>JADFUC010001859.1:0-50382 GCA_019722365.1 Lithospermum erythrorhizon
TCAATTAGCTGGATTCGGTGCGTATTGCTACATTTACCCTCGAAGTCATATTACCGCCCCCATAATATTATCCCGTCCGACTACAACTTTTAAAATTCTAAATACCGAGCGGTTACTTCAACCGACGATTAAGTTTGTATTATGACTATTGACGAAATTTTGATTTCTCCTCGAAATAATCAGCAGCAACTATTATACTATTCTGATAATATTAGGGCACACGTCGTGCCAACAATTTCAATGTCTTTGCTATAATCATCAATATCTCGCTGCTTTGTTTATCCTGATATGTTACGACTGATACACCGATATGAAATAAATCATGGTGAGCTTAATTTTCTTTTATGTCAATCCAGATAGCGATGGAGAAGTTACATTCAATCACGAGTATTCTTGATCGTATGCGTAGTACAAATTTATAATGAGCAAACTATATATAGGCATGACTTAATCTTCATTCTATAATATAGATCTTATATTGCAGGGCCTTCATCTACAAGAAAGAAAGCAGATAGATATAACCAAACTGAGGTATATCATTACAGCCTACATAAACAATATATAAACTCAAATTTGAGCTGTAATTAATAACTTATATATGTACTAATATGGCAATATCACGGTATTCAGTGCGAGATGATTCCAAATATCCCCTCCGCCTATGAACATTTGTCTACAGATATGCCCAAAAGCAACAAGATTGCAGCTGATCATTTAAACATTGGAAGCCAGTCTATAGGGAAAAAGGCAAAATCCTAATATATTACAACTATACAGTGATGCCAAATATATCATATTAAATTTATATTATGAATATGTTAAATGTCATATTTTCTTTAATATTGATAAGATGCGATATAAATCCCCAAGTCTTAACAGTTACGCTAAAAAAAAATAAAAATAAAAATTAATAAAAATAAAAATTTGATTCGGTGGTAGGACGGTGATAGGATAAATAATTTCGGAATAAATTCGATGTATCGAGACTAGAATTATAGTAGTAGTTTATGTCATGGGAAATTTTACATTTGGAATCGGTTTAAACCAGCGAGATTTAGAAATGAAAATTGAAATTTAACTTGGCTTAGAGCAGGACTCGAAGCTATTTTAAATATCTTCTCATCCTTATCCTCTTCATCATTCATATTTCATCCTCGTCCCACTTAAGAGTGTTTTGTGAAATATTCATTCCTCCCCATAAAATTTTCTTCCATTTCTTGATTGTTATGAGCCTCAATGCGTTGGTTAGATATCTTCCCTACATCATCTTCTTCGAATTAAGGTAAGAAAGTTCAAATCTTTTGGGATATTTCTTGGGTTTTGACATAGTTGACTTTTAGTTGACTTTTGCTAAATTGAATTTAATTGTGTTTCTAAGTTTGTTATGGGTAGTATGATGTATATAAGTGGTTAATTCATGAGTTAAGATGTTGTTTGAGGATTTTGGAGATCGGTTGACTTTTTCCTAGGTTAGTTGACTTTTTATGTTGAATTTTTATAAGACTTTTAAATGTGTAGGGGGTTACCTTATTGTAGTTGTTGTAAGAAAGTTAAATTGTGATTATTATCGATTAGGCGAGTTAGGTTGAGAGTGATTAAGTAGATTTGGTAGTAATTGAGATTTTGGAGTATAGGTTGTTAATTATGGACTTGAGGGTTATATAAGATGGTATAAGTTGATTTGAAATGTTAAAAGTGATAAGATTGGAAATTTTGGGGGAAGCGATTAGGTTGTGTCAAGACGGGGTTGTTATTCGTTGTCTTATTCGTCATTTTAGACCGTTTAAGAAATCGTTCCACTTAGAGTTGGTTGTGTGTATCTTACAGAGCCTTGAAATGCAGGTAATAGATTTTGATTATACGTTACGGGTGTTTGTGTTGAGCGTTGATCGTGGAAAGAGGTTACCGTGATTGTGTGTGCGAAGGTTTTTGTGGTAGGTAAGCGAGTGAGTACTTATCTCGCGGGTGTTGCCTACGTACTTACTTTAAATTGTGTGAACATGTTATTGTGTTATGATTACGTAAGAATGATAACCACATGTAATTGTTGGCATGATTATGTGATTCATTTGTGAGCCATGATGTGATTATGTGATTATATTAGCGTTGAAGATTTGCTTGAGGTAAAGCCAAGCTTAGAGACTCCCCAACTTATATTTCGATTTACGTAGCTGTCGGCGTTGTTGTTTTTCTGTGGCACTTGTCGGCGCTTAGGTATTTACGTAGCGCTTGTCGTGGTTGTGATTGATTTATGATTGTGGATGTTTTTAGGCTAGTATTAGCGGATATTGTTTGGGGGTAGAGTAGTTGGTTATTGAGAGGTGTTGGTTGGAGTCATGTATGACTTTGAGGTGACTTGAGTATCGAGGAATTTGACCACATGTTGGGATGATTAGGGTTAGGTATTTCTCGCTGTACGGGATATGTGGCCATTTATTGGCGCCTCGCCCGGTATAGAATGCGGTGTGATCTCATATCACTTCTTATGTGCATTGTCGATTGTTGGCCTTATACTTAGGGTATAAGTCAAATTGTAGTCTATTATCAATTTGCTATGTGCGTGTTGGCCTTATACTTGATTATAAGTGCGGTGTGAATCGGTGTAGAATCTATTATCAACTTTGTTATGTGCGTTGTCGGTGGTGGCCTTGCTGCCGGTGCCAGTAGTGTGAATCTGTTAACTTTCTTGCATGTGCATTCTTTGGTGGTGACCTTATACTTCGGTATAAGTGGAGTGTGAGATCTATTATCACTTTCTTTATATGCGTTAATTGTTGGCACTATACTTTGGTATCGTGCGATTATGAGATCTATTATCCCTTTGCTATGGGCATTGTTGATGTTGACCTTATATACGGTATAAGTCGCGGTGTTATGCTTGATTGAAGTCCATTCACTGCGGGTAGACGGATTGAGTACTATCTTGGCGTTAGAGGGTAGTATACTTGTGGAGATATGAGAGATAGAAGGTGATGATAGAGTTATAGTGCGTTGTTGAGTCTCTGTGATTTATTTGGTGGTGTAGCTATTGAGACCGTCTGATATATAACATGTTATGTAGAGACCTTCTTTGGAATCTTGGTTGACTTTATTAAGTAGTCACGGATATATACGTATTTATTCGTATTGACTATTATAATATTGTCTTGTCTCGTTGATATGGTAAGTTAAACATTGTGTTAAGTTTCACTAAGCCAGCGGCTTGCACTTGCAGCTTTGGGCGGCTTTCATTTGTGCGGGTTGGCAGACGGCTAGTTGAGCCGGGAGAACATTGGAGGTTGTTCGAATGGCTAGATGAGCGTGTTAGCTGAGGATCCTCATGATGCTCATTTGTCGACGATTTTGATTGTTGCTTTGCTATTTTCAAACTTTACTTGTCGGCAATTGTTTTTTGTATTGAGGATCACAGTACTACGCTCGGTTGTAGCTTTGCCATTCACATTTGGCCCCCAGGATATGTTGTATATATATATATAGGTTAGCAGTTTAGATATCACACAGTTATAATTGTTTTTATTGAAATTAATTGTAATCAAATTTGGATGAAAAGAGTAGTTCTTTAAGCCAATTAATCCATCGGTATATTCTGGTGTCTTAGGATTATAATGAGATTCTCACAGCAGGCGGCCGACTGGGCGGAGTCGTTCCATTTTTATTATCGAGGCTGGGTTTAAGATGCTTGGGTATCACATTATTGGTTGTATGTGGAGCTTGTTTTGGTGTGGTGGTGATATGTTTGGAAAAAATGCAGGCTGGTAGGGGTGGGGGATTAGGTGGAAGGGTGGGGCGAGGTGCGAGTGGCGGGAGGGAAGCCCAGGCCAGGCAAGTATAAACTGTTGATCTGGCGTGGACCAGCCCGAGGTCCGGAGGTGTGGCGGGTTGGTGCTCGGGTCGAGAATTCCGTAAGTTGTTTGACCCGGTTTAGAAGAGATCGCCCAGAGTTTCGAGGTTATTTGGCTATTGAGTTCATCCCAGGGACATGAATTCCGTCTTTGAGCCGATGGGGATTGTGGGGCGGATGAGAGTGATTTGCTGCCCATAGACTTCACGAGGAGTGCAGGTGAATGGTAGGAGGAGCTTTGAGTGCGTCTTTGAGCTAGCGGAGGGGAAGTCGTGTTTCTGGGAGCGATTTGTTGAGCCCGGAGGTGTGTTTAGAGACCAGCATGGCGGCCTTGGAGAGAGGCGATTCGGCGAGGTTCGAGGTGGAGAATCTGAGGCAGTTCGGTGATATGTGCCGAATCTTTCTGATGTTTATCCGATAGGCGAAGAGGGTCAGCTAGAGTTGAGGATGGGTTGGCGAGTAAGGTAAGTCACAAATCTCATTGATGGTTTTTACGGTTCCATCTTTGTGAGGAATCACGGCCTAAAGATGGAAATGGAGTTAAGCCGAGCAGAGGCAGGAGGTGGATGAGAAGGTGGCTGGGAACTTTCAGTTCAAGTGACCTCTAGAAGTTGAAGACGGACAGCTCTGATTCGTCACAGGCGGAGATTACTTGATGCTCCCGGTAGTTGGCGAGATTATTCCACCGCTCATACCTTGCGGTGGGCGCTACTTGAGAATCGGCGGGGTCGAGTGGTCTTCCGGGGTTGAGAGGAAATATCGGTTATTCTGAATTTGTGGTCGGTTGGGCACAGTGCTTGGATGCCGGGGAGAGGGTGGTCGCGTATTTATCGATGCGGCCGAGGACATACGGTGAATGATTTTAGTCTTCGAGGAGAAGTGTTAGTACCTCGGCGCCAATTCCCCGGCCTGCTAGGCGGTTGCTCAGGGGAATGGTGGTGGTCGATTCGGCCCGTGGAGGCGAGGGGATATGGGCTGGAGGACACCGGAGGTGCGTGGGTGGCGGCTGGCGGGGAGCCGGTCGGCAATTCATGGCGTTACTCATCGGGAGATACAGGATGCAGTGGTGGCGGGTATTCTTGTGTGATAATAAGGCTAGAGTGTTTTTTTTGATTACGGGGCTACATGATCTTTTATTTACCGGAGTTTATTTACATGCTTTATCTTTATGTTGTGTGCCGCATACATCCCCAGCTTGAGATTGTGACACCCGGTAGGGAGGTCGGTTACGGTTAGACATGTATATAGGGAATTTGTCCTTTGAGTGTATCACAGTGTTGATTGTTATCTGATAATTTACTTCCATTTAGGGTTTTGATTTCGATCTTATCTTGGGGATGGATTAGTTGGGGAAACATAATTTCGATCTTTATCTTGGGGGATGGATTGGTTGAAACTTGTCGTCCGTAATTGATTGTCATCGGAAGGAGATTACTTTTGTGGGTTCGGAGAGACCAGATATCCGATTTGTGGGAGACAAAAGATTTTGCCTTCGAGTTTTGTACACCGGCATTTGGGCTAAGAGGTTGATTGAGAAGGGTGTGTTGGGTTCTTGGGGTATGTGATTGGTTGAGACTAGAAGGAGGGCGAGATTAGAGGATGTGCATGGGTTAGAGTTTCAAGGATGTTTTCTGAGGACTTACGGGGTTGCCGCCCGGAGAGGGAGATCGAATTTGCTATTGAGGGATATTAGGGGCGGCACAAAATTTCTCCTTGGGCGGATGGCTCAGTGAGAGTTGCGAGGAATTTTGGACTCGATTCTGCAGAGGGTTGTTTGAAAAATTCATCGAACCGAGTATATATGGGGTGCACGTTGTTTGTGAAAAAAGAAGGATGGTTCGATGGTGTGCATTGGTATAGGCGGGTTGAATAAAGTGACGTTAGAACCGATGCAATTGCAGGGTGACGATTTGTTTGATCATTTGAAAGATGCCAAATTTCTCGAAGGTGATTTGATACAGTTATCACGAGTTGAGGATCAAAGGGATGATATTCAATCGGCTTTCGATCTCGTTAGACCATTATGAGTTTATAGTGCAGCCTTGAATCGCGGCGGCACTATGGATTTGATGGGCCGAGGTACCGGGAGTATTTGATAAGTTTGTGGTGGTATTCATTGATGATATTTTGATATTTCGGAGGGAGGAGGAGCATGAGGCATTTGCAGTTGTGTTGAGGACCTTGAGGCGACACAGGTTGTATGCGAGTTTTTAAATGTGAGTTACGGTTAGGCGGAGTGCAATTCTGGGTCATGTTATTTCGGCGGTATTTGTGTTGATCCACGGAAGGTGGGCGTGAACAATTGGGAGGCGTCCCAGTGTGGTGAGGAGTTTCTTGGGTTAATTTGGTTACTCTGGGAGACTCGTCAGGACTTCTCACGTCGCGCCATTGGCCGGGTTGACTAGAAAAAGGGTTCCACTTTATTTGGGATGATGATTGAGAGGGCCGATTAGGATGTTAAAAGGGAAAGTTGACTCTTTGCTCCGGTGTTAGCGATTGCCGTGCAGTTACGAAGGCTATGTGATTTATAAGCGTGCTTGTATTTAGGGGTTGGGGTGTGTTCGATGCGAGAATGGGAAGGTGATTGCACATCTTCCGACGATTGAGGAATCACGGAAGAACTATCCGACCCGTGATCTTGAGCTAAGCGGCGATAGTCTTCGCGTTGAAATTATGGAGATATACGTATGGGGTTAAATGCGGTTACTGCAGTCATAAGAGTTTGAAATATGTTCGGCGTAGAGATTTGAATGGCGGAGAGGAGGTGGATGGAGTTCATCGGTGATTATGACTGACTATTGAGTACCATGGGAAAAGGCAAATGTAGTAGGCGATGCGTGAGTGAAAGGGAAATCAAAAGATCAGGAGTAGAGATAAACGGTTGGTCAATTTGATGTCAGTACTTGATGGAGAAATTTTTATATGCAAAGAGATTGACCGGTCTTTGTGGATCGAATCTTAGAGTTGCGGCCGAGATGAGAGACTACGGGTTATTAGTAGGGCGTGAAATGGGGTCATATCAGTTTCCACGGTTGGCGAGTGGAGTTAATGTGCTTTTGTTTTATATGATGTTTGATTTAGGTGCTCTGATATATGTTCTTTCTTTGGTTGTTCGGTTGTTAAATTCGAGGTCGAAATTTTTATTAGGTGGGTAGATTGTAATAACTTGGATTTAAGCTAAAAAATAAAAAAATAAAAATTTCGATTAGGTGGTGGGACCGGTGATAGGATAAATAATTTGAATGAGATCTGATGTATCGAGACTAGTATTATATGAGTAGTAGTTTATGTCATGGAAATTTGCATTTGGAATCGGTTTCATTGAGATTTAGAAATGCGAAAAGTGGAAAAATTAAACCCGAAACGAGCGGGACTCGAGCTATTTTAAATATCTTACCATCACTTATCATAACTTTTATAAATACGTCAGTAAATCCTTAAATAAAACTTCGAGTGTTTGGCCGAAATATTCCATTCCCACTTCGCAGAATTTTCTTCCATTTCTTGATTGTTGCTCGAACTCGAAGATGGATTGACTTTTTATAAAATTGAATTTAATTGTGTTTCTAAGTTTGTTATGGGTAGTATGATGAATATAAGTAGTTAATTCATGAGTTAAGATGTTGTTTGAGGTTTATGGCGATGGTTGACTTTTTCCTAGGATTAGTTGACTTTTTATGTTGACTTTTTATGAGACTTTTAAATGTGTAGGGGGTTAATTTGGGACCTTATTGTAGTTGTTGTAAGGTTAGAATTGTGATTTATTATCGATTAGAGGGAGTTAGGTTGAGAAAGTGTGATTCGTAAGTTGAGTAGTAATTGAGATTTTGGAGTATAGGTTGTTAATTATGGACTTGAGGGTTATATAAGATGACTTATAAGTTGATTTGAAATGTTAAAGTGATAAGGCAAATTTTAGAGCGATTAGGTTGTGTCAAACGGGGTTGTTATTCGTTGTCTTATTAAATTAGGTTTTAGACCGTTTAGAAATCGTTCCACTTAAGAGTTGGTTGTGTATCTTCTAGAGCATAAGTCTGATGGTAGATTTTGATTATACGTGCAGGTGTTTTTTGTTAGGCGTTGATCGTGGAAGGAGGCATTACCGTGATTGTGTGTTGCAGAAGGTTTTTTGTGGTAGGTAGCGAGAGGTGAGTCTTATCTGGGGTGTTGCTGCGTGCTTACTTTAAATTGTGTGAACATGTTATTTGTGTTATGATTACGTGAGGCAAATATACATGTAATTGTTGTATATGATTATGTGTGATTCATTCTATTAGCAGTATATAAACTCAAATTTGAACTGTAATTATCTTTATATATGTATACTAATATCGAAAATATGCAGGCAATTGGGCGCGAGATGATTTCAAATATCCCTTCCGCCTATGAACATTTGTCTACAGAGATGCCCAAAAGCAACAAGATTGCAACTGATCATTTAAACATTGGAATCCAGTCTAAGATGATGCGGTTGGAAAATTCTTCTGAAATCAGCCAATTTGAAGAGCAATCTTGCATGCGAATTCTTGACATGAATGCCAACGATTCGGAGCTAGGCATTTGAAACACATACAAAGATTTCCCAAGATATTATGTATGGGATTCCCAAATATTGACATGGACAAAAAGAAAAAGGGGTACGGTCATTGGAAGGCTAAGTACAGTAAATCCGGTGGAGAATGAAAGATACTACCTTAGATTGCTTCTTAATATTGTCCGAGGTCCAACTTCCTTTAATTTTCTTCTATGTGTTGATGGAATCTACTGTGAAACTTTCAATCGGCTTCGTATGGCGTCTTTTACATAATAGCGATTGGCATCGACAAAGAAAACGATGGAAGAAACTGACATAGAATGCCCGTCGAATTAAAGCGTTTATTTGCGACCTGTTTCAACGTAGAAACATGGAATCCTCAAAGTTGTTTGAAGTACATGCGAACGCATTCTGAAGATTTCAGAAAAATGCAGTCCGAGTTAAACATGTCTGAAGAACAAATATTGCAAAAAGTCCTCCAGGGAATAAATGATACTTTGGAATCTTTGGGAAAAGACATCAATAAATATCATCTTGTCCCTTTCAAATATGTTACTTCTGACTTTGAGCGTTTTACGCTTGAGAGATAACTATGTTGTCTGTCTGGAAGAGGGCTTACTTGTAAATTGATATTTAAATAGAGCAAAAATGCATTTGACATTATATTTCATGATGCTATGTTGGGAACAGTGGTGTCTATTTTGTCGATGGACCAGGCGGTACCGGAAAAAGTTTTCTATATAAAGTGTTGCTTGCTCACATAAGATCCAGGGGATATATAGGCTTGATTGTGGCATTATCAGGAATCGCGAACACCTTTAGTTTCCTTGGAGGTGGCTAACTAACAAATCCTATAGACGGAGGAGGTCCCATGTTAAATGCCAATGTATTTCGAGGAAGCGGCGGTGAGTTCATTAGAACATCAAGGATAATCATATGGGAAGAAGCTCCTATGGGTGAAAATGGGTAATACGTACTTTGAACCATGCTTTTACGAAATTATGTAAAACGAAGTCATTATTCGGAAAATTGGGTGGTATTGGGTGGTGATTTAGACAGTCCTTAATGTGGTAAGAGGAACAAAGAAGGAACAAATGGATGCAGGAGTATTGTAAATACGCCGTTATGGAAAGATATTATAAGCTGAGCTCCTTGTGATATGAGGAAATGGTGAAGTCCACTAACTACGTTGAATTCCACGATGAGAATAGAAATGGCCAGAAACCTACAAATGAAAATGGAATCAGAATTCTGACCTATGATCATACCATTTTCCTACATCGACGAATCTTGAAGCCTGCATTCAAGTGTTTATCCCGAGCGTGTCTCTTTGAAGCTAGCGCTTTTGAAATGATGAAGCGATATATTGTGTCCTAAGAATGAATTTGTCAATGATATAAACTCCAAACTCATTGAAAAGTTTCGGGACAAGAGATAGTCTATACAAGTGATGACAAAGCTAGGAGTGCAAAAGATCGAAGCGTCAGTATGAAGCTACCTAAATAGTTTAGAGCACAGAAGCGCCATCTCATAAATTGGTTCTAAAGAAAAATACTCCAATTATTGTCTCGAGAACATCAATCAAGCGAAGGTTTAACATAGCAGGACGGGCTCTTTTTAAACTTACTCTATTACAGGTGATGTGATTAAATTAGGGCAACCACAGTAGAAAACATGTTTGGATCCCGAAAATTCCATTGAAACCAGCAAATGATTAAATAGCTTCATTACCTTTTGTTAGGCGACAAATCCTTGTCCGATTGTATTTCTCTATGACCATTAATAAATCTCAAGGGCAGGCACTAAACTATGTTGGGTTGGATGCCAGCAAACCGGTTTTCGGTCATGAATGACTTTATGTCGTCACCAGAGCAAAAACGAGGAAAGATGTGAAGATTTTGATAATCCCTACTTTGCGATCGAGGCTAGGTATACAACTAATGTTGTATATAATGAAGTTCTTATGAAGGCAAACATTACATAACTATTCTTATTATTTTCTTTTTGACTTTGCTTTTGCTTTTTGTTTGAAATAAACTTCTTGATGCTAGATTGATACCTATAAGTTACATGATTCTTGTTGAAACACCTTTTAACGTTTATTACGATGTGGACTTTGCTTTTCTTTTTGTTGAAATAAACTTTTTTGATATTAATATCACATAAGTTATATGTTTGCTGACTGAAAGTGTTTTGATTAACTTCAATATTTCCATTTATTCTGATGTGTTGATGTTGGACTTTGCTTTTGCTTTTTTGTTGAAATAAACTTTTTGATGCTGGATTAATATCTATAAGTTATATGTTTGCTGACTGAAAGTGCTTTTGATTAACTTCAATATTTCCATTTATTCTGATGTGTTGATGTTGAAGAATAACATAAGGTTAGAAATTTACTACAGTTGTTCATATTGCTTGATATATATGCTTAGAAATTTCGCGATTTCCAATTCTCTAATGCGACTTCAAGTTGCAATGGAAAGTCTACCATTACTTTCATCCCTCAATTCGCTCTAACGCTTTCGGAGATGGACTGCCAAAATAACAATTACTGAAGATATTCCAGTTATGACTTGCTCAACTGGTTCGGATTTAAAACTAAAACGTTATGTTTTCACTGATGACGAGGTATTATATTATTACAAATTTACTTTACTCTCCTAACATAAATATTATAATCATGTAAACTAAATATATATATATTCTGAGAGAACAAACTGCTCCAGTATCCATGTTAAGCGATCTTATTAATGTGTATTAGGTCACGCAATTATAAAAAAGCCTATAAGTCTCAGCTGGCTGGTAAGATTTGCGACCCTGATATCGAGATACTCGACCAACGAACCAATGGATTTTTATTTGTCGCGCATTAATCGTCGATGCATGAGAAGCCAAGTTATATCGCGTCTGGATGACTCGCCGTTAAGTCAAATTGCAAGTGCTTTGAAAAATGGCATCCAATCAGTAGGTATGTGAACAATGAGACATATATGTTGTTATATATCTGTCATCATGTAAATGATACCATCATTCCATACCATAAACAAATAATAGATGTAATACCGCACTTTCGAACTGTCATAGAATTAAATACATACAAGTTGATCCGTACCCGAACTATAAATGTTGAGTCCAAGATAACTACAGTGCAGAACTTTAAAATAGTCGATGCTGAGTAAGTAGAAGTAACTCCATAATAATGTCTTATTCATATATATTTCATATGTATAAATACATATATATATATATATATATATATATATATATATATATATATATATATATATAATATATTTACAACATGACTTACTTGATTTAAGAGCAATAGAAATAAGTGTATGAAATGAAATGACATCACACGTAGCTCGCTACTTGTTGAAGCAGCCAATAGCCAATGCGGTTCTGCTTGCTTGAAAATAAAAATAGCGAGATATGGAGGTTACATTAATTTATTTTATAAATCATCAATACTACCTCAACCTTGATAAATAAATAAAGAGCATACTTTCCTTTACTTTTCTTTTATGCAGTTGTATCGCTTAGAGCCAAAAACAGTACATCATTTGCCCTTAATCCTCCAGTTGAATCTGCATCAAATATGAAGTCATGGTATTATAAATCTAATATACATGCCTTAGCTAACAAGAAATCGGTTGCTTTAACCTGACAATAATTACATTAGCGAAGCTTGAGTTTGATCTTGTTAGAAATGATGAAGCTGCCGCGCTTCTGAGCTGAAATCGATATCAAAATATAAGGAACTGGTATATGATGGATCGATGAAAATCCATACAATATCCGAGCCGAATGAAAGCGAGAAGTATGCATTACTTGATTACAAGTTTAGGCTATAATTTCTATTATTACGTATCATCTAATCCATAGGTTGGCGATTATTGGATTAGAGGATTCCTCCAAATTTACGAGACAGACCAAAAGTTATACTACATTGGATGTAGTAATTGTTTCTCAAAAATAGATGTTGATCCCGGTATAACTTATGACTGTCACTTCTGTGGAAAGAAAGTTGTCTCCAGCACGAGGTAACAACATCTCAAAACAAAAGAATACAATAGACTTATTTCAATTGTTTTAACTAACAAAGTACTCCATATGTAGGCCAATTGTGATTATGTCTGTCACAGATGATACTGGTTGTTTAGAGGTGGTTGCAGTTGGTAACGTGGTTGAACGAATTATGCAAACAACACCTGAACATATAAATGAGCTAAAAAAGATCGTATGTATATTTATACTTTTCTTTACATAAATGTCTTTGATTAATTATTATGGATAGCTATGTTTGATTGATTATGATGAATAGCTGCATTTTATTTCCGACAGTAGATGTAATACCAGCCCTTGAAAATGTGTGTGTGTGTGTGGTGTGTGATATGTTTGATAGATTTGATTGGTACTACTCGTACCGTGAATCATCTTCTTTTAGAATTTCGTCCTATAAGAACTCCGGTATTAGCGTGCTTGACACAGGGTAATTAGGATGGGTGACCCAGCTGAGAAGTTTCTCGGTGAGCACGTGAGTGAGCAAAAAGCGTGTTGGAAAGACCCGTGTTGGTTTGTGAGGCCGATCCATCCAAATCTAATAACCTTGGAGCCAGTGCGCTTGAACCCGTGGCGTTTCAAATGAGTATCAGGCGGAGCCATCACAGGCTGTGATAACTAAGTTCTATGCGGCACAAAGTGCCGTCGGGCGGGAGCCCTCTTGAGGCGGTAGGAGCCGCCTCACAGAATCTCCTTGCGGATGGTGCAGTCTGGATGTGATGTGGCTCAGCGGGGACATTGAAATTTAAGTGGGGGAGGTTGTAATGCCGACGGCCAATGTGTGTGCGTGTGTGTGTGTGTGTGATATGTTTGATAAGATTTGATTGGTACTACTCATACAATCAAGATGCATCTTCTTTTCGAAAGCTCATCCTATAAGAACTACAATGTTAAGCGTGCTTGACTTGGGGTAGTTCTAGGATGGGTGACCCATTGGGATTTCTCGGTGAACGCGTGAGTGAGGACAAAAGCGTCTTTGAAGAAAGACTCGTGGTGGTTTGTGAGCCGATCCGTCGAATCTAACAACGCGCCGACCGGAATGCCGGGCAGGCGTTACAAAATGGTATTAAACGGCCGTCCCGGAGCTGTGGGAACTAAGTGCTATGCGGTAATGCAGGACACCCTGCTTGAGGCGTAGAACAGCCACCTACAGAATCTCACGTAGATGGATGCGGTCTTCCAGATGTGTGGGCACCAGCCAGGGGCGTTGAGTATTTAAGTGGGGAGTTGTAATATCCGGTAGCAAAAAGTAACAATAATATTGACATTATTGTGTGTGTGTATTGTGTGATATGTTTTGATAAGATTTGATTAGTACTACTCGTATTGAATGCATCTTAACAGGAAGCTCGTCCTATAAGAACTCCATTGTTAAGCGTCTGGCGACTGGGTAAATTCTAGGATAGGTAACCAGAAGATTCAGTGAAACAATGATGAGACAAAACGTCTTTGGAAGGCAAAATGTTGGTTTGTGAGGCGATCCATTAAAATCTAATAACATGTAGACCCGTGCGCTTGGACGGGCGTTACGATGGAAGATCAACAAAAGTAACCATAATATTGAGCTTAATAGGTATCTTGGGATTTTCTAATATCAATATTCTTGTACAGGGAGATAGCTATGTTTGATTGATTATGATGAATAGCTGCATTTTATTTCCGACAGTAGATGATCAACAAAAGTAACCATAATATTCGACTCAATATAGGTATATTGATTTTCTAATATCAATATTCTTGTACAGGGAGAAACTTATGATCTAAATTCCATCGGAATGATTTTGAAAACAAAGCGTTTCTCATTCTTGCGTGATCAACTAGAAAAGATCGGGGAATGCAACGGCGACCTCTTCTTGTGGCATCTTGTAGTGAAGCTTCACGTATGCAGCTACCGGATAAAGCGTCAAATGAACCAAATGGCAATATCTCCAGGTGCACATCTTTATACTTGCATAATTCAAATTAAACTATTAATTAGCAAATCTCATAATATCAAACCTCACTTCCTGTTATTTACAAAATCATCATCAAAGAGACAACTTATAATGATACTACGAAAACACTAAAGATAGACTGATACAGTACTGACAGGAAGCAAGAACGGAAGATTAAAATTTTATGTAAAATAAATACAATCCAGTATTACGTAACTTATTAGCTTTCTTAAGTCCAAACTTTAAATAACTATATCACTTTTGACACTTCTAACTATGTAATAAACTTATTATATGCATGATAATTCAGTATGAAAACATATTGGATATAGCCAGGTAAACCTACAAACCGTTTAATCTTGATTATACATTAGTAATTAAACCGCACTTAAAAAGTATCACATATTGGTCCGTCGCCCGGCCAGACCTAAAACATTATATTTAATAAATTGTCTAGTTTTTGTGGTTCAATTAATTTTAGTTTTGCTTTCACTTAGTTTTTTATTAAAATTCAATTTTTGTTTCTTGTTTTGTTTATTTTTCTCCTCCTTTTTTCTATAATTTTTATTTAATGCTTGCTTTTTATTTTGTTATGATGTTTTAGCCATCAATGTGTTTGTATGTGGTTAATGTCAGTGTCGTGTTTTGTAAGAAACGTAGTTAATGTTTTTTAAAGTAATGTCAATTCAACCATTTTTTAATATTTAGCCATCAATGTGTTTGTATGTGGTTAATGTTAATTTAGTTTTAAAATTTTAATTTTTATTGACCATGTTAATGAGATTAGGTTTTCAGATTTTGTGATTTTGATTGAATAACAAAATTACTTGTTTTTAGAGATTTGGGGTTTTGATTTCGGAAAGCTATTGAAACTGGAAAACTAATTTTGAGGCATGATGGAGGTATGTTTTGGTACGGATATTATTTTGTTTAACAAAAAAACTAAATTGTAGGAGTGTGAACGCATCTTGCGGTTTGTACATATTTGCCACAATTATTAGTTATCATGATCAATAGAAATTTGTCAGTTTAACCACATTTTGTGGTTATTATGTCAGTTTTGCTTTTGGTGACTAGTTGTTCCAGTTATATTATAATATATATATATATATATTATTTTTAATATATATTTTTATATTTTTTACTTTATAATAATATTGATTTTGTAAGTAGTGATTCTCTTAAATCAATTTTCTTCAGTTCTTCTATTCCAAAGAGTATAGATTGTTTGGTTTTGAAAGATTTTTTGTTTGTATGATAGAAATTTGACATTGAAAGTTATTTGGATGTGATAAATTAAAATCAATTTATTTTAAGAAAATTTTGTTGCCAAATTGGAATGGAGGAGTTAATATAGGAGTTATAATTTTTCGATTTCTATTATTAAGCTATTATTTAGTATCAGGATACTAAATAGCAAATAAGTCAATTCTATCTAATAACAAATATGAAAAATTATAACTCCATTTGAGAGCACACAACTCACTATCTTTTAAGGGGTACTACATTAACTCCATTCTAATTTGGCAAATATAGTACAATGCCAAATTTCAAATGTAGAAGCACAAGACTCACTATCTTTTAAGGAATACTAGAAAATTATTCTCTACAACTTTTATTTCACTTTAGTGATGCTGAAAATGAACTAATCAATAATATTGTTTATTTATAATAGATATAGATGTAGGAATCATTAATGAATTATGACCTTTTTCATAAATTTCTACCAACCAACTTCTTATTCATACTTTACACTTAATTATTGTTTCAAAAATCTTCCAACAAACTTCTACCTCTTATTCATTGTCATGCTATCCAACCAACTTATTTGATAATGACGTTTAACAAAAAACGACATTATTTTGGTCATAACTCAAAACACATTGTTTTTTAGTCAATACGATGTCACTTCGTGCAAAAAAATTCTAAAAACATTGGTGGTGGAGTGGTGCAATTGCACCAATATGTGTTCTTCATAGGTTCAGCAATGTTTATAACCAAGTGTCTTCCTTAAAAACTTGAGACTTCCGACATTTTGTAACGCAAGTGTGACTGTAATTACTTGAAAGTATCTTACACTTTTATTCTTTTTTAAAGAAAGTAAAGGAGTTCTATGCATACTAATTCTATATTACATCTTTCTTTATTGTCAATGGACAAGGGTCATCAGCCTTTATGCTTCATAAACATCAAGTAGCTAGATGGGTGAAACACCGTCCTTTCATCGTTTATCATCAGTTCAACGTTAAATAATCCGAGCAGTAACTTATAACTCAGCAAATGTGCTCAGTAGCCATCACATTGTCCCCTGTGTAGCCATCTTCCGAAAATTGCGTTGGATGAATCTCATCGGTATCTTTTGCCTTCAAGAAACTAGGTTGATTCGTCGATGACAGCAACCTCGCCCACATCCTATCCGTTATCACTACTTTATTCTGCGTCTCAGTAATTTTCTGCAGATCATTCCATCAGTTAGCGTCAACTAAGTTGGTAAAATGGAAATTTGGTTCCATTAAGAGTCATTTTCTTGACCAGCAGATATTAACATATGCACAAGAACACACAGATAAATTGTAGGATCAAAATCTATATGTTGAGTTGTAGAGTTATAGAAGAAACTATAATTCCAGGGCACGTTGAGTTCTTTAATCGTACGATATAATATGTTGGTACTATTCAGCTACCTAAGAGGATCAGACCAAATGAATAGTAAGTCGAAAACTCACATGGAAAGGTATGTAGGCGTGTCTGCCATTGACTTGCGCCACAGTAAAACCTGTGTACCCTGCCATTGCTCCATGAACAGCACTTTGAGCAAGAAGCGTGCAGTAAACATTATCGGATGCATTACTAGGTATAGCACGGATCATGTAAGTTGGGTCTGCAATAAAAATAAGAAAACAAGCTAAATGTCAGTGGCAGAGTGTAATAGTAGTGTAAATTGTAATCCTGACGGATTTCGGATGACAAACCTATATACTTTAGATTAATGGCCATCTTCCTCTCTTTCAAAAAGTGATCCTGCAAATCCCAACGACGAAAATGACTCTTGGTGAAACTGTCATGAGATACATCTGCTTAAGGAATATTAAAGAGCATGTACTCCAGAAAAGCCTTATGGATCATTTATTGTACCTTTATCCTTTGAGATATCCATAACCCAACATCTAGTAGAAGCTTGTTTCCAGAAGCATCCTTGTGATCGGAAGAATGTAAACTTTCAGAAACCAGCTCTTGTCCTGCTCCTTCAGCAACAACAATCACCATGTGCCCATTTTCTTTCAGACGATGTTCTATGTACTTGAAAAGTCCACTTTCTCCTTCGAGATAAAATGGGGATTCAGGTATCAAGCAACAATCAACATCTCGGCTAGCCAAGGTAGCATACATCGCTATAAAACCTGCACGATAAGGTGATTGTGTTAATATGTGAAAGATTTGATGATATCTCTCAGAATATAATGATTGAATAAGACCACTGAATTTCATTAAATGTTCACCTGGAAAATAAGAAAGATTACTGTAAACTTACCGCTGTATCGTCCCATCAACTTCACAAGCCCGATACAATTCTCAAAGCTAGTCGCTTCAACATGTGCAGCATTAATAGCTCGTTGAGCTTCCTCAACAGCAGTATCGAACCCAAATGATTTGTCAATAACCTGTGAAGACAATGAAGAACAAAGAAGTAATGCACTGTGGTTATTTTTCTTAAACTGTATGAGAACAAGTTATCAGATCAAAGTTCCTTTAGTACAGAAAGTACCGGTATGTCATTATCGATAGTTTTGGGAATTCCAGCAACAGCAACTCTCAGACCACGACATTTGATTTCCTGTATTATTACGATGAGATAAATATCTTGGGTAGTTCAAGACTATTTTTAGCCATTGCTTATCTCAGATGTAGTCCAATAAAATAAGAAATAGGACGGAAAAATTGAAATTCTATACTTGAAAGATTGCTGCTGCCCCCTTCTGACTTCCATCTCCTCCAATTATATAGACCTAAGAGCCATGAGCCACAATTAGTTTAAGAAGTTATTGCTCCTATTTAAGCGATAAGCAACAATCATCTATTGATGATCATCTCAGCTTGTTGTACCAACCTGATTGATTCCTCGATCTTGAATACAATCAACTATCTTTTTGGTTTCATGACCACCACGAGACGTCCCAAGTATAGTCCCCCCACGCTTGTGGATATCATTCACAACCTTGGCTGTTAGAGGAATCGTGTTTTTAGAATAGAAACCACGATATCCTCCCTGCAGGTCCCAAAAACTCATTAGCTGATTCTACAAGCACTCGGTTAATCTGATGCATGGAAAGTCATTTTATTTTTATATTAGTATTCGGAAACTCTGATTTATGTTGCCATTATTGAGAAGCAAACTCATGAAGTTGGGGAAATCTTCAACAAAGGATTATTATTTACCTGTATTCCTTCAACCTTTTTTACATCATACATATATTGCAAACCACATACTATTTCCCTGATCACTGTGTTGAGACCAGGACATAAGCCTCCACATGTAACGATGCATGCATACACCTCATCTGATTCATAGTAAACCTGACAAATAACCAACTGCTTCATACCAAAAGCATAAATAAACTAAATCAAATCGTTACTATATATCTCATCATCAATGGCTTACTCTTTGCCTTGGACCAGCACGTCTAAAATGCATCCCTCTTGGACCACCCTTGTGTACAACCACCTATAAGATTACATATTATACACATATAAAGATTTTAGTATGTCTTTGTATATTGAACATAGAAGGGCCAGGGGATATTACTCATAATGGTGCGGTCCCGGGTCGAGTCTTTATAGTGACAAGCGCCAATTATTTTTAGAAAAAAAAAAAATACAGTTTGCTGAAAACTTTAGAGGATTCAACTTATCAATTGTATTGCAAGGCTCAAGAATCGGACCTTTTGGGCAACAGTGTCATCATAATCAACAAAATATTGTCTGCAAATCGAATGTTCAAGCTTCATTAAGTGATTTCATTGATCACTAACAATTAATAAATGATAAAGTGTACAAGAAACGAATATACTCACTCAACAACAGAATATGCAGGATTATCTTTTAATGGATTGGGATAACTCTGCCAACAACAAAAACAAGAACAATATTTTGGTTCAGAAGATATAGCTTATTCTTAAAATAATTCAATACTCACTACCAACTAGAAGGAAGTAAAATTTACTCAAAGTAGTAAAAGAAAAGAAGCATCTATAAGTTCATTATATATAGTAATTGTTCTTATAGATATGCTATGATCAATCTATAATCAAAAAGTGAAAGCATGATGATCAAATTGAGAAGTTTGTACATAATATATGATCATGATGGCACTTCATGTCTCACTACATAGGATCAAACAAACAAGCAAACAAAAAAGAAAGGGAGATAGATATTCATACAGGAAGATGAGGAATGTAATCAGTCAAATGTGGAACATCTTCTAGCACATAACCATCATCACCATGGATGATTTTTGGCTCCAAACCACTCACTGGCGCCGCCTCTTCCATCGGAAACTTGGTAACTCTACTTACTGAGTTTTCTATGTGAACATTTGGAGTAACAAAAGCATTAGCCTTATTTTCTTTTAGAAGATCACTACTAATATGCAGGGCGGTATAACAAATAATAGGTTTGTGATAAATATAAAATGAGGCCTCTTTTAATAATAATAAAAATAAAGTAATTATATAAAATATAAATTAGTTATCTGATTATTCGTTTAAAGTTTAAGTAAAATAATTTATTTGAAAATTGAAATTCTCTTTGAAAGCAAAATCGTGTCCAATGCCCGTATTTAATTTTCTAAAGCCCAATACCGATTCTTATCAGCCTTGACCATTAAGTCGTTAAGGACATTGAAGAAGCGTAGGTAATTGGAAGAAAAAATACAACAAGTAATCAAGAATTAATAAGTGGAGGTGGTAATTTAAAAGCGAATGAATCTTTTTGGTTGTTCGTATGCTTTGCTGTTCGTATGAATCTCACAAAACTTGACAAATACTTTTGGTTGTGTATGCAAATTTTTCTTGGTGTTTCGTATGTTTTGCATAATTTTTTTTTTTAAGTGAGGCACTCTTTTAAAATGGTAAGTAATGCGATAAATTTAATGGGCCCATTAAAGCCGCGCTACTAATATGATCACTATTAATATGATCATCATGACCACCATTGCAAGAATTCAATTTAGACACAAAGGGGTCATTAGCCATCGCTCTAGCCTCTAGTTATAGCTTCGACCAGATCAATTAGCCACCACTCTAGTTATAGCTTCTAGTAAACGTAGGACAACTCCCTTTTTGTAAGTACTTCTAGTTTGACTTGTGCATGCTCAAACTTAAGAAATCTTAAAACTAAAATAGTGAGAAATTTTTATAACTATTAAAATATTTATATGTACCAGCATGACTCTGAGCCTTTACCTTAAATATTTTGTTTTTGGTTTTGGTATTGAAAGCCATCAGATGTCAAATATAGAATAGTTCACGAGAAAGTTATTAAAAGAAAACAGAGCCACATAAATAGTAGAGGAATTTTAATTTTAATTTTTTGTTAACATAAGTCATATAAATTAGTACGAAATTGAATTGCGGAAATCATTTTTTTTCAATTTTTTCCAACAATAGGTATTACAAATTTTAAAGATGGTAAATTTTAATCCAAAAGTGAATGTCTCTGAACCCACAATAGACTGTTCTTTTTACTAAAGTATGTTGCATTATCATCTTCATTCCTATAGAATACCCGACTATAATACAAGCTCTAAAAGATACAGACTATCAATCCAACGGTGAAATTATGCAAAATTATGGACTATATAGAAGACAAGATAATCATAATCCATAGGATCGGGATGGTGTAATCATTAACTACAACTACTACAATCTACAATAGAATCTTACCTCTTATGTTTTTTGAGAACTGTAGAATGTGGATTGTTCTTGAATATTAAAGATTCCGGTTAAGATTCTTGATTCCATTTTTATGTAAATAAACATTAATATGAAGACAATTGGAAGATGACTTGGTTTTATTTATTGACAATTGGATTCAATTATTTGATTAAATTAATGTGGTTTTGACCTTTGTGACGTTAACTGTTCGGACATCAATGTATTTTATTACACATCACACATGATTAATTACGATTTGCGTTTGTGAAGAAGACGACAAAGCAAAATATTCAGTGCTATGATGCTGGAAACTTCAGGCTACTAGAGCAAATTTATTGATCTGGTTAATGTAGTTACAAGACTCGAGAACTGAAATTGAATAATATGTCATGTCAATCTGTAATTTTGTCAAATAAGGGAATTAGAATTCCATTGAATTAAAATTCTCCAAAATTTCAATTTCGTAAAAACAAAAAGCCCCTCGACTAGTCATGAGTTCGAATCGAACCACCAATACATGTTCTAGAAATTACACCAAAGCTTTCAAGATGTCCATAATTTTGCATGAAACTTGTAGAATTATCATAGAGCTGCCTCAAGTGCTTTCCTCTAATCGCATACAGTATAGCAGAGTTGAAGAATATTAGAGAGCTAAAATTCAATCTGCAATAGGAAAAGGCCATTTGCAATTTCCAAATTCTTTTATGAATTCACCCAAAGCATTCCCGTTTTGATTGACGACTTGATTTTGATCCTTAATTCCATTGCGACACGCTAATTTACAGGCATATCTCTGTTGGACTTTGTATCCTTGGCTGAAAACTACCTTGTGAACTCCATAGTCCATACCATTTACTTTTTATTATTTTCTCTTCAAATCAGTGATGAGTTGCAAGACCTCGGATCGCATTGAATCTCCACCATAACAGGGCTCACTTGTTTTTCTTCAGACCAATATTTGAGCTTCGATTTCTTCTTGCAGCAATGCACTCACGGATTGCTCTTGCGATGGCCCAGACAAAGAGCCCATTCGTTTGTTCAGGTGTTACGCATTCCTGGAAGGTTGGACAAGTGCTGACTGAAGGATCTGCTGAATTACTAGTAACTGAATCCTTCAATGCATCACACAATTTCTTCGCTTGTATACTGTTAGCACCTCCCCTGCTGCTATCATGATGCAGAAATTCATTTAACTTTCTGTCGTAAACCAGCAAACTCCAATGCTCAGTCATTCTAAGGCCTCTACAGTGCATTTGACAACAGCAACATCGTTAGCATTAACAATCAAATGCGAAACTATAGGAAGGATATAAATAAAATTTCGATGGTCAGTCAAATAGGTGGTAAAACCCAATTATTTCATCATTCAAATAATTAGGAGAAGCCCAAGACTCCATGGTGAGTCACTCCTTTCGAACGAATTCCATTACAGAAAATACACAAATAAACAATGAGATGCCTCTTGTGAGCTTAACATGCAGAAATATCATAACACTATCAAATAATGAAAGGTAGAGAGGTAGAATTAGATAATAGCAAAATATCAAAACAAATTGTATGCTACCAGTAATGTCGAGAACACTTAGTTTATAACAATTACATGAATTATATACATAGTTACATACATTAAATGATTAAATATGTAATCTAATCAAAACCGATCAATATTATATGCAATTAATAATTCAATTGCAAATCATGAAAAGAAAAGAAACATACTAGAAAATCAGAGAGACTGGAGAGGCGAAGATCAGGTTTAGGATTCTCTCTGCTATTATAGTATCTTCCTTTTAAATAAACTAGGAATCTAATACGGACTATATAAATAATTAAATACAGTAAAAACTCTATAAATTAATATAAAGCTATAAAATAATAAATTTATCGATTAACTTGGGAATTTGGTTAAAATTACAAAAATTCATAAAATAATAAGATAATAATTTTTGAAAATACTTTTTATAATATGGGTCTAAAAAATCATAAATTAACAATTCATGGCAAAAGCTGAAAAATAATTATTATTACAAACATAATGAAAATATGATTCTCTAAGAATGAGAGAGTAACTTAAATATTATACTCCATATTGAATTAAACTTATCAAATATGGACAAACTAACTCTATATTTATAATTATTATGTGAAATACTTATGGTATTGATACTAAATTTAATACTCAAGTAATTACTATAACTAATATAGAAATAATAAAATAATTAATACTATTTCATTATTATCTTTTTCCATTTCTTTTATATTTCGATATCTTCTGGATGATTTTATATCTTTCGGATCAATCTTAATAAATTCAATAAACCATTAAATATACATGTTTTCATCATGTCTTCATGTTGTTAAAAAACTCTTTAAATCGATAAATTAATAACTCTTTAAATCAATAAATTTCGTCGGTCCTAATGCTATTAATTTATAGAATTTTTACTATATAAAGTCCTAATTATATGGGCTTAAGGAAAAAAATATTTGTTTAACCTAACTAGAGTTGTTGTCGAACCGGATCGGTCTTGGTTTCACCATACTCCGATCGGACCGATTCGGAACTGGGTTGATCAGGTACTCGACTCGGTTCGGAATCGAGTCCGAAAGCTTAACCGGAACTGATTCGAAATTAAAAAAAAAAAAATTGATGCCAACCCGGCTCGGGACCGGATTGATAATCACTTTTAGAAACAACTAAAATTGGGTTAGACATAGGTCCCTAATTTCAATAGCCCTCAGTTCCAAATTGAAAATTTTCAAAATTGTATAATTGAATTTAGGAACATATGGATTAGTGTAGTAATTCACCAATTGCGTAATACAAATGAAATAATGTAAAATAACAAACTCTCAACTGATTATTATTGCCTCACAAATATTATATATATTTTACAATATAACCTATTGGGCTAACTATACAAAGAGCGCAACAATAATAATAACATTACAACTTGTAAAATAATAAGCCCGACAAGGAAAGGTCGAGAGACTTGCCAAAGTCGAACCTCGAACTCTACTAACAACACCGGCCGGAAGATCGGGACATAGGTCGGGACCTATATCTCCCGACCATGTCCCGACAACGTAAGACCACCCTCAATGGGGCATGAAGATCTAAAATGTCCAACTTGCGAAGTAGAAACTCAAACTGTCGTCTTCCGAGCCTTGGTAAAAATATCCGCCAACTGATTCGTAGTAGAAACATGAGACATTCGAATAACACTGTGTGTAGCACCTCGCAAGAAATGACTATCAATACCGATAGCATTTAAATGCGGCTCATGGCAGTTACATTGCCAAATAAATAGATGAATGGTATCTGAAAAGACCTCCATTGCAGCCGTATGTGAAATGCGCCCAAAGGCGTGCAAGAGACCCTTCAACGACGGCTTCGCGTATAGAACAGCCATAGCTCGATCTTTCGGCCTCGGTAGAAGATGGAGCCGATTTCTTGCTTCTTTTGACTTCCAAGAAGCGGAGATTGACCCCGAAACACCATAACCCAGACAGGCGCCTAGTCACTAGACAGCCACTTGATCGAATCCACCAACGGATAGTTTTAGATCGGGAAGCAACGAAATGTGAGAATACGTCTGAACACCACTTTCGAGTACTTTACCACCTTTGGCGTAGCCAACCAATGATCTTGGCGTGGCTCAGCAAGCTGAGATAGGTAAAGTAGCGACCGACCAACCCGTCGATAGCGACCAACCAACCGTCGATAGCGCTCGAGAATCATGCGAGAAGGCGGTAGTCAGCAGCGACTATTGATTACGCTCCGTGAAATACCACGAGTTTAGCCCCGAAGGCCGACTTACGCAATAATATCAAGGCATATTTCGATTGAGAAATATCCCTTCTTAATATAGACGCCTCGGCCCCAAAAAATACTTAAGTATCCCCAGATCCTTCATGTGAAAACACGAGCTAAGATACTCTTTGAAAGTAGAAACAACAGCAGAGTCATTTCCCGAAATAATCAAATCATCAACATATACCAAGACATGTAAACGCACCACACCTTTACTCAGAGTAAATAACGAGTAATCTGAATAAGACTGAACAAATCCATACCTCTTCAAAGCCGTTGCTAATTTCGAAAACCAACATCGGGGTGCACTGTTTTCAGCCGTTCAATGAGCTTTACGTGGTTACACCTAACCGGGACGCTCCTTGTAGAAGCCAGGAGGGAGACACATGTACACTTCCTCGGACAAGTCACCATGCAGAAAAGCATTATGCACGTCCATTTGATGTAACTCCCAATTCTTGTGTGATAGTAGAAGGTTAAATGCTGTCACCATTTTGTCACGGTGCAAGGTATCATTATAGTCAATGCCTTCAACTGATGATTGCAAACACAATAACCGAGGCTTAAACCGTTCAACCGTACCATTAGACTTATATTTTACCTTGTAGACCCACTGCGAGCCAAGAGCTTTCTTTCCCTCTGGCAATTCCACCATACTCCAAGTCTCGTTATCCTCCAACGCTCGAATCTCCCTTTGCATAGCCTCACGCCATTCCGGGAACTTCATAGCCTCCTTGAACGTTTTAGGCTCAATACGCAGTTAAGCTGCAAGAAACTTTGTACCCAACATTAAAAGCAGTTACAATTCTTGAGGAGTTAGCTATAGGATAGAGGGTACCTGAGGTCTGAGAGGAAGCCGGTGGAGATGGACTCAACTTTTGAACAGTATTCGTAACAAAATCTCGGAGTTTAACAGAAGGAGTCTTAGTACGTTTCCCCCTGCCTAAATCAACCTCAATACCATCCGAAGAAGCACCGCTGCGCCCGGAGAGCTGAACTCGGCGAACGCCGCCGGCGATGCGTTAGCGAATCGGCTCCACCGGGGAGACACCTAGCTCGGCCATCGGCCTCAGCTCAACCTCACTGTCCCGTTATCACTCACATCCTCCTCATCGCACCACCTGACATCATGTACTCGGCCAAATCAGCCTCCCGCGGCTCAAGCAGACTTACACGAAGTACTAGGAGTAGAACACGCATCAGGAACATTATTCTCATAGAAGACAACATCGTGGGAAACAAAATATTCATGAGACTCCAAATCAAAAAGTTTCCACCCTTTTTTCCCATACGGATAACCAACAAAAATACACCTCCTAGTACGACTACCAAATTTATCTTGTTTGCATTTCAAATTATGAGCAAACCCTGAGGAGCCAGGCTCTTAGCGGATATTAGAGTAGGAGGGGGACTTGCCATACAAAATCTCATACGGGGTCTTAAACTGGAGAACACTCGAAGGAGTACGATTGATCAAATAGCCCGCAAAAAGAATAAATTCACCCCAAAAATTAATAGGTAGATTAGCACGAGCGTAGGCTACATTAGAATATATTGGTGTTTCCGTTCCACCACGTCCATTTGTTGGGGAGTGCCAACGCGAGAGGTTTGAAAAATAATACCATTATCAAAAATAATCACGAGCACATAAATTCGGTTCCATTAGCACTCTGTACATATTGAACTTTGAATCTGAAATTGACGATCAACGATAGCAAAGAAATGCATAAAATATTTATGAACTTCAGTTTTATCATTCAACAAAAATAACCACCTGACCACGAATAGTCATCCCTGATGGTTAGAAATATCGGGCACCACACGAAGACAAAGTGTGATACGGACCCCACAAATCACAATGTATCGATTCGAGAACTCTGAGAAGCCTTATGTTATTACTAACCAAAGACTCCTAATTTGCTTGGCTTGACACCGCGATCTGAGCCTTATTCGACAAGCTGACGAATCGAGAAATAAAGGATATGGCGAACTACTTTTGTTTGAGGATGCCCCGATGCGATGCCACAAATGCGAAGACCTCTTCCGTCCGTCGCGACATCGTCCCGAAATCTTTGCCAAAAGTAGTAGAGTCCATTCCATTGCTTACCGACTCCCGATCCTCGGTATGGTCACGTATATAATACAACCATGCTTAGTAAGTGAATCAAACAATCACCGGTATTAGCGAGTTGGGGCGCTAAAAAGTAGTTGCATGAAAGCTAAAGTGCATCTGAAGACATCTCAAAATCAAATCCAGAAGACAAGCATCACCAGGTACCACTTTTGACATCATTCCAGACATTTTCCCATCGGGAAGACCCGATGAATAGCGGGTATATCAACAATATTACCAGAAGAGCTAGATTACCTCTAGCATGTGGAGGCCCCAATCGATAATCCAGTCGGCTAGAGAAATACGTGCCGGGTGAGATGATCCTCGGTACCAGCGCGAGATTACTGACATGTGCTTGATTTTAACCAATCAGTGCACGTAAGAGCTAGCCGCACCACCGAAGCTATCACGAAGATGCGGCTCGCATTCCGCGCGCGAGGTAGGCCCGTAAGCCGCCCGAGGCGATAGCGGCGTAGTCCGGCTGTGATCCTGGCTGGGCGTTGATTTCAGCGGGTTTGAGCCCGCTCCCGTCCGAGATCCTCTTGGGCCCGATCGCCCCTGTCAGGGAAGACCATGTTTGGAGAAACAAGATGAAATATCATGGCCGGAACGATGACAAAATGTGCCGCGAGGTTACGCTTTGGAGCAGTGTCGAACTTTCGATGGCCCGGCGGAAGAAGATTGAATCGCCATTGCCATGGCTGCGTCACGATCGAACGGCCAACCCGGTGACTCACGAAGTTGTTCCTCCTATAACATAGCATGATAAGCCCGATCAAGTGTAGGAGGAGGGTCTTGAGAAAGAAAAGACCGTAAAGCTTGAAAGCGTTCAACATAAAATTCCACACACAAAAAATCATGCAACGATCATTATCACGCTTTTTGTTGGAATTTTTTTACGCCCAAATCCGCAGAGATGTTGAAACCCTTTCACACACGAAGGGATATGATCATATGTAGTAATTAAATCGCACAGAGGTTGAAGTTTACGAAGTAAGCGCCCGATAGACATGTTGGCGATTTCTTAGGTCGAGGCAGAGCGGAGTTTTCAAGTCTTTCGCTTACGAGTACCACTACCCGACATCAAGCGGCCCGTTAATCCCGCGGCGGACGAGCCTCCTCGAAATAGGGTATAGTGTCTTCACGAGGGGCGAATTGATTGTGTTCAGATCATTGAGCAAACGCAAGCTTGAACACATTATGTCGGCAACAAAGTACCGGTGGCAGGTTTATCCACCCGTCAATAAAACCAAATTTTAGAGAAACAGGACAAAGCGCCAAAGATTTGGACCCGATCATCATAGTTATTTTTCGTAAAAGAGCGATTACTAATAATATTACGGGATTATCGTTAGAGCTTAAATAAAAGCGGAAGTTGTGTGATCAATTTTTGGGGTAGTGGGGTGCTGCGGGCGGAGGTGGGTATTTGCGGCGACTCGTCGACAACGGAGAGGAGGGATTTTTCGATTAAATGGTGGAGGGGGTAAGGTTTGAAAATTAAGTAGAAGAGTAGGATTTTTGCCCAGCCATGGCCCGATCCCATGTAAAATTACAAGCTCTCAAGCGGTGTGTGCCTCACAAATATTATACACATTTTACAATACCAACCTCTGAGGGCTAACTACAAAGAGCCCAGCAATAATAATAACATTACAAGTTGTAAAATAAGCCCGACATCGGGGAGAAGGTGGGGAATTGCCAAAGTCAGAACCTCCCGAACTCTCTTGACACATATCGGAAGATCGGGACATAAATTAAGGACCTATATCTCCCGACCATGTCAACAACATAAGAAATAATAATAAAAACTATTATTTTTTGGCAAATTGATAAGATGGAGTGATGATGTGGACTTGATTATTGAATTGCTTGAATATGAAATATAATAATGTGTATTTTTTTATCAAATTGTAAATAAATATATGATCGAAAGAATAATACATCATAATGGCATGCGATGTGGAGTGTAGTCCATGGTGGCCCGGACTAATGTCCTCAACTTCATTGCGTCAAACAACGAACCTAAACGACCAAGTATCCCCTGGCGGGGTACAAAACGTCAAATGAAATCCTTACATGTATAAGTACTCAAGAGTAGTGCAAATAAATAAAGGGATATACCCCAACAGCTTGACCAGCGGGAGCTTATAAATACAAAACTACAGAACAACGTAGGCCATGAGACCCGTAGCCCAACCCAGAGGGCTCTTCCAATACAACAAGGGCAACTCAAAATGTAAAAGCTTGACAATGGGGGTTCAACTTTATAAGTTGTGAGTGTTGACTTTAGCAATAATATCATGAGTCGTAACCTTCCCGCCGTAAAGTTGATGACATTTCTAGCAACCCAAACTTCAAACACCGTGAGAGGAGGAGAAAGCAATCCTCACGGTTCTATCTTTCACTTTCGGACAGCCATTGAACTCTTTCTTCATCCCGCCCGATAGCACTAGCAAGCGTTGACATATCCCGAGCAACTCCAAGCCATCTCCTAATCTCGGCCCAAACCACGGACGTGAAAGGGCAGCCAAAGAAAATGTGGCCAATGGACTCCGGAGAAGACCTGCAAAAATAACAAGAAACATCATCCAGATTAAGGAACGTTAGTCTATCCTTCGTGGTAAGCCTACCACGACAAGCAAGCCAGACCGTGAACGAATGTTTTGGGGGGATAAAGTGCTTCGAACCTGAAGACATCCCAAGGCTTAACTGCGAGCAACTATCAAGACTATACACTCTACGGAGAAAAAATTTATTTACCAACCACAAATCGAGAAAAAGACCAACAATGGCCCCTATCTACCGACCACGAAATCAACCCGCAGATCATCCACTAATGTCACAAATTTTTTTCTTTATCAGTAAAAATCCCCCATGTTTTAAGGACAAATCCCAAATAAATGTCCTTTTCAAGTAAACGAATGCACCCATCTAACCGCAAGAGTCTCGGCATTAGCATGAACATTCCAAAGGGTATGTGAGAGGAAAGCCCATTCCAAAATTTAATATTTTTGAGCGAAACCTCCTGCTTCTTTTTATGCCTTCAATCCAGCCCAACTTTGGAGTTCTTACCCCCCCACAAGAATTTTAGGCACATGGATGAGACCGCATCAAGAATGGTAATGGGCATAGGAAAAGCTTGTAACCAAAATGCCTCCACACCTTGGATAACCGATCCAATAAGTTCAACCTTACCCGCATAAGAGAGTGTCTTATGATTCCGTCACTTGTAGATAGCCTGTCCCAATCAATGAATGGAAAATTGTTCAACGAAACTTTGGAAGAGACAGCGGGAATTCCCAAGTAACGGATAGGAAACTTGCCCATATCGAAACCCACTCTCCTCAACAACTCCTCTTTAAGCAAGCCACACACCCCGGAAAAAAAGATATTAGACTTTTCCGGACTAGCAGTCGACAGCCGCCTCCTCGAATCATGAGACAACCCAAGAGATGGAAAGTGAAAGACTATCCGCCCGGGAGAAAAGCATAAGCTCATACACCAAAGAAATGTGGGTAGGCTTATAGACTTCACACTTAGGGTGATAACTAAATCCGGAACGGTAGTCTTTAACTTTTTATAAATGCATTGAGAGGTACTTTCGATGCAAAAAGAAAGAAGCGTAGGATATAGGGTCACCTTGCCTTAGCCCGCTCTCCCTTGAAGTGCCCATGAAGTTGACCGTTGATAGAGATAGAATACGAGGCCGTTGTCACATACTCCATGATCCACCCCATAAACTTGGTAGCAAAACCAAGACCCAACAAGACTTTCTCAACAAAGTCCCACGATACCGTATCATAGACTTTCCGAATATCTAACATAATCATACAACGAGGAGAATTCCTCTTCACCTTGTACCCCCGAACAATCTCTTGAAGCGAAACACGTTGTCCGATATTCCTTCCCTTTGACAAGGCCGTTTGGCGGGGTCAACAAGGTTGATAAAAGAATCTTTAGATAACACTTGTATATAACATTGGTACATCCAATTGGCCCCTAAAAATTCGCGAACAGCAGGATCATGGTTTTGTTTGAATAAGAACACGATAGTATGGTTTAGTTGTTTAACAGCTTCCCATTGCTAAAGAACTCTTGGACACAATTAATCAAGTCATTACCCACGAGTCGATTTGCCTTAAAACTGATAGAAGAGAATCCGTCGGGCCCCGGAGCTTTATCACCATCCATTTCCCACAATGTAGCCTTTATCTCCTCCCCCGTGATAGGAGCAACCAAACCGTCAATATCCTCACAAGGGACACACGGTCCTTTCCCTAGAATACCCAAGTCAATCGGCTCTGAAAGTCTCTAGTACCAAATAGCTTCTTGTAGAATTCCACAAAAGATGCATATCTCCATATAAGGGGTAGTTTTAAGCCCATCTTCTTTAACAATATAGGAGATATGACTTCGAGCACGGTTCTTATTGATCAAAGCATGATAGTATTTGGTACCTTTGTCCGATTCAAGAAGGTGTTGACATTTCGCTTTTTGCTTGAGGAAACTAAGCTCCAACTCCGATAGGGTCTTAGAAACCTTCTTAAGCTTAACTTTCGCATAGAGCAACGTATCCAAATCTCCATAATACAATCGAGAGCGCTTCTTGGAACTCCATCTTTGCCGAGGAGGCTTTTTGAGAAATCCCACCAAATTTCTTTATATTCAAAGCTTGTAAGGGATTCTTCAAGGCTTTCAATTTGGTACAAATTTTGAATTGAGCCGGGCAAAACCACTTTCCTCACGGCCGTGTGGCGCGTATATCGAGAAAATGCGGGTGCTTGGTCACGTGTTAAAGAACTTCGAGCAGTCTCGAGCCATCTTGGTCACACGTACCGCAGTAACAACGGACAATGATCAGTTGGCTCCATCTTGAAAAATTAGCCATAAAGATAATCCCAGAGTTGTTCACCCACTTGATTAAAGCTGAGAACCCGATCCAGAAAGCTTAGTCAAAGATTTTCAAGATCAAGTGAACCGAAGACCGGAATATGGTGCATCAACCAACCCAAGCGAATCCATACAATTCTTCAAATCTTTAACATCATAATTCGAAAGTTTGTTACCACCCCTTTTTTCAAGAGGGGATGCCTAAAAATTGAAATCTCTAGATCGCTTGCTGACGCGAAGATGGAAAGGCTGATACGTAGATGATCCCAAAGTAGCCTCGAGGTTGCTTACATTATAAAGGGGAGTGAACAAATGTAATATGAACCTTGTTTGTGTCTCCTTACAAAGGACTTGGAGATGCAAATGTTGAGATCCCATAGCGAATAACCTGATCGACGCACTAACGTCCCATATGAGCCCGCTCCTGCCATTTCAATCAAATCAAAATTATTAGTAGATTCCCCATGGCCCGGGGAATCTATTAACTAAATCTATCAAAGCCCACAAGAATTAAATTTAGAGTTTCAAGAGAGACAAATGAAGACACTGTAATTTACCTAGGTTCGCTGGCCGTGTTGAGCAGTACCGATTGAAAACCTCTGAGCCCCGGACATTCCAAGTGAGTATCCTCATTGATTGATCGAGGAGGTTTGAGGCCCAAGGTGCCTTCCCTTTAACTTTGAGTTCCTTTCATAAAGACCCCATGCCGCCTCAAGCAAATTCGTATCATTGTTGGCAATGGACCTATTGTACACTTCAAGAAAGGTGGATCTTGAGCTTGTATTACCTACACAAGAAGAAGCACCAATGAACAAACGGGGGCCAAAAGTGCCCCCAACATCAACATTGTAAGCAAGAACGTTGTTCTCCACATCTACCCGAACCCCTCCCATGTTTCCCTCACACAATTCGAGTCTAGCCTGCCCGATTGTTGCGGCTGGGGTGGGAAAGTGGAAAGTCTCCCGAGGCCGGTTGGGCTAAAACGGGTTAATTTGGAGTGGGGATACCGGGGCTATAGGGTAGAGATTCGTTTGTGCTTTAGACTTTGGGGGGTTTCGGGGCTGGGGATTTGGGTTGGCAAGTGCCAAGAATTCCATGGGACTATCCTTATTACCCTTTGGCAAGTGCCAAAAGAATTCCACGGGGTATCTTTATTACCTTACCACTTTCATTTCCCCGTTCCACTGAAAGTACCTCCACAGCCCCGGAACACTGGCGACTCCTTATCACCCACATCGGCGAGAACCTCCCCACAACCCCATCCTTAGCACTCGAAGGATCCTGCCCCGCTCCTAAGTGCCCTCGCTGTCAATTTTTCCGTCTCTTGGTATTTTACATCCGTTCCGTGCGTGTCCGAACTTCTTGCATTGAAAGCAATAATCCGGATAGTTTTCATAGGAGACCCTTTGTAAAAAGGCTCCTCCTCCCTTAATCTTGACTTCATACTCAAAAACGGGTTTCTTCCTAACATCAACCTCATGAGGATCACGAGCATAAGATGCGCTTGCAGGTATTCATTAGTGACGATCGAATAAAGTCGACCAAGTTTGGAGGCAATCTTTCCTAGACCATTTGGATTCCAATAGCATAATGGGACATTGTGAAATTGAACCCACATAGGTATGTCAAGGAAGAGATCATCCCCAAACATGGTGTCATCCTCCACTTTTTTAAGCATCAAAGTCTTCCCCCAAGCCATGTAGGTCCCCACTTGAATACTTTCTCGATCTTCAAAATGACTTGAATCTAAATATAGTCCACCTTGAGTATGGCATCTGTACAATCCACACCCCAAAGAATTCTTGAAATCAAACACCGCTTCAGACCGGAGGAATCTCCCGTAAAAAAGATCAATGAGGCAAACTCCACACTGTTCTCAACCCCGTCGAATTAAAGTCAACAACGGATCAATTAGCCAATTCCATCGATCCGGTTAGGTGTAATCAAAAAGTCATCCCTTTAGATGGCAATCGGTTACTCCTAAACAGGTTCACATAAGGCCTCCTAGGAGGAGGAGAACCGTTATTAGTCTTTAAATTCTAAGCCCGTGCCTTTGTCGGGGAGTATTACCATGAGCTTTACCACTTTTGTTAGATAAACTTCTTGACCCCAATGAGTGAGGTAGTATCATAGAATCCCAAACTTTCATCGTCTTCCACATTAGCCTTAGGAGTAGATGGTGGAGAGGTCCTATCCACCACATCCTTGAATGGGGAGGGAAGAGGTGGGGAGGGACCTTACCGTGAGCTTTATATGAAGCCCTCCGTCGTTCCTCGACTAGCTGACGAAAAAACGACTCGCAACTTCAATTGCCGAACCTTTTTTCTCCTCAAGAGGTTGAGGATGAGAGAATACATGAAGAGCGGAATATTTCTTTGCCGTTCTTCCCTTTGGCCATGATGTACCTACAAGAACACAAACAAATACAACTTTTTTTTTCCTTTTCCGACCTCTCTATTCTTTTAGGCCATGTGTTTTCAAATTTTTTTTTGCGACCTCTCTATTCTTTTAGGCCCCCTTTTTTTCTTTTTCTTTTTTAAATAAAGTAAAGAGCCCCAAGTATAAGCTCAAACAATCACGAAACCAATAAGCCAAGTGGATAGCTCGTACCGCAGCGTGTACGAGAGGAGCAGCGGAACCTACTTAATGTCACTCACTCACAAAAAGAACAAAATGAAAAAGACTTCTTCTTATTGCTCCCTTCAAGAGCCTAAGAAACTCAAATAGAAACAAAAGATTCAACAAAGTCAGCAAAAGTCAGCGCTTGACTTTGTTAGTCTGTCTGACCTCCTATTGTCGCAAAATTTGTAACTCAAGCCAAAGCGGCCACGGCCGAGTCCACCGCATTACGGCTTCGATAACAAACAAGTTGTGAAGAGAACCCACTAACTCGGCTGAAATTCCAAAAGTAATACTTGGTCAACCAATTAATCAAGCCCTTATGAGTAATAGTTGACCACGGTTTAGGCCCGAATAGCAAATGCTTTATTGCGAAATTCTAGGGTATCCTTTAAATCCAAACAAGTTCAATGTAGGAACTCAATAGCACAAGCTGAAATACCACACATACCCTTAATGAGTTGTGAGGCTTTGAGAATTTGGCCAGAAACTAGAGGCGCCAAGATAGTTGGGATGTGCCTCTCACGCATGCGCAAAAGGGCGAGGATTGCCGTATCGTTGAGCCGCGTACGACGCCCTACCAGCCCGAGGACTATACTATCGTCCTTGTTCTCGAGAAACACCCCCAGCACCTTAGATGCCGGAGAAGCACACACCTTTGAACAATGCACACACCGCACGAGAACTCCAAATTATAGACCAAAACAAATAGCAAAACCCGGAGATTGGTCGGAATTTAAAAGGCGAAGATCAAGAACACATAAACCTAGAATTTTGTTCAACTTAGACCCCAGAAATAGCAAAGCAATGTGCAGAATTACCAGGACTTCTCAGCAGCAAAAACCTCAAAACCAACCTCAAGAATGGCGTTTTGTATGTTTAAAAGAAGAAAACCAAGCACTTTCTTGCACAAATCAACAATCATAAACAACGCGCCCAGATTGAAACCACTTTGAGTTAAGCCAAGAAAAGAAAGAACAATGCTATGTTCTTAACTTCCATAAACGTTCGATCGCCCACACAAAGAAAAAAGGACCACCTTACAAACCTCAAAACAACCCTAAACTACAAAGATCCGCACAAAGAAGGTGCAAGGATCGCTTGACTACAAGATAGAGAAGAGGAGTTAAAAGACACAAAGAGACTTGAGGATATGAGCAAAGCAACACTTACTTTTCAAACTTGAAGAAACTCTGGCCACCACTAAGAACGACCCAAAATCGTCAAGCGGGTAATACACTCCTTGAGAAGCACCCAAGTCTTTGGGGAAGAAGAAGAAGACCAAAGACTCCACTTTTCTTGCCTGAGCTCGACCACCACCTCTCTTCCACTGACTTCAAAACAACCGCGCTTCCACTAGAACCAATGGTTTGTTACCCACAGCCACCACCCTTTTCACCCCAAATCCGTGAGGATAAGGGGTAAAAATGTGAGGAACTTCCTCGAGAACACTTTCAGAACTCACACACTCACAGGAAGAATTATGTAAAAATGACAATTCCACTTAGCTTTAAGCTTCTTTATTTCGGTAGGGATTAGTTTAAATTGGTGCAATAAATGACTTCAACCTCTTCCACTAACCTTAATTCATGTCATAAAAACAATGAAAAGCATTAAAGATTAAATCGGTTGTAGAGTAGGGAGAGAATTTTTTCTAGTGAGAGAACTTCTATACAACCACTTAATAATTGTGGTCAATCACACGTGGACCCGGAACTCTTAAACTACCGATCATCCATTACTCATACATTGGAGACTATATAAGAAAAATATATTGTTGATTTGGGCTTTAGTTATGTCGAGATGGAGAGTGATACCTAGAAAGTACATGGCCAGAGATCACGATAGTTGAGATAGGCGATATGCCGATCAAAGTTTAGACTTTATTTGTAGTCTACTTATTAATTACTCCACTCCGTCCCTAATTCTTGATACATTTTCCACTTTTTAAATACAAACACATATTGAATTTTCTTAGTGTGTTGTAAATGAGTAATATATTACTATAATATGAATAGGCTCTTATTAAAAATAAGCGAGTTATCGGTCCGGTCCCAGATTTATAGGATTCGGTTCGAGTCGAGTCTGGTCGGAACCCGGAGCGATTCAATTTCCAGCCGGGTCACGAAGCGGGTCACCCAAGTCGAGAAACCCGGCCATGAACTACTCATGGCGACCATTGAATTCTTTAAAATAGTCATTTTTATAAAAATTACCTCAAGTAAAATAAATAATTTTATTTAAATCGATACACATATTGTCTTAAATAATATAGACCATATATTTATTTATGAACTAGTATGTGACCTCATAGGCCCCGGATGGCCGGTAGTGATTTAATAAATAATAGAGAACCATATATATTTATGTCACGAAGATTAAATTTATGCTACTACTGGCTAATAATAACCCGTGGAAATCAGAAAATCTCGTAATTAATTAAGTAGATAACAATAGTATCAATTATCTCTTAAATAACAAAGTCTAACCGCATAGCGATGTTGGAACTATGAGATATTAGATCTCGTAGAAAATTAATAGGTTGAACAACAATTTAGATTATGCAACCGATTTATACATTCAAAATATAAGTTCAATATATATTAACTATTTATCGATAAGCAGTTGATGCACAATCTTGAATTAATATTTTGTTTAATCGGTGGTCTTCTTTTTATTTAGAGTTAACCTCCAATGCCACATGAGAATGGGAGATTGCGTGTTCATCAAATGAAGAGAAATCTGAAGTAGTCGTCGAAGCGTACGATTTTACAATCATCTATCAAATATTTGATAAAATCAAAACTAAAAGTTTTAACCAAAAAGCAATAAAAAGTTAAAAAATTATAATACAAGTACACATGTATTCAATAGAAAAAACAAACAAAACAAATGGAAGCATCAAAACATAAAACCAGTCAAATCTTGTGATTCCTAACAAAATATGTCTCCATCGAAGTTGATGTTTCAGCCTCGGCGCTAATTTGAAATATGCCATCATAAAAAAGGATAAATCTACTTCAATTCGTTTTAAATACAAAAAGTAAAGGGATGTGTCAAAAAATTTTTATTATTGTACAAATTTAGTACACTTTTTGTAATAACCCGTTCCGTACTAATATTATTGTAATAGTATACTAGTTGCTCGGTGGATTATTTCGAGGAGAAATCAAAAATTTCGAAGTTGAATAGTTGAAAATACAACGAATCGGTCGGTTGGTAGTACATTTCGGTATTTAGAATTATAAAGTTGTAGTCGAATGGTAATGATATTAGTTGGGTGGTAATATAATTTGAGGGTAGAAATGTTACATGTTCGAGTTGTGTTATTAAACCGAGACGAGAAATTAAACGCAAACCAAAGGACAACCATCATCTAAATGCCTCACCTACCAACACTATCTCATATTCTATCCCCGTCAAAACAAACCCGTCCCACTTTTGCCCCATGGAATAGCGAACCGCTTCCCTCCCCCTTAAAAATTTTTCTTCCATTTCTTCTCATCTTTTGTTGCTTAAACTCAAGGGAAATTTGTTGACTATCTTCCCCTCATCATCTTCTTCGAATCAAGGTAAGAAAGTTGGAATCTTTTTGAGTATTTCTTGAGTTATGAGAATGTTGACTTTTTGTGATTTGGGTTGACTTTGAGTTTTGGGGTTTAAAATGGTATAGAATTATCATCTAAGCTTAGATTATGGTATAGGAAGTGATAACACTCGATTTATGGAATTGAAATGTGTTGAGATGATGGATAGTTGATTTTGTTGACTTTTTGTAAAAGTTGAATATTATTGAATCTAGTGCGGCTGGGTGTATAATTGATGTTTTAAACAAGGTGTATAAGTCTCTAATCGTTCGAATACTAAGAGATGAGGAAGTTATGGACCCTTTGACTTTCGTTGACTTTTTGAAGAAAAATGTAAAATTGTAAAAGTGTCTTGTTGGAGTTTAATATAGTTGTTTTGGAGTATAAGTGGTGATTTTGGTGTTGATTGAACGAGAATATGTTGAGATAAGTTTTATAAGTTGATTAATGTTGGGTTTTGGATTAAAAGGTTGATAGAAATGGATTAATTAGTTGGGAATTGATTGTTTGATTGATTAGATATTGTTTAGAGTGTTGGTATTGGGGTAGAGGAAGGGGGCCGAGAATGTTTATTGTTGGGGTGGTCCGGATTTTGTCGTTTTATTAGTCGTTTAAACACGCGTAGTAATATTTCCACCTAGAGTTGTTAAGTTGATAATTAAATATGGTTGCGAGTTGGAAATAAAAACTAAAATATGTTAAGGGTTAAAATTGTAGCAAGTAGTAATTGTAAATTTTCGGGTGTTTTGATTAGATGCGGAACGTGGGAAAGGCACTTTCCCCCGGTTTGATTAGAGGCGAGACATTGTTATTTCTTGCCAAGGTGAGAGTCTGAAGTCTCGCGTGAGTTTTAGCTATCGACTTTGTATATGTATATGTTATTGTGCTGTTGGTTGTCTTGAGGATATATTCCTTATTACTTCCTTTGTAGGAGATGATGTATGGTTGTGATAGTTATATATTGTTGATTGTGCCTTGGTTTGGTGATTGTATTTTCATCTTGTAATTGATGATTTTGGTGTTTTAGTTGGGGTATTTATTTCCTTGTGTTGGAGTCGTCTGTGAGTTCTTGAGTCGTATAGGTGTTTTGTGAGGTTGTTGATATATGTGTGTGGGTTGGCCATTGCAGGTGTTGTTACTTATATACTCACGAGTATATTGCGGAGTTGTTGATGCTATGTTGAGTTGTATTATCGATTATTTGCCTTATACCTCGGGAGGCCATGGTGGTATTTTTTGCTTTGTACCTCGTTACGATTAGGTGATGAAAACATGTCGTGGATATAATTTTCTCCTATGAGGTTGAGGTTGATTATATGCACATTAGTTATGGAAAATCGGATGTGAATTGATATATGAGTTGCTGAGTTGATATGAGTTAGTTCGAGTTGGCTGATAATTATCTGATTGACATCGTTGGCTGAGTTGTGAGTTGATTGAGTTGTTGAGTTGATAGAGTCGTTGAGTCGATTGAGTGGTTTAGTTGTAGTGTTGGGTAGTTGTGTTGTTGAGGTCGTGGAGTTGGGTCTATTCGGTTGTGTTACATGTTGTTTAAACTTTCTATGGTGTTTTGTGATCTGTTTTATGACTCATTTATTGGTTATGGATATTGTGTTGATTATACTAGATGTTGCCTTAATGAAAGCTATGTCGAATTATGTTCGGGTTGATTATTAATAATATTATTTGGTTTTCTTGTAGATCCTAGGTTGATATTAATCGTTATACCTCCCTTAATGTTAAAAGTTGAGTTGGTTAATGGTTGAGATAACTTTTGAATGAGAACATTAGGTACAAACATTATAAACCGAGGTTCATGCTAATTTATCGATGATGTTGATGATATTTTATATATGGTGGAAAATTTGATTCAAATGTGTTAGTATATAAGTTATGATCTAACCACGACGTTGATACCATTGAGGTGAATAGGATTCCAGATATCTTAATTAGCGGGTGGTGAGATAATTCCGTATAAGTTATCGATTAAGACATAAATTGCTCAGTTGTATTAAAATAATGAAAGCGATTTGGAAGTTCTTATAATAAAACATGCGACTATATTTGGGAGTAGCACTTTAAGGTGAACTAAAGATAATAGTTGAGTTGTTATGTGAGTGGAATACTATCGGGAAGTAGCTATACTTAAGAAAGATAACAAATAGAGAGATATCTCATGTGATTAAGGTGTACTGTGAGTAAGTTGTTGACGTGGTGTGAGTTGTCGGTGTTAGTTGGAAAGCCATTAAGGAAAGATTTATCTTGTCGAGAGTAGCATATAAAATATAACTCTTGAGGTGTATAGTCTTTAAATAGGTAAGGGACTTGAATTATCCTTGTTTGTATGAGTGGTGGGTAAACTTCTGTGATATTTGTATTCACTCAGCTTCATAGCTGACTCCCTATTCACATGGGCGGACATTTATATGCACAGGTTGTTGCGGAATGGCAGAGATCTTTTGGCAGAAGGCTGCGTACCCGTGGAGGTGGCGATGGTGGCTTGAAGACCTCAACAGTCATACTTTTATTTTCTTTGGAGATTTATGTTGTACTTAATAATTATTGTTGTCTGGAGTTGTAAACCCGTTGTTTGATGTTGTATTTATATTATTACTTTTCAGTTGTTGCAGTGTTGGTTAGTTCACCCGATGGACAAGTTGTATTGTTTTTATTTATCATGTTAAATGACGTCATTTTTATCGTTATCCATCGTTGGTGACTCGGTCGAGGTTGATAGCAGTCGGCGCAGAGACGCGCGGAAGCGGTGTTACCTTTTCTTGCCTTTTTGAATAGACATTGCCTTCCAATACTCTAACGCTCTTGATCCGTCATTTCCGGTTCATGCAACAGTAATTGAAATACATAACCCACCTCAGAAAAATTTAAAAATATTAGTGAAAATAAAGATAATGATGAATACATTAATACGATAAAGGAAAATAAATAAAATTAAGCAAAATCAACTATTTGTTGTAAGATGTTAATATATACCTCAAGATCTATATTGTTGGTAATAAAACTTCTTTGTACACAACATTCATAGTAGACACTCCCTTGGCGCCTTAGGAATTTCCATTGTTTACTAAAATCTTTGTTGTATGCTTTGATACGCCTCTTGACAATGACACGTACAATTGACCATGACCAAAGCACATGATTTCTCAAGAAGATGCCAACATTTGGATACTCTGCCCCTGATCTTTGTTAATCGTTAGAGCAAAACTCACTCTAACAGGAGGTGGATTCTTTTTCAATACAAAGGCAATCCACTATCATCTTAAGCTATTCAAGGGCATATGGTGTAGAAACACTCTTGTTCCACAATAATTCTCAGTGATGATTATTTAGCATCAATGAAGTTTGGGCTCAAATAACGACAAATCAATCGAGTCAGATACATGTCCTGTTGTGGGTATAGATTACGTAAAGCATTATTAGACAACCCACTTTCAATATAAGTTTATTAGGTGGAAGTCCACTTGGGCACAAAGCAATTCAAGAACTTCGGTAGTACGGATTAGCCAAACGTCATCGGAATCACAGAAGTATATTACAGTACATCTCCTAAAAAATTTTCAATTATCATCTTGTTTAATTTGTCTACATCTGTATTTTTTTGGTGTAATTATGGCCCTTGGGACCATGTAACTGAACATGTGATCGCATGTTTGGAAATGGCATATATCAACGTGTTTAGAGATTCTTCTTATTCCCATGGAACGACCATTATTGGAGGCAATTTTATGAGGTCACCTTGCAGCGTCGGTTCAATCCATCACCAACACAAAGTAAAATTATGAGAAAGAATTGTCATGCAATGATCTCATATTGTGTTTCAATCTTATAATTTTAAATTGCTCCAAAGCGATTTCCACGACGCTTGCATTAACTTGTTGACATCTATTATCCTTCTTAACAATTGGAAGAACTTGCCTAAAATCTCCTCCAAGAATAACAATTTTACCATCAAACGGCTTTTTGTTTTTCATTATGTCGTAAAATTTACATCCAATGCCTCAAATGTATATTTATTGGTAATGGAGCCTCATCACATATACAATGACTTTAGCCCATCTCATTAATTTAGCATGATCGACTTCTAAATCTATACTACATGAACTACTTTCATCTGGCTTAAGAGGATTTAAATCATGAATACCACTCTTCCACCAAATAACCAGTAGCTCCAATTCCAGAAGATGCCACTGATATCACAATTTTCAGATTTTCTTATATTGGCCAATAAATCTTTTGTACAAATAAATTTTTCATGTACCTTCTGGTCCGTAATGAAAAAAACTCTAATCTGACTATTTTCAATTGCTTCCATGATGATTGTCTTGTACATAAAGTTGATCGAAATTCAGGTTTCAACAGAATTCACATTTAGAGTGAAATATACATTTCATCCATAACTAACATAGGAATAAAAGTTAATATTTTCAAACCCTTTGAAATAGTGGGCAAATCATAATCCATTGAGCTTCCGTCCATGCCTCTCAAGCATTATGCCAATGTCTCCGATTAACCTATTTAAGGCACTTGTATTGGTCCATTATCCTTCATAGTCTTCCATTATCACTCCTAAACTCCTCATAATTGGCGAACTCGTGTTGGTTGACGTGATCAATAGAGATAAAAATAGCCGTCAAATTGGGTGCCATGCGAACGACTCGCTTCAATTAATATATGTCACATGTCATCATGCTTCAATATTCCTCGTCTTTCAGTTGCTTCCTTAAATATTGCACAATTCATCATCTACTACACACAAGTCCTCAAACGATGTAGGTCCCCTCCATGGTTCAAAGTACCTCTCAAAAGAAAAATTCTCCTGATAAGGGAGACATTAGAGGTATACATCCTTCCAATCACCTTATTATAGCGTACTCCCTGTCAAACTTTCTGCTTCCATTCCAAACAAAAGTGCTCTGGGAATTCGCTGATACATTAACGTGATCAGTTAGATGTAGTTCTACATTGAAGAATTCGGTGGCTTGTCGTCTTTCAATTATTTTTCATTTTCTAAGATATCACTAAGCTCTTTGTGTCACGATGTCGAACCAAATGCATATTAGGTAAAGTGAATTAATAGCATGTAGCGTGGGTACATCCTACTCATTTCAAAACCATAAATATCATCTTCCATCCACAAAATATTTTATCTCGTCCCTATCCTCCGAGCAGCACTTCCGTCATTATCCTATCAACTCCTTTGTACATACTTATACAAATACTTGACACATGAAATTTCGCAAGTTACCTCAACATTAATATGACAATCATATTTCAAGAGAGTAACCGCAGTTATAAAAAGGTATTGACCATTATCAACAAAATTTCTGTTGTTACTATCAAGAGGAAGGCTGGTGGACACAGGCGCCTTTGATAGATGATATCAATCTTGTCCTCTTCTTGTTTCATAGCAAAACTCCTTTGGGAATATTTTTTGAATTTGGCTTCCACATTTATGAATAATGAAGATTATTTATACTATGTGGTAGATGAATCATGTGCTTTAGAAACGACTTGATGAAGTAACGGTTGTTCATGTTTGGAAGGAATTTCGGTCACCATTTACTCTATCAAAAATCGTCTCGGTTCTCGATTTGTCCTACCGACAAATATCACAAGCATATGATAATGTGGAAGCCTCGCTCTAAGTTAATAACATATGAATAGGAAATCACCTACCCGAGGACTCCTTTTTTTGAGTATATCATTCTTGATCTCCTACATCTTCGCTCTGAATATTCGTGCAAGAAGATAGGGACGATCTTGAGGTGATTGTCGAGTAGTTAATTAACATTTCGAGGCCGGTTTTGATTGAATGTAATAGTTATCATTAGGTCTGGCATGCCGAATCGATGAACTAAAGCCATTGAATCACGATATCTCTAATGTTAGTCACGGTGGCTTCAAGGAAGAAAGATGGCCCGATACTTTTGATTTATGACCCACATTTCCTTGAAAATAAAATATATGCAAATAAGATTTTTGTTATCTTTTGAAATATATATGATTTTCATTTTAGTAATAAATACCAACGTTATTTTCTCGATTGGTATAAGTGATCTTGTTGTCACTTAGTAGAAATCGGCTAAATTATTGTATGTTGGTGGTCTCGATCCGTCTAAGTTTTATGAGTACCGATTTTTGGCATGCTTATCAACTGACATATTCTTTGAAGAAGGGGCGTCCAGCCGTATAGTAAAAGTGATGTATCGTTAGGTCGAATCTATAAATATTAAAGCAGGTTATATTCTTATGAAATACTATTTTTGCAGGTAATATACACGTAGCGTGTTTTGCATAAAAACTACGACATGTCATTGACCATTAATAATGTTTTAGCCCCAATTAACATCCCGACCACTTATGAACCGTATGTCGGAAGTATGACATATTATAAAGGCGTCATAATAACCCGGTTATTATCGAAACATTCATGAGTCTCCCCATTTGTTTGAATAGCCCCATCCTCTCGAGGTCAAATTATCAAGATGTACCGTCCCGCGATAAGCTGGCACGCTACTTGGGATGCGCTTGGGAGATCATATTGGTATGTTTGCTACTTGTGGCATAATCCTGAGAGTTACGTATTCAAGGCGGGGGAGTCCTCTTGTTGGCCTAGTTGTTTGAAAGCTTCGAGCAAGCGGATTATCTTTGTTGGAAATCAATGAATATTGGTTTCAATAATTATGCCCGTTGCGACAATTGTTGTAATAATTCATTTACTAGTTTAGTTAAATGAGATTACTAAAACTAAGTGTTCAATAATAGTAATTGTAATTACTAGTCGGGACCTCATGATAATGCTCCGGGGATTATGGCGGTGTTATATGCAAATGCGTAATCGTGTCGTAGTGTCAGTTATATTATTATCTGTTTGCTAATATCGAGCTAGAAGGTCGCATATCTGGTCGTGTTGAATTATATATTTCATGTATGAAATTAAGCTATATTTGAAATTTATTGTAATGATAAAATTCTCAATCGAAAATTTTACATTGATAATATAAAATATTAATTGGATGAACTCGAATTAATTAACTTGATAATTAATGAATTAAATAGTTAGTTGAGCTTGTTAATAACTTTTTAGTAGTATTTTTACTTAGCAGAGTTAGTACGGATTAAGCGAGCGGATGGAATTAACTATTCGGTTGGGTTTTTAGGTTAAATAATAAGACTCTATTTAAAGGGGGCTTATTAGGTTATTATTATAATAATAAAACCTAATCATTAAAGAATAATACTGTGCCTCCTCGTTGCATTTTGTGCAAAAACAAGTGTGAGCTTGAAAGTCTCGCTTTGTTTTATTATCAGCGTTCTAGCAAACTCAAGTATAGGATTCAACCCCTCCTAGTGTGGATCAACTAGAGGCATTACCTATTGTGGTGCTAGTTGCTAGGAATTCAAAGGAGGCTTCGTGAAAGAACTTGTTGGTGATTTATTCCGTTGCATTGTAAGTACTCTGGTATTAATATATTGTTATATATTATTTAGATATGATTTTATGACAATTAAATTGATCCTGATATGCTATTTGTTTAAAGTTTTATTCAAAATATGCATATTTTTCCATCAATGGCATCATGAGCAAGTTTAATTTGTATAAAATCGATCTAGAAAATTTTAAATCATGTTTTATGAATTTATATGAAAATTTATGTATAAATATATAATATGAATTTTATGCCATGTATTTTTTTTATAAAATGTGTTCATATATTCAAGTACATCAAAATTGCATATTTTGGTGTTTTGATGATTAGTATAATTGTTTGCTGATTTTAAAAGTTAATTGTATTTCAAAGGCTTAAACTCAAAATATTCGAATCGAATAATTTTTCGGAAACATTATCTTACAGAGAATATCTTATTCAAAATTTAGAATTTTAGAATTTTTTAACTATTTATTATCTATTTTCGATATAAAATTTTAATAATTAGAAATTGTATAATTAATCTTTGTAATATATTTTTGAAATTCCAGTGGATAATTTTAGAGAATACTATGAAATTTTTTACTGTGAAAATCAGTATTTTTTGAGTAGTTTAATGCCTTCAAAACCTTTTTGAAAAGTTGAATAAGCGATAAAAGCGGAAATTAATTACCAAAATCGAACACGCCGCCTTGTACATTTGTTCTGAGGCGGGTCCGGCCACCTTTCGAGGTGGTTAGGGTGGGAGTGGAAAGCTTATTCCACTGACCAAGGGGCTAGGATGGTCTTGGCGATACATGTGGGGGGGCGAACGGCGGAATCGATCGTCGTTTTGTCTGACTAGGGTTTTGAAAAAGCCCAATCCATTTTAAAACCCTAGTTTTAGGTTTTTCAAAAATTATGGTAATTTCAATTTCGGGTTTTCATGAATAAATATCATATATTAAATTATGGTAATTGTAATTACCCAATTTAAAATGATTTTATTTAATTGATTGTCCGCTTTTAATGATTAACCTTTTAGTTATTTATTTATTAAAAGGATCAATATAATAATTATCTTGTTATTGAATATAATAAATATAATTACATGCAAGTATTTATATTAATATTTATGAATAATATAATTATTATAATAATTATTGGACACATTTATATATATATATCCAATTAATTTTGATTACATATTTTGCATGGACATTCATTTATTACATGATTTTTCTTTCCATATTGAGCATTATATTTAATAAATACATAGTCTATGTGATTTATTTTTTCCTTATATACATTGTAATAAGAATGAAAAGAATATTGATATGACCTAGTTTTATTTCTTTTTTTTTTTATTTAAATATGGTCTGCGAACCGTTTATTCGTTATAAACGACTAGTTGAGTCGTATTTATTTATTTATTTATTTTTTCACCCACAAGCCTATGTGCTGTTTAGTTGGGTTAATGAAATAAATGTCTTCTTCATGAAAGGCATTGAAGATTGTGTTTACGGGATAGCAGCAGCAAACTTGGAAGTTTCCAAAAGCTGAAGAATACAAGACCGTAGTTGTATAGTGATGTAATATGACCTCATGTTAGTATTACACTTTGAAAAGTGTTGTAATAGGTCTATATTTTTAGGGTGATATCATATATCTCCTAAATGTGTATTATTTATTTTATTTTCAGATGTGCATGTTACTTGAGTATGTGTTGTATAGCATGTTAAATAATATCAAATAATATTAATCTCACCACTAAAATTTAAGCAAAGTATCAAACCAATTTTAAAGTTGTGCAACTTATCACGGATCTTGGACCACTTATTTGTGTTGGCGGGTCTTCAAGCGTGTCGTGATAGGTATGATGGATGCATGTTGAAGTGATTTCCCACTTAGCGTTGTGGACTTTCGGATGATCATTCCAAGTAACGAATTAGTTTAATTGGTTTAGCAACGGTGATTTCTACTAACGTGGTGAGATCGGTGATATAATTGTTAGGTAGCATCACCGTAGGCATGCTAGTAACCTGAGAGTTATCAAGTGGTTACATAATCGGGTTAGTTAATCTACTCTTGTGTTAGTTTTTTCAAAATGTATGTAGTGTTGTCGTTTGAAACGCTAGCACAGTAGATCTTGCATACTAATATATTTTGTGAGATTTTGAGTATTGATATTACTTTACAATTTACTTTGTAAGTGTTTAACATGATAGATTACTAAACTGTTGTCTTTTACATACTTATTCTTGTAGAATTGAAATGGCTGCCCCTAACACACCTAATAATCTGCTTCAAACAACATTAACTCGTTGCATGTATGATGGTGCAAATTATGAGACATGGTCCCGTGAGTTGAAGGTTGTCCTCAAGTTGCACAAAATCGAATATGTCTTATATAAAGGACTTCCTAAAACATACAGGATCGCGAGATGTAGATACAGGAAGAAATATGAGTTGCATAAAGAGGATGCTCTAAAAGCTAAGTGTCTTATGATTACTAGGATGGAACCGAGTTTAGGGTTCTATATGATGAGATCGGGCATATGACATTTGCTCGGAAGCTCTGAGTGTATCGAAGGAAGCGGCGAGACATGAAATGCAGATCATTTCGTGCTCTTATTGATTGCAAACCGAGACACCGTGATTCAGACTGTGTGCTTGAGATAATGGATTTGGCCAAACGGTGTAGATCTTTTGGGATACCGATTGATCACAAATTAGAGTTTGGTGTCATTATGAGATACACTTCAAGCGATGTGTCTTGATACATTAAAGGTTATACTTGAATCTGTGAAGTTGACAACCTGAATTGATGTACATAGACAAATCCTCACTATTCTTTGAGAAGAAATGAGTGTTTGGATTTGAACAAAAGGCCTTCTGATTTTGCTAACGTCGTTTTAAGCGATAGCGTCGCCAAGACAAATAAAGGCAAGTATCTCACAGAAGATGATATCTATCACTATTGCAAACTCAAAGGTCATTGGAAAGGGACCTGTAAGAAGTTCAATGAAGATAGGAAAAATGGTCTAACGACCACTAAGCCTAAAGGTATTTTTGTTATTGAAGTTTGTACAACTTCTAATTCTACTTCGTGGGTGCTAGACACATTTGCAGGTTCTCACATTTGCCGTAATGTGCAGAGCTGCCGGGCAAGTAGAAAGACTTCGAAAGAGAAGATGGATGCAAGTGTAGGGAATGGCCTTGAAGGTTGCGGCCACAGCCGGTGAATCAGTAGTTTGAATTTGCCCTACGGACCTTGTTTAAATTTAACCAGTGTTTTCTTGTGTGGGCTGATAGCGAAATATTATTTCCATTTCGTTTTGAATAATGAATTTTTTTCATTTTCGATTGATCCCAATGCATTTAGGATCTCTAGGAATGGTATAACATATGGTTATGCATCTCTCCAAAATGGTCTATATGTTTTAGACACATCTATCGAGCAATATAACATTAATCTAAAAAGATATAAGCCTAACGACTTAAACCCTACATACCTATGACATTGCAGATTAGGTCATATAAGCGAAAGAACGTATCCGATAAACTTCACTCGATTGCAGAATACTTGAAGGTTTGATTATGAATCACTCTGATAAGTGTGAATCTTGCCTACTCTAAAAAATGACTAAATCGCCACTTATTGAGATTCAATGAAAGGACAAGTGATTTATTGGGGATCATACACTCTACGTGTATGTGGGCCAATGAACACATCTATGATAGAGTGGTTATAATTGCCATTATATTTCTTGATGATTCTGAGATATGGTTATGTCTATACGATGAAACACAAACATGAATCATTTGAGAAACTTAAGAATTTCAAAATGAAACAAGCAGATTGAACAAGACTAAGATTCTTGATTACGATAAAGGAGGAGAATATTTGAGTCATGAGTTCAATAATAAATCTTAGAGGCTATTGGTATTGTTTCCATGACGCTTCGCTCCAGCGGGAATGCCACGGTATAACGTATGCGAAAGGATAAATGTAAAAACCGGTAACGACTCGTTAATTAATAAATTAAAATGTGAGATTATTAAATTTATTTACGTAAATTTGGAAACCAGCCAATATTTTTTATACGTAATGTTAAAGGATTCGGAAGTTAGTTGTCGAATAAGTTAAAGCGAGAGTATCGATCGAATAAAATGTTCGGATTTTTCACCGGTTGGACCATTGGGCCCCACCTAATTCCTTAATGATATAATAGAGCCCAAACCCCCAAACCCATTTCCACTTCCCACTTCACTGCGCGGCGTACAGCGAAGAAGCAAGAAAAAAATTTGATTCTTCTTCGCTCCGTTTCTCCTTAAATATACCAGCTTTGGAGCGCCGGAATTTTTTTGGAGGAGAGCTTTTTCGTCGTCCTCGTCGTTTTAAGGTAAGAAAAATCCGATCTTGTTGAATATTTTGGGAGATCAGCCGAGTTGACTTTTTTGTTGACTTTTTGTATTTTAGATTTTATTGTTCCAATTGATTCTTGGATTGTAAATTAGTTATCATTGAGTTAAATATCGTGTTTGAGGTGGAATTTCGGATGTTTTGAGGCGGAGTTGACTTTTAGAATTTTAGGGTTGAGAAAAAAAAAAAAAAAAAAAAAAAAA
>JADFUC010000666.1:0-98656 GCA_019722365.1 Lithospermum erythrorhizon
ATCATTGTACTTCGTTCAGTTACGTATTGCTATTGCTGCAGATGGAATTAGTATGGAAAAGCGGGGAAGGGGGCAAAGGTGGAACCGATGCGTTTGGGTAGACAACAAATAGCAAACATCAAATAACTAAGGATAGTGTTCGGTGGGAGGCGGGGTGAATAAACAACAATTAATACTCGAAACCTTTGAAATTTTAGATTTAATGAGTTTTTATAAAATGGAGTCGATAGGAAATTTGTAATTGGTAGTAATTTGTCTTTTTTAATTTTTGTGATGGATGGCGTTTATTCATTGGATTCAAAATTTATTAGCAAAGTACCATTACATTGTCACGTCTAACTAGCGTGGTATTGCTGCTTGAATATTTTAAAGATCAAAAAGAACTTATAGGTAGATGATGAATACTTTGCCTTGGAAAGTTTATTTGGCCAGTGATATCGGTGTGTTAAGATGATTTTGATATAATGTGTATTACGTGTCGTTGGATTGATATAGATTGGGTTGTACAAAGAAAATTATATATTTTAAGTCGATTCTTTAAGCGTAACAACGTACAAATTTCGAAGGTATTGTTACGTATTAACAGAATATAATTGTTTGAATAAAATTGCTTATTTCCTTTGATAATGCGTCGGCAAACAGTAGCTATTGACACATAAAATGGAATGTAAACGGATTATAATGAACTCTTTCATGTTAGATGTTTATGTCATGTACTTGATTAGTTGCTAATGATGAAATTAAGATTGTTTATGATGAATTTATTCAACTTCGTAGAAAGGTTGTTAGATTTTGATTATCCACGGGAGGCTTGGTAACAAAACACATACATATAAAAAATAGTTGAAGATGGATCGAAAAAGTTTAAAAATTAATCATGGATGTTGATACTAGATGAAATTACTTATGATACTGAAATGCGTCATATGTTTATAAAGAAAAGTTTCTAAATTTTATTCATTATACTCCTAACGATCCATGTGCCTCGTTGAAATATAGAAAATTGGAAATATTGCTATGAATTGCTTAGATTGCAACCGTTTAAAGATTATACAAAAGTTTTCTAGTCGATATAGTACTAATATTCATTTGAAATGCCGAATGTGTAGTTAATCTTGCGATGCATATGGATACTCATAGAAATGAATGTGTTGTTAAGGATATGGTTAGAATATGGAAAACCAGTTTTTAAAGTATTTTCATCTTTACCTAAATGCGTATGCGATTGGTGCCATTTGGATCCTAAAGTATTCAACTTGGTAAGTTTAAGATCATTGTTAGGGAGTTTTATAAAACTACGACCGCATAATGAAGAAGTACTTGAAAATTATGATCATAACAAATATTGTGATGAAATTGGAAACTTATTTATATACGATGTATAATAAGTTTAAGGTTAAATACATCATCTTAGTCTCCTTAGTCGACTGCGCTTGCGTCAACGTGCGTCGAGTCAATTCCTTGAGAGTAAAATTAGAAGTCAGCGATAAGCAAGTGTATTGGAGTCCCGAAGGTTCTACTAAATCCGTCGTCGAATCATTTAATGAATTAAGCTGATATTTGAAAGCAGGTTTTGACACGAATCGATGCAATAAAGACAACCACTTTCGATCTTCTAAAATGGTGATACATGAAGGCAAATACATTTACATTTGATTTTATCCGAGATGGCAAAGGAGGTATTAGGTATGCAGTATCTGATATGAAGTGAATCGGCATTTAGCATGGCGAAGATTGATATACTCAAAGGCGTTGAGCTATGAGCATGATTGATTTGTGTAACATAAGATTGATGGACGGCCGCCCGACAGCGGAACGAATGTTGATCAGCGGTAAAGAAAAATGATAAAGGAAGACATGTTCGATGACGCTTTAGTGATGTTGAAGAAGATATCCCTGGCGGAAGAGGCGGTGAGGATGCCGATCAAGATGATCGAAGATGTTCTTCGAGGTGATGAATTAGACAGTGAGTTGTAATTTAGGCGTATTTGTAATGACCATCTAAACTCACCATGCAGTATAAGCGTATGCGGGCAATAATAATAAAATTATTATTTAACCATGAAGTTAAAGTTGTTTAGCTTTAACTCTTTTTGTAACAAATATTATTGCAGCTTATTTGGAGCGTTGGGCGTTAAAAGCGAAAAAATAAAGTACCGCCAACCAGCATGTACACGTTTAATTACGCGTGTACACGTTTAAGAGCCACTAAAGTTGCGTCCCGATCAATTTTCACTAGCGTTACCCGCTTTGATTTAAACGTTGTGACGTTAAAAGCACAAAAATAATGTCTGTAATAAATGTGTACACGTTTAATTAAGCGTGTACACGTTTAAATCGTAAAAACCAGTTTAATAGGGTTCAGCGTGGTCGTAACACGATTTGTAATTTCTGAACTTTCTCCTCCAGCCAATTATATTTAACATATTCATTTACTGATTTGGCCAAATTAGTATCGATAAACATATTCAATTATTACTCGATTATTGATTTTAAAAAATGGGACGAAGAGTTCAAAGAGAAAAGAAAGAAAAAGTTCAAGGCGAAGAGGTTACTGACTCGAGAATGAGAAAGAGAAGCGAAACAACCACTCATGCGTCGCCCCATCGCGCTTAGTCAGTCGAGGCGATAATGAAGAAGTGATGTGCCAAACTAAAAAATGTAAGAGGCGAGTTGTCGTCGATCAGCGGAAATTATGGAGTAGCGGGTAATATTTTGTTTGACTTATTCTCGAATACCAAACTTGATATAATTACGCTTTTGGTTGGTAATTGGTACCCCGACATAGTCGATCAATTTCATAATTGACTTGGGTTGTTTATTCGAATGGGGGCATGGTTATATTGATATTGTTGTCCGTGGTAGTTTTTATGGAGAAGATTTAGCTAGAGCATTTGGTATAGTCTTAGTGGGATACTATGATTATGTAGAAAGAGGGTGGTGCGAAAAGTATCCAGTTGACTAGGGAGGAGGATTGTGCGGCGATTCTTATTAGTCGTGGGCTAAGAAATCGTATAAGCGTATAAGTACAATTTGAGCGACCTTGAATTGTTTGGAAGGTCGTTCAAAAATCACTGTACATTTAATAATTAAATCGGAGAACTACTTTTATACGTACTTGCACACATTACGTATGAGGCTCTAGTTAGTGGGGTTTAGAGTCCAATTTCACGCATATGATGATAGAACATATGAGCTACCAAAAGAATATAGCTCCATTGATATGGCATGATCGTCATTTGTTGGTTAATGTCCAAAATGTTCCCATTTTGGAAGGTAATGAAATGGTCTGATATAAGCGGAAAGTATGATCGGAAAACGGTCGTTCTTTTAGGGGTTGTATGTGGGAGGGTGTGTTTGTGTTCTAAGTGGGAAGTTTCGAGCAATTTGAGCTCGTGAGGATGATCGTGGAAGTTTAACAGTGGCCAAACCGTGCATGCGTTAGGATCGGACACCCAGTAGGCGGGAGCATTGTAACATCCATGACCGGTTCACGTACATCGGTAAAGGCAGGGGCCCTCACATGGAACATCCGATCAGCTTTGTTGGAGATGCTAAACAGAAGCGTAGGCAAAATGTTTACGAGATTGTGGGTATAGGCGGATAATGTCAATAGGCGGGGTCTTAGGATTGATCGTCTTGTGAGTAGAGGATATGAGGTTGATGATCACGAGGGTATCGCGACTACATGCCATGCTTGGCCAGTTGGCGACTCGAGAAGAAACACGTGAGGAGAATGTGTTTGGTTTTATCATTATTATGTACTTTGAAGCAGTGCTGGTTTATTTTTATTTTATGTATCGTGTATGCGATTGTTCGAACAATTTAGTATTTATGGTTTGCGTCTTGGTATTTGAGCGATTATTACGTTGTAGTTGTCGAGCGTTTATCTTTGTGTTGTTTCTGTTATTAGGCTTAGGTTTGTGTTGTTTCTAAAATGCATTGCAGATTGCTTTTGTATTATGCGTTAAGCATTAGTATGACATATTAACGTTACCACGTTAATTCTAGATATTCCGTGGCTTTAACGTTCACAGCTCAGAGTAAGCGTTGCGTTAATTTCGTATATTTAGACCGTATTAAGCGGATTAAGCGTTACTGGCGTCTAATATAAAGCGTGGTAGCGTTTATTACCGGAAGCTTGAGGGCACCGAGCCGGCCGGTAGAAGGCGCAAGTAGGCTCGAGCCGGGCCGGTGGCTGGCTCGCAGCCACTATCCTTCGTTTATAAAGCGGTGGTGGGCGCCGTGGGCTTAAGGGGGCTGGATCGGACCCGGACCAGACTCACCGGTTTCTTGCCATGAGTACCGGTAGGCGGTTGTTCTTGCGTCCCAATGCCGTCATGTAAGCAAATAATAATATCCGAAATCTGATAAACTAGCCTTGAAAGCAGCAAAATGAACAAAGCCATGACCCAAGTAGGAAAAACGAAAAAAAGTAAAAATGCAAAAACCAAAATAATATGATAATAGAGTTAGCTCGAATGTCAAAAAAAGCGATAATAATAATAATAAGTTCAAATGTCAAAAACAAGAATAATAATAAAGTTTAAATGTCAAAATACAAGAAAATGATCGAAATGAGTGTTTCGAATCAATATAAACATTCATATATACTAAAATTAAACAAATCAATATAAAAACATAACTCATTCATAATCTGGAAATTAAACATTCGAAATTACAGAAATAATAAACTTAAACATTTGAAATTAAACAAATCAATAAACTTAAACAAATAATAACATTCGAAAAAATAACTAAAATTAATAAACAAATTTGAAATAATAACTAAAAATAATAAACAAATTCGAAATGAAAAAAATTGAGATAATAAACTAAAATTAAACATAATCAAAAGTAAGAGAACAAGTTAAAAATGAAGATGATTTACTTTGATTTGAATCAGGCCCGATAGGGGAGTTCTTGAATCTTGTTGCCCGTTAGTGTTTAGTGTTGTTGCACTTTGAAATCGAGAAATGTTTAGGAATTAGCTTACTACTTCACTCATTAACTAGGTTGTGTATTAATTTTATTTTAAAAAAAAAAATTTAATAGTAAACCGGACGGACTGTTATAATCGGTCGACCCGGACCAATAACGGATCGGTCCGATTAGGTAAAAGAGTACTTAATAGGTCCGTCTGCGGCCAGGTTTTAATCAGCCGTAGGATGATCGAGCCAGGAATTTTATCCAGATCAACGAGACCCCTAACTGTCAATCTCCCTCCATGGCTTTGTCTATTTTGAGGAATTAAAAAAAGAATTTAAAGATAAGAAACCAATAAAAGAATACAATGGCATCTTCTATTTTTGTTAACTATCCTCTCTAATTAATTATTGCAGCGTATATAAGCTAATTGGCATTTGCTGTAGAGGAGAAACTGGTCAAGTGGGCTCCAGATTCTATCCCTGGATGCTTGTTTTTGTACCCAATATTTTACATGTTAGAAAGTGGAAAACAAATACTCGTGTCAATAACCTGACTCCTAAATATTTGTTAACTATTCTCTCTCTAATAAATTCTTGGAGAGTATAACCCAATTGGCATTTGCTTTAGAGCACAAATTTCCAAGATTTGATTAAAAATGAAAATATTTCAGAAGAATTTAGCACCAAGTCACCAACCTTTGTTAATCTCAGACACCAAGCCATGATGGGGAGTATTAAGCATTTAAGCAGCTTGGTACAACAGTCTAAGCATAACTTCCATTAGTCCCATTCTTCATTCCAAAGCTTCATCAAAATTGGCCTTGAAGCTCTCTACCTCCAAGTAATTTGCAAAAATGGGTACCTTTTATCATTTTTTATTTTATTTTCGATTATGCTGGACGTTTCAAATTCAGCATTTTAGTTGAACATCAATATAGTTGTCAAAAATATAATCGACCAGGTCCAATTGAAGTTGTTGATGAAAACTAACCAAGAAATGAAGCTATGGTTATAGATTGTTATATTCATACTAAAATTAATTGATTATAATCTTTAGATATGAATTTTATCACTGATAGTATCCGAAGATCTTAATATATAGGAATGAGTTATCAATATCTTCACAGAAGTGTAAGTGTGCAAGGTTGTAATGAGCGTGAATGTTCGATTCGATTTAAAAGGTTCGACTCGAAATAATTTGATTCGAGGATCGAACGTAGAGCAGCGGTTCGACAAATCGAGCGGAACAGTTTGAATATATTCGGCTCCATGACTTTACATGCCCAAACTTTTATTATTATTAGCCTAGACCATACTTAATTAGTTAATTTAATAACATAATCCCAAGTCCCCAACTCATTTGGTGATTCACAGTTTCACACTCCATCTCCCATGCTCTCTCCATCTTAATCTCTCACGGTCTCACCAAATCAAAGCAGTAGCAAGATGAATTTGTCTCCCTCTTAATCTCTTTCGTCAATCAATTGAAGAAATTGAAGAATTGAAACGTTTCAAGGGGTCAATTGGTGAAGATGCATGTACAATTCAATTTGATGTTTTTTATTTTGGGCTTTCAATTTGATATTTTTTTTGTTCAATTATTTCAATTAGATGTTTGTATGGTTTAATAAGGCTTTGGTTTTGGAATTTGAGTTAGATTTTCAATTAGGGTTTGATTTTGGGATTCCAATTAAATTTTTTTTAGTTCCGATTTAACAATGTTTTTTTAAAATATATCGGGCGAGCGGCGTTCGACATTGACTCAGACCATCAAACGGCCGAGCTTTTTACTTTGAGGTTCGAGGATTTGAACCGAGGGAATTCGTAATGGGTTTTACGTGATGCAAGTAGCAGGTACATGCTTGGCCCAGAGATATTCTGCAGAACACGAATAAGGTTACGCTTTCCGGCTCAAGCGGAAGAGATTTATTAGTTCGGTTAAACTCGAGTTCGAACAAATGGGCATCGAGGGATTCGATTCGTTTGGCGAAAATTTCATTAGTTCGATTCAGGCGTTAAAGAGTTCGGTTCGAGATTCGGTGGAAAATTCGAATTTTAATGATAAAATATAAAGAAAAATATTAAAATATATAAATTTATGTGGTTAAATTTGAGTAGAAGCCCAAGTAGAACCTAAAAATGAGGTTCAAGCTCGGCAGACTAAGTCGAACAATACTTGAATGTCGAACTTTTGAGCCGAACTTCTCGAAGCGGTCAGACTTTCGAGACTCTTTTACGGGGCCTCGTCTCGCGATGCTCGTTTTAAGAAACTATGGACAACGGTGATGGGTGCTTAATATGAGTTGTGGTTCGATATGTACACTATTTTTTTTAATATAAAAATAAGTATAATACAATGACAAATGTTGATAATTTTTATATAAATAAATATAATATCATGATAAAAGTTGGTATTTGGTATTCCCTCCAATCCGAAATGATTGTCGTTTTCAGAAATCGAGGTACAATTTTGACCATCAATTACTAATTATTCATTATTCTAATAAATATAAAATTTATAATAGTTAGATTAAATGCTTTAAAAAGAAACATTTTCATAATATTATTTTATAGTAATTGATGGTGAGATTCTGCTTGATTTTAAGCAGCAATCATTTGGATTGGAGGTAGTAGTTCTGAGGCAGCGGGACTTTAATTAGCTACGAGACCACGTCAGGGGCCGAGTAAGCGTAAGGCGAGGAGGAGCGTTCGGCCCGTCTCAGCTTGGTGGCGGCAATGATATGGGCGGTTGTAGCCGTGATTGGCCGGATTCAGAAGCGTTCGCTGTGTATATAGTGTTACATTATAAAAAGAAAACTAAAATAAAAATAAAATATAAAAAACATGGTTAGGGCCATTGACATTATTAATCCTTCTCGTCTTGCGCCTCACTTGATACTCGATATAGAGTTTTCATCTTTTTACATATTACACAAAGGTATGTCTATTAATTATTATTCATTCATTTTTACGTTGTGATTACTTTTATGATTTTTCATAAAAGTCATAAAAGTCATTTTTTAATATATAATTAATTATTTTTAGTTCCAATAAAGTAACAAAATAGTTGTAAAATTGATGAAAAATGAAGAATATATAACAATTATTCTAAAAATAAAAGAATATATTATTTTCATTGGATAGGTATTATTTTGAAAATGAGATTCCCCGTTGAGTAGTTTATTTTGTTGCTTTTTAGATTTTAGACTAAAGTGTTCAGTTTTGTTGGGGAATTTATATTATTTTTTTTATATTTTAATATGAGTATTTTTATTATATCTTTTATTGACTACCCATGCGTACCATTATCATGCATTTTTTAATTAGGCGTTTAAAAGTCACTCACTTTTTTGCCCAGTACCCCAACTCGGGAGTGCTACCTAGAGTAGTTCACTTTTTACGTATGCCCAACTCTCAGTGCTACCAAGAGTAGTTCTTACCTCGAATATGACCTTATTTATGTTATTTTAATAAAGGAAATATAATACTCCTCGAATATGACCTTATTTATGTTATATGAGCATTTATGAATGAACACAAAAATGGACCTGATGAGATTTGATCTTGAACCTATTTACTAGCTAGTTTAAAACTAATCTTGCACCTATTTACTAGCTAGTTTAAAACTAACATACCAACTAAACTATCAATAGTGTAGAACCGCCATTGATCATGGATGTTCATAATGCTTACTAAATCAACGGATTATAGATGAAAAAATGCATGACCATATTAATACATCCGAAAAAATTTAATATATCGATGTAAGGACTCGATTTTTCAATTATATCTTATCCTTAGTTGCATCTTTTGATACATTTAAGTTTCATCATTACGTCTCATTTACATTTTGAATATTTTATAAAAGATTAGGGATCCCGGGTAATATTTTAGGGGTTTCACTTACAAAGACTCCTCGCGTAAGCCTTTCACCACTCCGATTGATTCTAAGGTTAACCTCTCAAACAATTCTTATCATGATCATATAATATATTATTGCTTTGGAGGTGCTCTAAAGTATTTGACCCTTTTAAGGTTTGGTATATCTAAGTTCACTAAAAAAAATGGATTCACTTCTTATAAACTTATTAAGAATACTTCCGATCTAGTTCATGACCTATTAAAAGTAGAAGCCCTCTGGTTGTGGGATCTTCATGGACATAAAAAAATTGTGGTCAGTTTGATAATGATTGAGTGACATTTTTTCTTATGTCCGAACTGAGGAATCCCTTGGTTATGATGCAAACATTTGGAAGAGGATTTATTCAATCACATAGTTTGAGAGCTCTTAGAATATGCCCCATTGGGGCCTTTCTATTTGATTTTATAGAAAAGTCGAATGAATTAGGCTTTCCCTTTCGGTTCATTTCATTTCGAGGCAAGTAATGTATTTATGATAAAAAAGTGTGTTTCAAGAGAATGATCCAGAGTTCTTGCAAATCATTTCCATTATTTTAAAGTGTTAAATTGGTGTTTAAGAATAATTGGAGCATGTCAAGCTTAAGCTAGTAAACCGCAGAGATTTTATAGGCTCATGAACAGATAAGATAAACTTAGAGAGCAAGTAGTGGAGAGTATTACCTTGTGAAGGTGCCATTGGATATTTTTTGAATGATCTCTTTGGCCTCTTGAGCAACGCAATGCATCTCTTCAATCCAAACTTTCAGCCTGACATCTAGTTGGCCTATAGTTTTGACATCCTTGAACATTCCTTCCATTAATTGGAGCTCTCTTTTCACTGATTGAATTTTGTCCTTCATTTTCCAACTTTCTTGAAATAATCTACATTCATTAGCAGTCGCATGTCTTAGTTCAGGAGAACCCATGCTGTAGAACCTTGGCGTCATTGATACATGATAAAGCGTTTCCTCTAACCGTTGTACTCGTTTGCAATGCTTGAAATTCATGTACTGCTTGCTAAGTTCATACCACTTTGCTGTTCGAAATCGTCCATTGACCGTTTCCATCTCTAGCTGAATATCTTTCATCTGCTTAACCCAAATATTCTCCCTCTCATCTGGACCTTCCATTCGATTTGAGTCTTGCATTAGTGCCTTCATTAACAATAAGTCGATTTGCAACTCTTCCATGTCTTTGACCTTAAGTTTATCCCCAACACGGAGACTTAAATTGTGATCAACAACAAGTCTTGAACCATCCAGTCCCTCAAACGCTCCAATTCTGTATGTATGGTATCTGTTCCAGATTTTACAGATCTCGTTTCTTTTCTGCAGAATGAAGTTACAGAACTTTCTTGCTCTCTGCAAAATAGTGCCTTCCAATTTAGAAAGATGCGCATCTGTAGAATCAGCCGACTCTTTGAAAACATTGAACTCGTTCCCGATTGACTCAAAACTGGTTACAAGTATCTGCATCCAAACCCTTTGCCTATTATCAATCTCTTGAGTTGATTTGATATCATTCAGTAGGTCTAACATAGGCAACAGTTGAGCTTTGAGGCTAGTGATTTCTTTGTAGACTTCATGATGAACAGAAATCTCAGCTTTCTGTAGAACAAACTCCAACTGTTCTAAAGCATAATATGCATCTGCACATTTCTGTGTGCCATTCCTCACAGACGACGAGGACTTTGGCACTCGCCACCTTGTGTCTTTACTAGTCGAGAACACATCAAAATAAAGCCTTCCTACTGTCAAAATAAGTTGAATTTCACGCATTACTCGGCCAAGCTCCTTGCCCATCCTTCCATATTTGATTAGAGTCATTTCCCTCTTCCAGGGATATCTTGAAACCTGATCCAGTTTTTTCTTGATTGTCTCAGAGAGATTTTCGGCTTCATCAGCTAAATTTTTTGCTTTCAACCAACGTTCATCATTAGGGAACAACTGATGGTGTTCAAGAAATTCCAAAACATCTCTCAGCTCCCCTACCTCCACTCTTGCCGACTGTACCTGCACGTCTAATAGGGACACGACTCGGAACACGACTCTTTCCCCTATAGCCAAATTTACAATAGGTACTGCCATGCTTCTTCGTAGACAGGAAATTCAAGTAATGGGTAGTAGAAAACATTCATGAAATAATGAACCCCTAAGCCTCTGATACCATAAACGGAACACAATTATCGTTAAAAGTATAATTGTACACTGGATAACTACACTATTAAGACTAATATATTAACTATGTAACAATATCCTAAATGCATGTTGAATCACTACTTGTGGAAGAAAGGCTCAAGGCTTTGTCAAGTCCCTAATTGTTGGGACCGGTTCTAAAGGCAGAAGGAAATGATAATGAAGTATAGAAATTAAAAAAATATGTGAATGATAAATGATTGGTTCAGGATAATGCGTATACTAGATAGAGTAACATTTGTACTTTTCCATTCATGGCAAATTTTGTACTTGAATACACGATTGGCTATGGTTGTTACTTTCCATTAAAATAAAATGTGAAATCATGATGGTACAAATGAATGTGGATGTAAAAGGTACACAAAAAATGGGTGGACAAACACTATGTTATGTTGTAAAAGCTCAGATTTTATGTAATTAGAGAATTATTATGATGAACTTGTAAGAATAGAATTTCAAGAACTATTAAAACTACTATTACTGCTTTGAATAATTTAAAATAGACTAGAAAATATATTGTATTAACTTTAATCATAAAATCTTTTAATTGTTAGATGATTGAATGATATAAAGAGGCTAACGTATATATAGTAGCGTTACCGTATATAGTGATTAAATTAATCGACTTACAGAATAAATCGAGTGCCTAGTTAAGAATAATTTATGAGTTTGATGATATTGTTTAATGGTATTGATATTTGATGTAGGCTTAATAAGTGTTCGTAACATGAAATATTGTATTTGCCTAACTAATATGTTATTGGAAATAAGAGCAGTTTAATTTGAGTTATCTCCAAAAATAAATTTGGATCGACGAAATTGTTGAAAAAATGATGTTGACATCACTTGATTTGAATGCAAAATTGATGGGTTGAATGGTGTCATAAGAAAGCTTCCATCTGAATAGTAATAATAATAACACATAGGAAGTCAACTTTATTTTTTTATTCACTATATAAACTAGGACATATTCTTCATGACAAATCATGTGTTACATAAGAATATCTCAAAGTCGTTTGAGCAGTCGAGCAGGATCGAGCACGGCCGTCTGTGGCTTGGCGAAAAACTCATTCAAATTTTGTTTGAAAAGAAAATTCGATACGAATTAGTCAAAAAGTCGGGATACTCGCCCACTACCGGGCTCGACTGAAACTTATTCTCATAAATATTCATAATCATCTACTTACTCATAAATGTTAATAGTTGAGGATTATTTCTCATTTTATAATTTAATAATTATGTATAATAATTTTCGAGCAGGATTGAGTTTATGTTTCGAGATTCATCGAGTATAAAATTAATGTTTATATCTCAATTTGAAACATCGAGTCGTATTTTTCGAGATCGGCTACATTGAATTATTCGAGTTTTCTATGCTCGTCAAACTCCAACCTCCGACACCACCCGCAGCCTAATTTTACTTTTCGAAATTATGTTTTTGCACCTAAAAAAACGAAGTCTTTTGGACTATTTTATTTGAGATGAAGAGTCTGCATTTATGTAGTTGTTTCATGCTTTTTAACTAGAAGTTAAGAAACAATTGATGAGTATTGTTAATGATTAATTGATTGCCATCCCTTAAAACTCTCAATATAAGCTGAAGTAGCAAAACGGAATCCCTCTAACCAGTAACGACTAAATAATCATGGTCCCTAGAGAATACAAGAACTTTTACATTAGTAGCCTACCCCTAGATAGAACTTTTGTCGTTGGTTCAAGTAGTGATTACCTTTCTTCAGTTTCATCTTTATTTGATTATTCTTCACATATCCAACATTATATACTGTCCATATAAGTAGATGTGTTAAAGAACAAAGACAAAAGTATAAATAACAATGTTCCCAAATCACATTGGTGCTCGATGTCGCTTTCAGGTGTGTATACAAGGTTTTTGAGACTACTATTATAATATTATATCCAATTCTATATATGTATGTGGTACGTGTTATAGCCGGATTACAAATGCAGTGTTGATATCACGATGCCGTATAATTGTGCGATGCTTTTCGGGATATATATAAGGTATTATACTATTTTTCCTATTATTAATTAGTTTAGGTAGAACCTAACTTTTAATAAAACAAAATTTTAATAATATTAATAAGAGACAGGAATATGAATTACACATAAAAGTAAAGCAAAAACAAAATTTATTCTGAAATGTTTAACCATTTGATCCACCAATAAAGCAGCTAAGATTAATCAATCTAATTGCCATTTTGCTCTCACATACCCCCTGGAAATCTGAAATTGAGCAGTCATACCAAAATGTGCCATAGGAGCCACACGCCCAGTAAGAAAGCAATTCCCCACACTCTCCTGAGTTGATCAGCATGATCACTCAATTGCCTCTGCTGCAGCATAACACAATATATCCACCCAGCCCATTTGAGATTGTTTCCATTGTTTCTTTTTTATCATGTTGGTTGGAGTTATTCAAGGAATGAACAAGTCTACAAGCATCAAACAACACAGACTTACTTACTTCTGTCTCCCTTTACTTCAGATGGTTTGTGATCAGTGTTCACATCAAGTAGTTTACAGCAGAATCTTTTATGTCCGTTGAGCGTGCGTTTTTCGTTCTTCCAAGAACTCCATGGCCTCCTTGCGAGTGTCTTCGAACCGAATCTGTCCTATTCCATAGGAAGCATGAAAGGGCAAACAATCAAAAGATAGAACATATAATCAGATAACCATTTGCTCATTTTGCGGATAAATTTATAATAATTTTCATCATCATTTCGAGAGAGAGGCCTTTCCTTAAAAATATCAAAGTCATACAACCAAGATTTCTTATCAGCTTCTGATATTGTAATGTCAGGATCATCATCAGTGTGATAGCAGAGATCAGTAGCAATATGCCAAATAAGTACAGTTTGATCAAAGTTGAAATCCCCATTATTCTCTCCCAAACATTCATCTTTCTTTAACAACTCCTGATCAAGCCTTTTCTTGTTGTTATCCTGGACTTCAATTACTTCTTTTAGCTTCTCAAATATAAGAGCTTTTAAGCCATTTGGAACAAGGTTCTTCTCGAGGAATCGATAAAAGCCAAACACCCTCAGAAATTTACTCCACTTGGACTGCTCATCACGAGTGATGCATAACATAAAGAAATTGTATTGTTTTATCTTGCCGGACCATCTCCTTTCTGAAGGGACTAGATGCAAATGTCGTCGGAGGAAAGATACAGCCTTATATATTGGGTAAGATACCTTGGCCCTGAATCTGAAAGAGCTCATATTACTTGAATCAGTTAACCAAATCATTGTCCAATCTGATGAAACCATGAGTATGACTGCATATATTTCTAAAATGATTGCACCTATTAGTAATGTGTAAGTGATACCAACCTCGATACATGGAACGAGCTGCTCTGAATCAAAAAGACACCAGCTTGTAGTGGTGGAAGCCAGGTGAAACGGAGGAATCCCCCACGGGAGAATGGATTAGGGAGGCCTTGGTATATAAGAGGTCATAGATTAGTCCAAGTTCCACCTCAACCATGAAGAAAACTTTGTCCCAAGACTTACTCTTGAAGAAGGATTGACTATTTCTTTTGTCATAAAAACTGAGAATTAGATCCGCAAAGAGTTTCTTGAATGTATTGAAGTAGTAATTAGCATAATGCATTTCTGTTGCCCTTGGGATTTTGCTGTTTGAACCCTTTTTTGGAGCCTCGTCCACCACTTGCGAAACATCCATCGGATTTCCAAGTGTAACTTTGTATCCTTCAAGTTTTCTTGATTGGTATTCATCCATAAACTTGGCATAATTAGGTCCAGGATCAGGACGAGAAATCATCGAATTTCTGAAACGATCTCTGCTTGCTGACCACAACGCCACAGTCCTCTCGCCATATTTGATCAATCCAGGAACAAACATGGCAATGGAGAGGTAATTAACAAAACTACCATTCCAGGAAATCAAGAAAACATATAATGCCACTCCAAATTGGACAAGCAGACCAAGAAAGTGCCTTAACCAAAGCTCATTATCCGCCAAGGCGTATGCTGTAATTGTATCAGGACCACCTAGATGGAGGAGGAGTATGGGTGCCCAAAACGCCATTAAGATGTAATTTGATCCCGACGAATGGTTTTCACGATCATCTTCTCGAGTCCTGGAAAGAACACCAAGTGCAACAGTGGCTACTGCATCAGCTGATAAGTAACACAACCAAACTATGGCACTGATATAGCTATTCGTCATATATTTCCTCCGGTTACCAGTGACGATGAGAACCGTTTGAAGGAAGAGGCTAACAAGAACCAACAACCTGATTTCCCAGTTGTTCCAAGACTTTATCCAGCTCTGTTTAATTAACTGCAACATTTTCTCCTTTTATGTGGGAAGAAATTGAAAAAGTTCTAGGATTGAAGCTAGCCTCTCACCCCTTATTATGTATCCAATATTCACCTGTTTTCATTTGGTCCACATCACCCTCTATACATCCTTAACTAGTAAAATAAGAAATTCGATTCGAGCTCGGCAGCATAAATTTATAAAAACAGTGCTTGTATTCTCTCATGGGAAATTCGATTGTTTCAGTCGAGCTTAGCACAATATAGTCTTCAAATTTTCGAGGCCTGTCGAGCGCCGATTTTTTAAGAATTCGGACCTCGGCCAGGAACCTCGAATCATTCTCTTGAGCCAAACTTCAGAGCATCCATCAAGATTTAGGCTCTTTTATATACCTAAACATTTGCCATATATATAACAAATATATTCCATGGGCTTCAAACAAAACTTACGTTTCCATAATGAATTCTTTAAATGTTTTGGGAATTTCAACCAATAGATTCTGGTACCAAATAAAAAGGGAATATGATTGTATCAATTGGGGAAGTATATAAAAATCTAACCAAGTAACTCTTGTCTTTACTCTTCTTATGATAACTTGTTTAGGTTATGCGTGAATGCGATTTGTAAATCTTTGTTGAAACATTTGAAAGCAATTGAGATTCATTTAAGGTCCATTTCTAAATCATGAGTTATCACATTAATGGTTAGTAGTTCAATGGACATTTATTGTGGGTCAACTGAATTATTTGCATGTGTTCTTCTTGTGGTCATGCATTCATGAAAGCGAACACTAGAAATAGGTGTTTCCAGGTAGGATCGTAAGTGAATATAAAGGTTGGATTAGATTCGAAATAATAGTTTGGTTAGAACATTAGGTGACTGCGAGTCGGAAATAGAGGCGTTTAGTCAAACTATTGACGACAGAGGCGAATAGCTCGAGAACATGTTCGGCTCGATTATTACCCATTAAAGCTCTTTTAGTCTTTTACCCCTTCAAATGCGTCAGCCCAACCCATTTGCCCACCTACCCCCACACCTTTTCTCTGAGTCAGTCTTCTCAGTAATCAATTTGATTCTCCATTTTTGTTTTAAATTCAGTTTTGCATGTGAGTAATCTGATAATTTGTCTCATTTTTCAAAAGTGCATGTAGTAATTGAGGTTTAATTTTCATTTCGGTTTAAATTAATGCTTTGATTTTCGATTTAAATTTTGATTTTGACTTGTGATTTGCATTAGAGTTTTAATTAGGCTTTGAATTAAATTAAGGATTCGATTGTTTGAGTTATCTCTACTCTTTAGACTTTATTTCTACTGTTTTTTAAGGCGATGATGAGACTTTTTGTTAGCTTATAAAACAGATAAATTGATCTGATATAACTTGGCAGCAACACTATGGTCTTTTGCAGTCATGGCGTATTGGACTTTTCATGCATAAAACTTTATGGGAGTCTAATGTTGCTATTAAATTTATATTTTTCATCACTTATTTAGTCGAGAGGCTTTTGAGGCGATCGAACCTAACGTTGACATGAAATATTAACTTCGAACTCGAGCCGAGCATTTAAGTTTGAAATCGAGCGAGAACTCGAACTCGAGCCGAGCATTTAAGTTTGAAATCCCAAAGCCCAGAACTTCGAACCTACTTTAACACAAAAAAATAATTTGGTATTTTTACATATTAGATTTAGGATAACTTTTTATTTTAGGAATGAATATCGTCGATTTAATTAAAAAAGACAAATTATCTTTTTCTTGAATACAATCACAATTAAATTCAAATAAGAGAGATGCAGGCATTACAATATATGTGGGAAATTTTGCAAAATCTGCTTAATCCGGCATTCTTGTTATTCTTTTCTGTATGAAATCTTTTTTATTAACAAAATATGTCATGCTTACGTGTAAAATAGTAATTCTTACACTTATTAAAATCGATCGAATCTGTTCCGACTTAAGCCACTTGATTTCGTTATTCTTATAAACTGCCAACTTTTTTTCTGCTTTCACCATAGATTTCATTCTTCTTTGAGATTCATTTTGTAACTTTTTAACTTTTTATAATCACGTTATATCGTTATAATATGTTATAATGCGTTATAATACGTTATAATCGTAGTATCATCGAATCTTTCGGATTATCTTTTATGCCGATCGATTTTAATGGCGATAAGGCAGAAAAATATGCGAGATATGAAGCATTAAAAACGAAATGCATCAGCGTGCGCTTTCTTGAGTTATAACGTATAGTTAATAACCCTTTGAGAATGTTCATCATTCGTTTATAAAAAATCAAAAAAGCGTAAGCCGGAGACGGTCTTCCCGACTTCTTGTCGAATTGCAAGCGACCTCATAGCTTATAGTTGTGTTAGGAGTTCTGTCTTGAAACGATGAGGTCGCGGCGAGAAACATACATAATCATCGGCACTCGTCGTAGGCATGCTTGGCGTCCTCTTGCATTGTAGGCATTGAATGAGCTGCGGCGTACACTATGTCGAATCAAAACTGGTTTGTTGTGGGACATCGACCATCTTAAGCTTGAAAAGAACGTCTGGATCATAAAATCGGTGGAACTACAGTTATCATTATTCTTAAAATAATATTTTAAAATGATAAATACGACATTGAAATTAGTTATACCTAATTATATTAAGTTATATTGTGTTATTATACGAGTTATAACATATTATAATGTATATTGAGTTATAACATATTATAATGTGTTATGCGAGTTATAACATATTATAATGTCTTATACTAAATTCTGACGTATTATACATCATGGCTTTGCTGGCTTAAAAAGATTAGGTACATCGAATAAAACACAAATATCACAAATAACAACATCAAAACCCGCAGCATAAGACAAAACATGAAATAAAACAATAACAACATCAAAACCGAAATAACACACAAACAGCAATGCAAAATTATTTGAAGTAATTAACGAAATAATACATGATAACAAATAATTCAGTGGCTAAGTTTTTAGAATAACTTACATTATTTGAAGTCTCTAGGCTTTTGGGTAAATAATATGAAAATTTTGAGATAAAAAGTTAGGTGGGGAGGTGGGAAAGGCTACGTACATGAAATGTAGAAATGGCGAGATGCTTAGTTTTTAATGAAATGTGAAATGGGAAAGTTGTTTAGGGATAAATTAGTCATTTCATAGCCAATTTGTGGTATTTGTTAATAAAAAGATTTTTTTTTTTGTGTAAGCAATAATAAATTGGCTTGTGGTATCTCAAAACTACCAATATATGTTAATGGAGACTCAAAAGGCGTTAGAATATTTCTAAGGTATGAATGAAATAAAAAATGTACAAGACAAAATGTATATATGGATGAGATAAAAAATGTATAAGATCAAAAGTATATAAGGATATCTTGTACATTTTTATCTTAAAAATAAACAGCACTAAAGTGGAGTTGCCTTAAGTATGATGTTGGGTGGATTTATCAGTGCAAATGGTGAAAGGAGCATCAAATTCTCTTGTTGCATATAAAACAGAGACCTCATTATATGTTCCACTATACTGCCCCTTTCTTTAATTTTTTCTTTTCACGCTTATTATATAAATTAATGGCTAAATTTCGTTTAAGCGTTTGAATTATTAAATCGTTTTTAAATGAATCACACCAAATATTTTCTTTTTAAATAGATATACAAGTGTATTTTTTGGCAACGAGCTTTCAATCATGTCAGCTGAAGTTTCGAGACAAAATGGAACGTTGACAAAAGTAATTTTTGTCAAACAACTCACTCAACCCACTCATTTTATTATAATTAACTTAACCATACATCATTTTTAACTACTTTCGCCCCTATTAAATATGTTTTTAATTTTAAGAGTAAATTCAATTTCAAACAATCCTTCCTGTGTAGAATTAAATAAAAGCAATATTGTGAAGATTTGGTAGAAGTAGAGGATTGGGCATTTGAAACAGTTGATGCATAGGTGGACTTTTTGGGCTCAATTTTATTTCAAGAAGATTTTTTGTTTGATTATTATGATGGTGAAAATAGAAATGTAATTTAGTAGTTTAGTACTGATGCAGACACAGATCCAATGGTGTATGTTGAAAGGTTAAACCAATTGTCGTAACAAGCACCATTGAATTAGAAATTAATACATCAATTTCATTTAAGTTATGAGTAATTTGAGGCAATGGGTTTAGGTTGGCACTGGTGGTAGGCTGTTGGGTTTAGGTGGGGATGGCTATGAAGGTGGTGATGATGATGAAAGTAGTGGAGAGGGGTGTTTATTTGTTTTTTATTTTATTTTAATTAATGATATAATTAGCCAAAAGAATAATAAATATTTTTTGTAGTGAGACTTGAACTTTTTCGATATTGTCTATAAAAATCAATTTTTATTATAATGGAACCTAAACTTTTGAGTATTTTTAAAAAAAAAAATTAATATTTTCAATATGACTAATTTATCGCCCAGATTAAAAGATCGTTTAGAGTCGAATGGAAGTCAACTGATTGAAAATATATTTTTGAAAAATTTGGAGTGTCAATGCATTCAGTCACACTTATTTAAAATGTTAAAATATTTTTGATATTTATTTGGAAATATTTTAGTAATTCGAAAAGTGCGGGATGAAATTTAAATTAATTCACCTTTGAGGATACACATCATTCTCGTGTCACCTTCCACTTCATCCCCGTGTTAGTCTTTTGCATGTTCCCATTTCACTTGGTTTATCTTTCCACCTCATAAAATAGTATGAGCACGATGAAGTAAATTAGAGTCAACGTTCCACACATAAAACAAGAATAAGAAATCAGAGGAATGATCCTGGTTTGGGTTGAGGAAATTTAAGTGGAGAGGGAGGAATGTGTATAGTGAATATATATGTTTTGATTTTTCAAAACAAATTACACTATATGTTCCTCTATCCTTATTTGAGTTACCTATTCATATAAATCATTCTTATGTAGTTATGTATGTTCATATTTAAATAATCTAATTATAAAGATAACTATTGTGCAAAATCAGTTTTCTGATGTTATAAAACACCACAAGTGACTAAGTAAAAATTAAATTATCAAAAAGTACCCCAAACCAACTAAATCAAATCAAAATTTGAATGTACCAACATACAAATTGAACTAGAGTATTTAATATTGATGCACTCTATAATGAGTGAGTGGAACATACCAAATATTTTAAATTGGAAACATCTATCAAGTTGAGTTTTCAGATGAATGCACCCAAATGAAAGCAAGGTGACCTTTGACAAAAAAATATTTGTGAGAGAGAAAATATTGAAAATCACACAAGTGAATGATGAGGATATGAGACTATATAATGAAACCGCGTAAGGTGATGCATGAATGATTTTTTAGTGCCAACTTTTTGACTTAAAATTGATCTGATTTGCCCCAAAGCACCATGAACTTTCATAATATCAAATTCTTCCCCAACAAGCATTTGTATATAAATCCCAAAGCATTAGTACACTAGTAGTCCAAGTAAAGTTGCACTCAATTTGGCTGTAAAGATTGTAATGGCAATGCCAGGCACTTTCCTTCGTTCTCTACTAGTTTTTCTTTGCCTTTCTCAACTCATCTGCCTCAATGCTATACCATTCACAAGTAAAACTACTCATTCCTTATTATTGAAGTCATTCTTAGCCATTCAAATTCGAAAGAATCGAAGTTCGTGTTAACTTCTTGATACACAATTATTTAATCGTTTTCTTTTTCAATTTCAGGAACAAGAAGTCTCGTGCTCAAATCCCACGAAAATTTACAAGTATCGGAAGATTTTCTCATGGTAAGTTGAAAAGTCTCAATGCAACTTCACTTGGAAAAGAGTATAGGATATGTATATATGTATGTGGAATGTATAAGGTTACTGAAATCTTGTTCATTTTCTAATGAGTAGGTAAATATGAAGAAAAACTTGGATATGCCAAAGGCAAAAATGGAGAAAAGGATGGTAGTGGAGCTCAATGACTATCCTGGATCAGGGGCCAATAATCGGCATACTCCTAGGCCAAATTAATTTCAGGGAGATCACATGGCTACTATTTTTTTAGATCAAGCAGGGGATTGATTGAGAATAAAAGTATTGGCTCAAGGGAGACATTAGAATGGCTCCTAGAATACTAGAATTTACCCTTCTTCTTTTCTTTCTTGTAACGACAAATTAAATTAATGCAAATTTGGACAAATACTAAGAATAATTAGCATTATTATTATATTTGAGAGGAAGAATATAAAGGGTTTACATGTTAGGAGTTGCTAGCATGGTAGTTGCTTCAATCCGTACCAAATAACCAAAATTAGTCACAACCTTTGCTTTTCCTGTATCAATTCATACAGGCGTATGTTTTACTATTAGGAGATCGGTATGAGACAGCCTTCATTAATAATATGATTGTCGCAAAATATATAGTTGGATCAAATTCTCACAAAGTTTGTGTATTTATTATTGACGTGAGGCTAAGCATAATTGTGAGAGAACAATCATATGTATTCGTGGAATCCGATTATGATTCTGTAAAGCATTTCCTACTGATTTTATATACTATTCAATGTATAAAAAAAGAAAATCTATATATTTCATAAGTGTTAGTAGCAGTAATGAAATCCACTTTGAAATCTTGTCTATACTTTTTACAACATTAAAATAACATTCATGGACACTCAAGATTCAAGAAAGTAGAAAATGAAGTTATGCGATCGTAATTAGAGCACTTCTATTAGCTTTGGATTTTCTAAATGCGTCTTTAATCATAACTAGAGATTTCATAGTGTTAGAGTATTGGGATAATATTAGGAAAATCAATAGAGAGAATTAAAAAAACTGCCAAGTAATTCAAAGGCGATCCCTTAATTTTATAAACACTCAAATAATTTTCAACAAAAAAGTTAAACTCCCTATATTCTTTTGTCTCTATGTTCTCCTCTCAATAGACGTACAAAATAGAAGACTAAAAAGGCTTTTCAAATATTGACAATAAACTCTTAAGAAATTACTACACAATTTTCTCACCAAAAAAATACTATATAAAGAAAAGGGTATTTATAAGTTTTACTAATGAACCTAAAAGAAAGTAATTTTTGTTCAAGAAAAAATCCCATTAATTATCTACCTAATTTTAATTAATTAATTCCTAAGAAAAGAATTAAATATGCCATATATCATTTACCCATTAATGTGATTATACCATTTCTTTTTCTCCAATTATTTTCTTAACTAGTGTTGGAGCACTACTACAAGAAGCTCTGTAAGAGGGCACTTGAGGATAAAGAGGCACAAACAAGAGCGATTATAAAGGCGCCCTCAAGTATTGAGGTTCTTTGGTGTGAAGCGCGCGATGAACTTTGAGGGCGGCTTTTGGGCGTCCTCAAGATTACTCACTTAGAGAGCGCTAAGTGGGTAACTTACGGGATGCTTTTTTGGGCGCTTGTCAGCGCCTTCTATGTCACATGAATTTGCTATTATAGACATTTCTTAATAGAACCTCAACAAAGAAGCTAATATCAAACTCAAATTCAAAATATTTTATAAATCATTATCAACATTTCATTCAAAATCAAGTCAAATATCAATGTGTATAGGTATAGTTGCTTACAAATACCACTAATAATCGAGGCATTACAAAATTTTAAAAGATAAATATTCAAGATTTGCAACACATCAATGAAGCTCCTCATTCTCTATCTAGAATGTTCTTAAGATATCTATTGTGTAGATAGCCACACCATCCTTCCTGAACTCGACTAATTCTGTTATCCACAAATGTTTGACAACGATGCTTTTGAGGATACTGAAAGAGAGAAAACGATGCTTCCTAAACTCGAGTAATTCTATCATCCGAGTTCTGCAAGCATTGTTTAGGCTTCAATTCACACGTGCAACGCGCAGAACAGAAGTTTCATTGCTCTCTTATCTTTTTATTGCAACTAGAATTTGAAGTCGATTGCTAGCTAGAGGGAGGGTCTTTGAGTACGATAAGTAAATATATGACATATGTATTGCGATATTGTAATCATCAAGTGGCAGGTGATGAATTACTTTAGTCTTCGTTTGGGTTTGCTTGAACTGTCTTATTATTGTCGATAATATTTGTAATATTATACATTTTTCAGTTGCAATGAGAAATTATGGCCAAGTCCTTTTCTCTGTTGTATAATTATTTGAATGTATCTATCAACGAAAACATTGTCCCATTCATTTTCAATGACTCTTTCTTGTACAATACTAGATTATCTGTTCTCAAGTTAAAGAATAATTTGTGGCAAGGAATTAAAATTTTAACAAGAAGTACATTATTATTGGTAACAATAATAAGCTAACCTAACAATATCGCCTTTTGATCAGATATACCACTAAGGGCTGCATATGTGCCAATAACAGCACAAACCACTCCGACAATTATTATGAAGAAGCAACTTGCTACCTGCATTAAAATATATTTAAAAAAATATATACTATCTCATAAATAGTGTCACTAGGTTGTTGGCATGAATTCTATCATTTTCAATAGAAGAAATGACTTGACTAATCTTCACCTGTGAATAGCTTAATCTGCCGCCACTTAGTTTGATATAACATGAAGATGGTATTATTAAAGCCTGTAAATTATTTTTTGGGGATACATCAATAATGTTAAACCCATCAAGGTATAAAGATAATTTGATAAGGAAATTACTCATTTGGAATAGAAACCTACCACAAGCATAACAAGTAATGATCCAATGAAGGCCATTATGGTTCCTGCATTGAATGCAGATAGAGATGGAATTAACTTGGTAATAGTTAATAGATGTCCGTTAAGTGACTTACGAAGTACTACGTATGTATTACTACATATTTTAATTTAATTTGTTGTAGAGGTTGAAATAATAAATCATCTATAAAGCCTTACACTTACCAAAATACGGTACTGTTATTGCGACTATCATCGTTGAAATTACTAAAACTGATCTAATAACTAGTGATACACCGTAAGATCCAAACATAGTTGGTCGCAACAATTCTTCCAATCCGAGTGCAACTGGAGTAATTGTTAGTGCATACTTCGTTATTGGAGCCACCACCTCAACAAGTAGATTGGACAAATTAATTATGTAAAATACAAACTATATCATTTTCAAATAAAATAAACATTATAAAAAGTTATTAGTGACTTAATTTCACTTGAGTAAGAGAGTCCCTACTTTGTTGACACCTTATGAAAATATCCTATCACCCATCTAAGTACAATATCAAAATAAGTAGATAGACGATGTGATATTTTGTCAAGCAAAGGTTTCAATAGATGAGGGAAAATGGAAATTAAAACGACGTTAAAGAAGAGAAATTCATTAGGAATGAATTTTTAGAACAACCAAATAAATGAATCAAATTTGAAGTTTGATCTCTCCTTACCACTGTCCACCCTGCTATATTGGACGCGGTAAAATTAGATGGCAAGTTCAAAGTGAATTGGGATATGGTAGAATCACCAAACATCAGAAACCCAGTTATGGCTACTCCGGCGTATAAGATGCATGCAATTGTGAAGCTGCATAATAATCAAGGTGAAAAACATTTACTGTATGATTTAACCTAAACATTTGTATAATTTCATAAAAAAATTTAGATTCAAACTATTATTTATTAATTAAAATATGTTTGAAATATTTAAGAGAGAATTTACAATTTGGTCTCGAGAAGGTCAGGAACAAAGTTGTCTTTAGTTCTTGACTAATTTAAGCGTTGAATTTGGTTGAGTGGTTATATGGGTTGGCAGAAAATGAATCTAAATGTTCGATTCGATTCGAAGTATTCGGTTCGAAATAGTTCGATTCGAGGTACGGCTCGGAGTTTCAAACGTAAAGCCGATCGTTTGAAATCGATATTAATTTTGATCCTTCCGGTTAACATAATTGATCCGCTCCCACATATCAATCCCCCCAAAAACAATCGGCTCCACCTGCTTTACTCTCCTACTACTCCGCTCTTTACACTCTACCCTTTCAAGTCACAATCGCGATGAATTGAAGCAATTTTTAATTTGTTTGAAGATTTCTTTGCAAAAATTGAAGCAACTGAAGATCGTACCTAATTAGAAAAATCAAAACTTAAAGTGATGGGGTTTTGAAGATGCATGTATAATTCAAAGGTTTCAATTTTGAGATTTCAATTAGTTTTTAATTTAGGGATTCCAATTAGATATTCAATTTGATGAAATTTTGGGATTTGAGTTATAATTCCAATTTCGTTTTTATTTTTGGGATTAACTGGTTTTAATGTTATTTTGTTGATTTTGGTTAAATTGTTTCAATATTACTTCAATTTTTGATTTGAATGTGATGTTTGGGTTCAATTGTTTCAATCTGGTATTGTAGATTTCATTTAGGTAATTCAACTTTTTTTATTCAATTATGTATTGTTCATTCAATTTTTTTTTTTGTTTAATTGTTGCGAACCGAGGCAGATTCGAGCTTGATTCCTTTCGAATCAACGAACCTCGAACCGAATCTCAAAAATTTAAGGCTCGGTCGGTAGGCAGGCTCACTGGGTTCGATGTTCGCAAGGCAGGGCTGCCGTATTAGGTAGGGTTCGGCTCGTTTCACGCCTCTAGTTATATGAGTGTGATTTAGTTCCCAATTTGGTGTCATATACAAATTATGGAATTACCCATTCGGTAAAATTGTGGACCAAATCGGCAAACCTCTCCACTTTCTTGGAGTAAATTCCAATTTTTGAACAATCGAAATGGCTTCATAATTTGAGATAAAACAATATGGGATGAAATTAACTTGATGAACTTAAATATTCAAACACTTACTTTTTGTTAAGATAGAAATTAATTTAACCACATATGATGTAGTCAAACTTTATCTGATACCATATAAAATTATCTAACTTGAAACTTTCAGCTTTTCATAAATTAAATTTTGTACGTCATTCATTGAAACTTTGTATTTTATAATATTTGTTGAGAAATATATCACGATGGAAAGAATTTTATTTTATTTTTTATTGATATATTTTCGCCTCAATATAAAATACAAAAATATCTACGATCGAACATGAAAAATAAAAAAGTCAGTGAAAATTTTTGTGGAATGAGGGAGTACCTATTTTTAAAGATATACTTCCTTCATCTCAAAATACATGATCATTAAAAAAAATTTTATTTTTTCACGATAGTTGATTATTGTTTATAATTTTAATATATTTTTCTGATTAATATAAACTTTTTACGTTTTTGATGTTATTTTTACAAATTCAAATATCGATTTTACAATCCCTTAATAAAAATTTTATTACAAAAAAGTATTTTATTTTAAGCGGAAGGAATATTACATAACTAACTAAATTTCAAGGAGTCTAACTTAATCATTTAAATAAAAAGGAAGATAGTATAATAATTTGTGGAAAGGCTGCTACCTAAACGAAAGGAAACTTTGAAGGTTCCTTCATTGAAGAATATATACTTGGAAATACTGAATGGCTCCCATAGCAAAAACTATATAAACCTATGGTAACAGGGAGCTTTGCTAGATTCAGAGGCGATCCACTTGGATCAAATCCAACTCCATCTACTGTTCCAACCCACAATAGGCAAAGCACCACTACGAACAAGGTAACGACTCCTCCGGCTGAAAATTGAACACTTTAGAATCATCACATACATGCACATTTCATTCAAAAATTATGGTATTTTGGTAAATCTTGCAAAAAATTATTCGGTCCTGAATTTTCAGTTCGATCCTGTATAGTTCTCATTTCATTCAAAAATTATGGTATTTTGGTAAATCTTTTGGATATTTTGGCCGAATTTTGGGTATTTTCGACATATATATAAAAACTTTTGGATATTTATCGTGTTATCGGTTCGGATCTAATCGAGTATCGGCTAAAAAATAATACTCGTTCCCGAACAATTAGTTTACTGAACGATGAGTATAGATTCGGGTAAAACCCATCTAGTTGTCGGATAGTTTTTGGTTTACCCGACCACCAACATCTCTAACTAACACGTAACAAAATAGGACAAGGACCATTTTGAGCAACAAAAATATAATTTTAGTTTCTATAACTTATTGGTCCAAATGTTCCCTATGTTTGAAAATTGGTCCTCATTTTGACATAAATATATATCTTAAAGTGGTGAAAATGTGGACCAATTTGAAACATTATGAAAAAATGATTATCAAATTATAACGTTAGGGAAATTGTAGACAAAATAACAACTGTGTAACAAGTAAGAGACCAGATTCCTCTAGGATCAGACTCTTGGGGACTAAATCAACAATTCTATATGCGCAATTACTATGACCAAAACATGACGAGCTACGCTGTTTAATGTAATCCTATATGCAATTTTGTCAACTAAAATTAAAAAGTGAAGAAAATAGCTAGAAAGACTTACATATAGAGCTCTAGGTATAAAACTATCTGCATTTCAACAAAGACCAACTATCAGCATAGCAGTATATCTTGATTCTTGATAAAAACAGTAGTAAAATTTAAGATTCCATGAACTTACCGCCATGCAAATTCTACCAGCCAACCCAAATGAAGCCTGTCCAATGTCAGGATATGTTTGAAGTCCAGGGGTACTTTCTAAACAGCGCTGCAATAAAATCCCGGTGTAGCACGTAATAATTCCTAAAATTATGAGAATTAACAGGCTATACCACCCCCCTTCTTTAAGGGCATATGGAGTAGAAAGGATGCCTATTCCACATAATGCATTTGTTGCTGCATTGCAAGAAAATATTACTTATTGAGAGGTTAGAATCAGTTATGTAAATTCAATATAATTGATTTTGGAATACATAGGCATGTCTCATGTCTCTCATACATACCATTAAGAAGGGATTGAAATAAAGAACATTTCTCTGGTGGATGTGAATCATCAAAAGAGAATTTTGATCCAGTGGCATCAGAAAACTTAATAGGAAGTGTTGAGTCTGGAACTTCAATTCGCTCAGTTATAAGAAGAGGTCTTGTCAAGTGTGAGTCTGCCATAGAAGATTGCGACATCTTATAAGATCCGCTCCTTGTTAAGAAGCTAGTAGATTGTGGAGTCAGGCTAGAATACATGTCCATGGATTTCCTAAACAATGAATTTATTTATTTATTTATCGCGTATCAATCATGATCGACAAATAATAAAACTAAGGTACGCGATCTGAATATTGATAATGATAAGTACCTGTAGCTCTGAGGCCAAGAAGGAGAATTCTGAACAATATTATCGAAAGAAGGCCGTCTTGAAGAATTGTCGTTCATGTCTGATTCAGTATCATCATCACAATCCCTTTCAGCCTCATTTTCTTCATCATCAGTTTCGATTTCAAGTATCCTATCTCCTTCAAATTCTTCGTCCATCTTCATGCTCATTGTATGTCTGAAAATCACTCCTGTAATAGTAATGTGATTCAAATTGCTGAGTCAGAATCAAGATTAAATATATTTATCAATTAATGATGTACGAGATAGGGAGCATTTGGTCTGATCTATCTAAGATTATGACATGAGTAATGAAAGTGAAGCAATAACTGTCATTTTATTTCGTTTATTTCTCAAGAGTGTAAGATGTTACATTGAAGTCTCTTTTATTTCTAATTCTGATAAGTACAAAGTTGTAGTAGTAGTTTTACGTTGTAATCTCAAAGTAAGGCTAATCTATAGTTGCTTCAACAATTTGCCGAGAAATAATGAAACACTAGTTCATTCAACGATGAAGCTGGTCGAGTAATGTGATTTCAGATACAAGCTTCCCCAAAAATGCTTCGAATTAACTAAACACTGGCAACCATTCATGAGCTATTTTAAAGGTAAACCACTCTACAACTCATGGTTATGATTTTGCCAACAAATTATTAACACATCTCATTTATGTGGTCCTATCAAGCTACAACACTTAATTAAAAATGACACTTAAGCTGCTGACGTGGAATTGGGCTAAATCAACTACCGTTGATCCAAATTACAAAATATGAAGCTTAACTAATTTCCTCAATTAATTTCTTCATAAATCTTCATCCCCCCTCAAGATGAAATTGTTGGAGATAAATTCAACTTGGAAAGAAGCTCAGAGAAAAGAGGTCCATTCAACACCTTGGTAAAAAGTGTCGGCAAGCTGGCATCGAAATTTAATATGCAAAGGGCTAATGAAACCATCAATGAAATGATCACGAATTAAGTGACAATCAATTTCAATGTACTTCGTCCGCTCGTGAAACACAGGGTTTTCAATTATGCTGATAGCTGATTTATTGTCACAATGAACCATAAAAGGAAGATTCAAAGGCAACTGAAAATCTTGAAATAAATAACCAAGCCATTTCAGCTCACATACCACACTTGCTACACTCCTATATTCAGCTTCAGCTGAAGATCTGGATATTGTAGATTGTTTCTTAGACTTCCAAAATATTAAGGAAGAACCAAGAAATATGCAAACCCCTGTGACTGATTTGCATGTTAAAGGACATTTGGCCCAATCTGCATCACAGTAACTAGTCAAACTGATATCAGCATTGGAAGGATAGAAAGACCATGAGAGGCAATCCCTTAAGTGCTTGATCATATGAAGAGCACCATTGCAGTGATTGACAGTCGGATGCTAAACAAATTGATTGTAAGATCCGGCCTGTTGAAGTTCAAATAAAGCAATCGACCCACTAACCTTCTGTAAGTACTACATCATCTAAGAACGGAGAATCTTTATTATGGGATTGCCAATCCACAACCAAATGTGTAGCTACTGCTTTGGAGTATTTCATTTTCAGGTGTGTAAGCAAATCTTGAATATAATTTTTCTGTTTACATACATCCCCATCTCTACCCTTGCAATTTTTATACCCAAGAAATACTTAACCATACCCAAATCCTTAATGGTAAATTGGTGATGTAAGTAAGCTGTGATCATTTCTATCTCTCCCAATGAATCTCCTGTCACTAATATGTCATCAACATATACAATTAGCACCAAGAAAATCCATGGCTTAGTTAATATGAACAGACAATTGTCATGCTGAATAAAACCATAAGCCATCAATTGATTTGTAAACTCATGATTCCACTATCTTGAAACTTGCTTTAATCTATAAAGAGAACATTTAAGCTTGCAAACCTGATTAGGAAGAACCTTAGTGTACTTCTTTGGAACTTTCTTATATATATATATATATATACTCATCAAGATATTCATACAAAAAAGTATTGTTGACATCGAGTTAATTAATATGCCAAGACTTAATAAATGTAACAACAAGCAACATTCGTATACTCACTAACTTTGTCATAGGATAGAAACGATCAAAGTAATTAATGCCTTCAACTTGATTGAATTCTTTAGCAACCAATCATCCCTTATACTTATCCACCATCCTCTTAGAATTTAATTCTATAAACCCATTTGCAACCTACGAGTTTCTTACCATGAGGCAAATCAATCACATCTCATGTCTCATTATCCTCCAGAGCTTGCAATTCCAAATTCATTGCATGTACCCAATCATTAGACAAGCTAGCTTGTATAAGGCTCCTAGACCTTAGACAGATTAGCAATGAAATGCATATGTGCAAAAGAATATATGGGAAGATCAGAAATAGCACAATTAAGCACATAATCACTTTGCCAAGGATGAGCTAATTTGACTCTAGTAGAATGCCTAGTTTGAGACACTGCAACTGAACTAGGAAGAGAAACGGAATGTAAATCAGTCAGACCAGTCTGGATATTGTCACTCTGTGGAGACTGAGAATGTACATCGTTTTGCACATTATCAAGATGCATAGAATGAGATTCCTCATCATTTATATCAGTATAAGATTGAGGAGTATTAGGAACATAATCAATATTAGATGTAATAGGAATATAAGTTAAACAATCTTGATCACTACCACTTATAGAAGAAGTAATATTTAAAAAATGTGATAGTCGATCTTGTAGAAAAATCTATGCAACTTGTTCATCAAAACTATAAACAAATGCATCCAGAATCGTTTAAATGTATATAATCGAATTACAATAAAAATACATGTATGAATACAAGCGATTCTGGCCAACGTGGATGTCGCCCAACTTTTCTCTCATGGCCTCGTTAAACTCTGGCAATTGCACACAAGGTTGATCACCTCGATTAGTCCTTGCTTGAAAGCGGTTGAATCTCGTGATTAGGTTTACTAGAATCTTGTGAACAATTGGACAACAAAATCAAGCCAAAACCTTGACTTTGATTTTGGCCCATAGAAGGAAGGAGGGCGGTATGAGGAAGAAAGGAGAGAGAAAAAAATTAGGGTTTCATCTTTTTTTTTCCTCCTTTATATAGACACACTCCTCTTTAACTGAATAATGACTTTCAAGTTAACTAACAAGCCGACTCGTTAAAATGGTTGACTAATTAAATGCCGCGAGTAACTAACAAGTCACTTAATGAGCTCCGTTAGTCAAACCGTTAATTAATCTAACGAAAATTATTATTTTTTAGATCATTTATATTTTACCTTATAAGTGTAAGCCTCTCGATTAATTATCTGGGTGATTTCAATCAACTCTCAATTTAACAATGCGTTTAATTTGATTCATGAAATAAAACTCCATGACATTATATATGTATTATTTGACATACAGGCTGGATAATAACAGTTGTATAATAATATAGTGACCATTATTGTTATTATACTTGATTATGCATGAATCTCGCGATACGGCAACACGATATTATCATGAGTTCCTGTTTAATAATTACAATTTACTATTATTGAACAACTTGGATTTGAAGTAATCTCATTTAAACTAAAAAACTAGTAAATGAAATGTTACAACTTAGGTAGTAGCAACCAGACATAATTATAGAAATCGATATACACTAATTTCCATGGCTCCAGCCTTTGGGCGGTGCACACAATTCTCGCTTCCGGGTGCCTCTAAAACCGTAGATTAGCCTAGGGGATTTCACTTTTTACTCAACGAGGATACAACAGGTTATATACAAATATAAACACATAAATATAGTGAACAATTAGATTTACATATATAAGAAGCTATAATATTCAATTATTATTCACTTAACAAAGACGGATACCAAGCTCAGCAACAACTGTCGATTAATAACGACCCGCCCAAGGTCGGTATGCACGAGGTGAGAGTCATTAAAATCCGGAACACGAGTCACGAAGCCCAGATGGGCGACTCGGTTTAAAAACACAATTCGTTTCATCCAAAATGTGATCGCAATTAAATTTCCCAAATCAAAAGCGGTTTTAAAATTTATAATCATCGGTGATGTCAGCTTGACCAACCCATATATATATACCTGACATATCCCAAAATAAAGTAATCTTGAAATAAATTATAACGAATGATCGTCTTTGTATCTGAATACAAAATGACAACGACCAAGGCTAAAGTTTGAAAAGGAAAATCTGACAATCAGCTTGAGTTGACAACATCAAATCGGAACATGAGGATCCTCTGCTTACCGATGCTCGCTTTAGCCGCTCCGAACAAAACTCTCAAACTTGACCCTCTTTGGGCTGTGCCCTTTGTCGACTGGCGCAAATGAAATGCCGCCCGATGCAGGGGGTGTAGCGCGAGAAGCTTAGTGAAGCTTAACACGGGGGTGAACTTACCCATACGGGCAAGTCGATCAATAATATAATATCGAATGAATCTGATACACTTATATCGAGACTACTAAAAGGTCATCTGACATAAGTCCTGAAGTCTCGAGACACATAATACATGAAGATATAATAGAAGGTTTGTGAAGCACCTGATTCGAGAGAAAAAGAAATCGATAGACTCTTCGACTAAAACTCTAGTCATCAAACCTCATATCTCTCGTATCCCCACCGATTATACGACACAAATGCGCGTATGCTCAATCAGATCATGTAGGAATGGACTAAACAATAATCACCCAGCATATACATGAGTGTAAGAGCCCAAGCCCATAACTTATACACAACATATAAAGACACGCTCATACCTTTAAGTCTGAGGCGCGCATTCTTATACACTAGAAGTATAAAAGACGCGACTGCTTATACACTAAGTATAAGGCACGCCACTCTTATACACTAAGTATAAGCGCTTCCAGCCACCACAAGCAAGTATAAGAACTTTCCATGTTTTATCACCTTGAAAGTATAAGGCCTGGCAGCTATACACTAAGTATAAGGCCTGTCAACTCATCTGATTAAGTCTGGCCTTGTGGCTCTTATACGCTAGAGTATAAAACCTGTAGCACTTATACACTAAGTATAAGGCCGCGCGCTTATCTGTAGAGTATAAGGCCCGATATATCGTCGTATATCTGTAAGGAAGGAGTCACTTTAACCCCAATCGTCGTAGAGTAGAATCACGTCTTTCGAGTCACTTTCGAGTCATACATAACTCACAACCATCGCCTCTCGATAACCAACTACCACTCACCATTAACATCCAAGCCTGCTTGACACAAACATCTACATGATAAGTAAAATTCGAACCGTAAATGCTTGAGCAAGGCCGCAGAAATCGAAATATAAGTTGGGAGTTCAAGCTATTACTTACCTGAAGCGTCTTGGCGCCACGAGAATATAATCACGTAATCATATGCATGGCTCACACAAATGAATCACACATAATCATACAACGATTACATATATATCATTACCGGCGTGGTCGTAACACGATAACTTGTTCGCACAATTTATAATGAATCGTAAAGTAACACGAAGTGACATAAGTACTCACTGTAGCTACCAGAAACCTCGAGAACTGATCACGGTAAGCGTCGCTTACACCGCGATAAATGCTAAACAAACACCAGAAAGTATAATCGAAGACCTCTTCTTATCTAGGCGTTAGAAGATACATAACCCAGCTCTTGGGGAACTATCTCTAGCAGTCTAACATGACGGATAAAGCCTTCGAATTATAGTAATCAGCCGGACTGGCTTGATCGATCCCCGCTAAAATTCCATGTATCAACTTTGTCATTTAAATCAACTTATAAAGTTATTCTGATTTGTCGGCCAGTCCATAATTAACAACCTATACTCGAAATATCAATTATAACTCAACTTGGAATTAACACTTTTCAACCTAAGCACCTTTATCAATTTTAAATCACCAATTTAATATCACAATAACTATAATAAGGTCCCAAGCATAAACTCCTACACGTTTAAAGTCTTAGAAAAATATCGGCCAAAAAGTCAGCAGCTAAAATCAACTGACCATAACATCCTCAAAAGCGACCTCACAAAATCATGAATTAATCAACATATGCGTCCACCGAACCCATAACAACTAAGATTCATCGCTAAAATTGAATTATGGAAAAATCCAGCTAAATGTCAACTATGTAAAACCGAAATATCTCGAAAGACTTGAAATTTCTTACCTTAACTTTCGAAGAGAATGATGGGGAGAAAGATATTTCTCTGACGATCTTGAGTTTGGCGACAATCGAAGAGAAATAGAAAATGAAATTTTTTTAAGGGGAGAAATTTCGGCCACTTAGAGGAAAAAAGCATGGTTAGATATTTAAAACTCGAGAATCAGATTCGGTTTCGGTTAATTAGCTTACTCGTCTTAAATACCATGAACTTAGATTCCAAAATAAATATTCCATGACAAAAACTACTAAAAATTATAATGTAATTCGGCTAAAAAATTTTACGAAATAATATTATCGTCGAAATTATTTATCTTATCCCGGGTCAGCAGAACACAGAAAATTTTAATTTTTTTTTTTTTTTAACGTGGCCGGGTTATTCTGATCTACCCACTAATAAAATTTACGACCTCGAAATTGTGCTAAACAACCAAAAACATATAACAACACAAAATCAAATATCACACAAAATAAAAGCAATCTGCTTTCACTGCAAATCGGCCAGTGAAATCGTCGGCCAACTACCATCCCTCGCGATAACACCTTAGTCTCTGCATCTCGTTCACGAAATTCTAAGATTCGGTCCACAAACCTTTGAGTCGAACTCGTATGGGCAAAAATCTCACGAGTCATTCTTGGCATCAAAATGACTCCCGGCTTTTTAAATCCTATACGGATCCTTTGATTTCCGCTACACTCGGTCATCGGCTATTACTTTTGCCTTCCTGGGTAGTACTCGATAAAAATTGATCATTATCAGCGATGAACTCCGTCCGCCTCCTGCATCAAATTCAAATCTGCGTCGGTAGATACTTGAGCCCTTATGATCGGTGAAAATGCGGCATTTAACCCCGTACGGATAATGTCCCATGACAGCGCAAAGACTATACGCATTTAGCTTCAGATCATGGTGGGATAGTTCTTCTCGTGGTTTCTCAGTGTCGGAGCGTAGGCAATCACCTTACGTGCAACGTCGAGCAGCACCCCGATCACGATCACGAGCATCATTTTATAAAATCACGTAGCCTTGAGAGGAACGAGGCCAGGTGCTCGCCCCTTACTTTGGAGCGAAGTCAACTTCCGCTTTAATGCCACGAAGCAATCCTCGGGATCGTAAATCCCAAATAAGCGGAACCGCACCCCCTACGGTCAGCACAGTCAATGGCGTCCTTGATCAAGGAAAAGTCCTTGATGAATCTCTGTATAGCAATTGCTTAGAAACCAACAACCTCGGTCACCTTTGTGGGAGCGCTCCCAGGTGTTCATAGCTCACATACATTGGATCGACACAAATACCCTCGCCGGAAATAACATGACCCTTAAATCGATCTTCGAGCAGCATGCTTTCAGTGATCAAGCAAGGTAATCAGTGCAGGCAATGGGTACTTGGGTTCTTAATGGTCACTTTATTCGGTACATAGTCGATCACGCGACCTCATGAGAACCATCCTTCTTTTCTAAACAACAATTTTTTAGGAATACGCTCGGTCGGTGAGATCCACTTGTCAGCAACTCACAATAATTGGTCACTTGATTCCTGTGACTCATTTGGAGCCATCACATGCGGTGGAAGAGGGTGGTGCCGTGCCGGGAATAACTCAATAGCAAATTCGATCTCCCTCTCGCGTGATCCGTTAAGTCCTCGGGAAAAACATCATTGAACTCTCAACAACCCGCGCATCGCCACTGCGCCTGCTTACTGCCTCAAATCAACCACAGCGTACCCCAAAGGAGCCCGATACCACGGTTTCGAATCAATCTCACAGCCTCGAAGTCTTGACACAAAACTTCGAAGGAGAAAAATCTTTACGTCTCCCTCAAATCGGATATCGTGCTCCCTAGAACCCCTGGTATTCTCCTTCCGATTAATAATTGTCCGATAACGACATGATGTTTCCCGGCGATCCATTACCCAAGATAGGTTAAAATCGAAAGCTCAAATGGAAGTAAATCAGAACGAAGCGACCACAAGCAATCGAAAGGGCGGTCTACATTGCAAATCTGTTATGTGAGCAGGCAAGACACCGCAACCGAATAAGGCGAAATAAAACTCGAGAAACAAAATCGTAGCCCAGAATCGAAATACTTGGCCTCAGTATCATTCGAGAACTAATGTACTGTCACCGCTCAGAGGTATCACGTACTCACCGCTTGAGTATGAGCGTGAATCGGCCTCGACCCGGCTCATTTCATTTGCTACCCACGGAACTCACATGAGAGTCCTCGATTTCCAGTATCCGGCCTCATGACCGTGAATCGACACTTGGCTGACTCACGATAACCGCCTCTAGCAGTGAGCTTGTTCTTCAAGTACTTTCTCCACTTTGGAAAGGCTGGGGACACTCCGTATGAAAATGTCATTTCTTTGGCATAAATAACATAAGACGCCTCTCAGGAAATCCTCACTTTGCCCCGTCGGCCCTTGGCAGCGGCCGGATACAGGCCCGGAAGACCTGCGGACCCCGCGGATCTCGCGAGCGCGTGCGAGAAGGCAGTGGCATGACTCGGCGGCTGACCAGACAGTGACTCTGCCCGGGGCGACTCTGGCTGAGTCCGTCCTCCTACGAACTCTGAGGCAGAAGGCCTACGAGAATAGAAACTCTCGAGGTGGTCGACTCTGCTTTCGATCGACTCGCCTGCGGCTCTGCTGACTCCGTTTCCATCTTCGGGCTGCGTTCTGGCATAGAAACTAGTAAAATCCATCGGTGAGATCGGTGGCGTATCTCCCACGTCGACCCGTCCACGAATCTAATGATCTCTTACTTTCTGGGATAAACATCGAGGAAGTAGTCGGCACGGATCACTAAAGCTTGTCTCTGCATGCGCCTCCAGCTGACCTCGAGACCACAGTCAACGAAATCGGCTCTCTCCAAGGGCCGCCATGTGGGTCTCTGCTGATAATTCTCCAGGAAGAGCTCGGCTCATCGCTCCGGGACATAGATCTCCCCTACTTGATCAAAGAAGCCTTTCAGGATTCTCCCGCATTTCGCGGGCGCCTATTGAAATACATATTATGAGCTTCGCTCTGCATCTCGACACGTCCCCGTGGCTCAAAAATCGACTTCATATCCCGGATGAACTGTGCTTTGCTACTGGCGAACCCCTGAAACTTCGGATCTGCTTACAGCCGTCAAACAACTTGCTGCGGAATTGACTTTATTGCTCGACCGCTTTTGAGCATTCGCGCTCTCCTCTGAGGTCTACCAACCTCGCAGCATCTTTCGAGAAAATTTGCGCCTCAGGACCTGTGGTCCCATGCTTTCATCGTATTTATACCCTACCCGGCTCGGCCTCTGCGAAACACCGGGCGCCTCACCATTACGCCAGCCTGGCTCACGGGTGGCGTCACCAGCCAGTCTGCTGACAAAAGAAAGACCGCAGACTTTTTACAAAAGACACTACATGACGACTCAAGGAAAGACAAATTACGACACACAACCACAAAGATGCAAAATGTCCCGGAAACCTAGCTCACGATACAAAATTGTAACGACCGCCCGGTCGCTTACTGAGTGAAGTCATTAAAATCCGGAACACGAGTCTTTGAAATCGATGGGCGACTCGGTTTAAAAAACCACGATTAGTTTCACATCCAAAATGTGATCCTGATTAAGTTTCCCAAATCCCAGCAGTTTTTAAAATTTATAATCCATCAATTTGATATCGGAGCGACGGCCAGTATGTATCTGTGACGTATCCCCGAAATAAACTAATGTCGTGACTCTGATATGATGTATTGTGATACGAATACAAAATGACAACGACCTCTGAGGCTAAAGTTTCAAAAAGGAAAATGCAACAATCAAAAGCAGTTGACCTGCGTCAAAAATCGGGTAGCCAGAGGGGATCCTGCATACGATGCTCACAGACACTTTCGGAACAAAACTCTCAAGCGGCCTCTTGGCTCAGCTGCCGCTGTCGGCACAGCGATGAAATGCCGCCCGATGCGAAAAGGGTGTAAGCCGGGAAGCTTAGTGAAACTTGTACGAGGGTGAACTTACCCATGCGAACGAGTCGATCAATATAGTCAAATATGAATACAATACATATCGAGACTACCTAAAAGGTCTTTAAACATAATTCCACGGAAGTCCCGGACATAATACATGAATATAATAGAAGGTTTCGGCCATACGCAATTCGAGAAAAGAATTAATAGACTAACCTCGACTAAAACTCTACAGTCATTGAGCATACATCTCACCGTCAGTAGTATACTGACCTCAATACGCGTATGCTCAATCAGTCTACCTCTGGGAATGGATATGATAATCACCCAGCTTATACCGCGTTGAAGCCAAAAGCCGCATATATACACAAAGTATAAAGCGCGCTGCTACGCAAAGTATAAGGCACGTCGCGCTCAATACACTAAGTACAAGGCACGCGCTCTTATACACTAAGTATCAGGCACACATTTCTTATACTAAAGTATAAAGACACACGCTTATACACTAAGTATAAGGCACGCGCACTTATACACTAAGTATAAGACACGCGCTTATACACTAAGTATAAAGGCACGTCTTCAATACACTAAGTCTGAGGCACGCGACTACGTCTGCAATACAAGTATAAAGCGCAGCATGACATACACTAAGTATAAAGCGCGCGGCTTTATACACTAAGTATAAGGCGATATTGTCGCATATCACGCAAGAAGAGTCACTGACACAATCATCCTAACATAGGGTCAAATCACGATACTTAGAATTAAACTCAGAGTCGTACACATAACTCAACCATTACTTTCTCGATAACTTGACTACTCTACTTTCATGAACAATATTCAGCCTTATTTAGAAACATCTCCTTGTCGTGAAGTGAACACATAAGTGCCGAAGCAGGGCCGCGAGAATCATAAGTGTTGGAGGCAAAGACACAAAAATCGAGAAATATAAGTTGGGAGTTCAGTAATTAAGCAGAATCTTGATGCCACAGAATATAATCACGTAATCATATCGTGGCTCGCACAGATGCATCCTGGCTGTAATCATACAACAATTACATGTATATGTCGTTCTCACGTAGTCATAACACGATAACTTGTTCACTTGCAATTTACATAATGAATACGTAAAGTAACATTGACGTAATTACTCACCTCTGCTTGGGCTACCCTGAAACCTCCTTGAACGCAATGCAGTAACATACTTTTCACGATGAGCGCCTAAGCGAGCACCCGGAAAGTATAATCAAGACCTCTTACTATACCGGCGTTCTTAGAAGATCACATAACTTGACTCTTGGGGAAGCTATCCTACAGCAGTCTAACATGACCCGGATAAAGCTCCAATTATAATCCCATCGGACACAACCCAATCGATCCCAGCTAAAATTCCATCTTATCACTTTATCGTACAAATCAACTTATAAGTCATTACAATTAATCGGCGGAGTCCATAATTATGACTATGCTCGAAATATCAATTATAACTCGACTTGGAATGCTTTTCAACTAACTTTCTTTAATCGATTTTAAATCACCAATTTAATATCAAATAACTATAATAAAGAGTCCCAACATAACCTCCTACACATTTAAAGTCTTAGAAAAATATCAACGAAAAGTCAACGAAAACCTAAAAAGTGGCTTGACCATAACATCCTCAAACGACGCCACAAATGGCGCGGAATTAATCGAGCACATACCGTCCACGAACCCATAACCAACTAAGATTCATCATAAAATTGAATTATGGAAATGTCAACTAAAGTCAACTATGTAAACCCGAAAGAAATATCTCGAACTTGAAATTTCTTACCTTAATTAGAAAGAAGAATGATGGGGAAAAGATATTCTAGCCGTCTTGAGTTTGACGACTGTCGAAGAGACAAATGGAATATGAAATTTTTTTAAGGGGGAGGGGGTGAATATCGTACTTAGAGGAAAAAAGGAAAGATGAGATTGATTATGATGATGGAAGATAAGCGTGGTTAGATGTTAAAAAACTTCGAGGTCCGTTCGGTTTCGGTTAATTCTCCTTTATCGTACTTAAATCTCCACGAACTTAGATTCCAAAGATAAAATATTCCATGACAAAACTACTAAATTATAAATGTAATTCGGCTAAAAAATTTAAAATATTATCATCGAAATTATTTATCTTATCACGGGTCGCGAAGACATAAATTTTAATTTTAATTTTTAACGTAACGGGTTACATTACAATCTGCCACCTAATAAAATTTCGACCTCGAGAAATTTGACAACAACTTGACAAAACATATAACAACACAAATCAAATATCACAAAAAAGCCAAAAGCGATACTAACTCGGCTCGTCAGCAGTAGTACGTCGATGACTACCGCGTCCCTCTTGATAACACGTAGTCTACCGTCTAAATTCTGCGAAATTCTAAGATTCGATCCCTGGCTTAGTCGAGGAACTCGTAATGAGCAAAATCTCCCGTCGCTCGCAGCGTCAAATCGACTCAATTGTTTTAAATCCACTACTGCGGATCGCGTTTCCCACTTTCCTTTCGTGCGTAGCTATTACTTTGCCTTCCAGGTAGTACTGACTGATGAGTCATTATCTTGATGAACTCCATCCCTCCTCACGCCTCGAATTCAAATCTCCTGGCGTCGGTAGATGCTTGAGCTCTTATGATCGGTGAAAATCGGCATTTAACCCCAATGAATAATGTCTCCACAACTTGGCCTTAAAGACTATAGCCCGCTTCGAATGCGTAGGTGGATAGTTCTTCGTGGTTTCTCAGCCCCAATAAAGGCTTGCAGGCGTCCACGCTTCCCGTGCGTGAGCCTTTGATCACGATCACGAAGCATCCTTTATAACGTAGCCTTGAACCCGGACGGTATCGCAGCCTTTGGAGGCGAAAGTCAAGCTTCCCGCTTAATGCCACGAAGCGTCCTCGGGATAGTATCCCAAATAAAGATTTTTTTAGGGTCAAAACTTTAGTCAATGGCGTCATGATCGAGAAAAGTCATGATGAATCTCATAATAACCGGCTAACCCAAAGAAACTCCTTTTCGGTCACCCAGCATTGGGAGACGGCTCCCAGTGTTCATAGCCTCCATACGTGGATCGGCCACAAATACCCTCGCCCGGAAATACTTGTGACCCCACTTAAATCGTCTTGAGAACACACTTGGCATCTTTTAGGCGATCGAACAAATCGTCGGTCGGGCAATAGGTATCGGTTCTTAATAGTCACTTTATTCAATTTGCCTATAGTCGATCGCAACCTGCTTGAACCATCGCCTTTCCTGACAACAGCGGAGTGCGCGGAGATACACTCGGTGCGATGAATCCGCTTGTCCCAGCAACGACTCCTGTGGCGGAGTCACTTGATTCACGCGGCTTTCATTTGGAGCCGTCACATGCGGTGGAAGAGAAATTGGTCACATGCAGAATAACCCGCAAATAACAAATTCGATGCTCCTCGGCGGCAATCAGGTAAGTCCTCGGGAAAAACATCCTTGAACTCTCACAATAACCGCGCGCATCTACACTGCGCCCTCTTCTACTCAAAATCAACCGCATACCCAAGGGCAATACACAGTTTAGAATCAATCTCCTAGCCTCGAAGTGCGACATACAAAACTCGAAGGAAAAATCTTTCTGTCTCCCTCAATCGGATATCTGGTCTCCCTAGAAATAATATTATCATCGAAATTATTTATCTTTATCCACAGGGTCCCTTGTAGGCCGAAAGAATTTTAAATTTTTTTATTTTTATTTTATTTCTTTAACGTGGCGAATTTATTCTGATCATTCGTCGTTAAATGCAGGAGCAATGTTATTTGCCCATATTCGATATGCTTTACTGAGGCATTGGTTTGTGTAAGGTAGGCCATGATTAGCCTCAGGTCGCTCGGAACTACCATTTACTAAAAGCACTTGGGGACATGAAAAGCATATAGGGCACAAAAAATACCATTATATTAGAAGCCCTACAAGTGAGCCAGAGCTTAGGGCCTTGCTGCTTGTGGGCGCCCTCCCAAGTTAAGCTTAGCTTTAGACAACAACTTCTTGGAAGTGCCCAGCTAATTTAATAATTTAGCTTTGTTTTCTTATTATAGACATTTCTTATAAACTAACATAAAGACAACAAAAAGGTAATATAAAAAAACAAATTCAAATATTTTATAAATCGCAATTGCCAACGTTTTGTGAAAACATGGCCCAATCAACATAACATCCAAGTCAAATGTATATGATGTATCTAGGTGTTTATACAAGTAACATATCAGTAGCCCTTGAGTCAAATATATATCAAATGTATATATATCATTGAAGGCCCTGAATTCTCTATCTAGAATGTTGCTTGAGATATCTATTATTGTACATAGCCATGACCTTCTGGACTTGAGGTAATTCTATATACGTCTTAAATGTAAAGCCAGCGGCAGCAGGATCTTGAAAGAAAGTTATACATACACTTCAATATCGATGTATCTTTGATCCTAATATCAAAATCCAAGTATTAAGGACTTACAACTAAAGAAAGAAGACTACGTCTTGTCAATTCTAAGATATCCTTAATAAACAAGCGAATGAAATCCATAATATCTTGCTGCTACCGCGCTTCTTGGGACACTTGGATACGATCATCAAATTATTGTTGCCGGGGAATGTAAAACCTCTAGACTAACCCAGTGATTACAGGTCCAACGTCTTTCCATGTCTGATACTTTTTGGTGCCTCGATATGCATTTATACTCTGATTAACAAATACATAATGAGAAATAATAAAAATAAGACAATATAATAACATATATATATAATCAAATGAATACTGTTAATTTTTGCACCATATATCGCGTCGGAGAGGGGAGTGATGTACTAAATAGCGGATCCATATAGTATATAAATCGATGCTTTGAGTGTTGATGGCAATCAACACCAATGATCGCTACATTATTTGAATGACATTACATGGTAGCCAAAATATACATATAACTGATGGTATGAAAATTACTACTAGTTAGTTTAAAATAAATTATAGTAAACTAACCCAATATAGTGCTATGATGAGATGATCATTCATTAGCTTACGTAGTATATCCACCACATGAGTATGTGCAATACATGTGGAGAGATAAATGAGAACCTACTCGGCATCCACGGTTGTGTTGCCTGCATTGACCAAATCTGCATCCACCTGAAGTACCTTCAATAAAAATATATTAATAACTATATATTATTAAAAATCTATGAAGCGTTTAGTGGTAGATATTGTTATCGTTACCTTATATGAAATGCATATACCAATCACATGTGACACCTCTTTCCGTTGTCAATAGAAAGCGTGGTCAGCATGCTTCATCCCGAACAACTCGAGGCATTTTGAACTTCAAAATGCATCACGCTTCTATTGTACGAGCATGAAACTTAAAAAAATCAAAGCCCCGATGCGATGAATTCGGCGTCACCTCTCGAGGATATCTTTGGCATCCTTTGAATAAGCGGAGGCGGCAATTTGAGCATTTGAAACTTTCTCCTTACTTTGTAAGCTAGCTTCATCATTGAATCTTTGAGGCACGAAAGCGGTTTTTACGTTTTTGTATGAATGACAACTAACTATATAATGAGATTATAAAACTAATCTATAATTTATTTTTGTGTACCTTTCTTTGTAAGAAATAAATCTAGGCGCACAACAAATGTACCCTAATCATCGCCTATAGTGATCTACACACGCCAATGATAGGACATGGTAAATATGTACTTGATCGGGGACAATCTCTTTAAAACAAACTCTAGCAGTCGGGTTTCAATTGAATATTGAATTTTCTCTCCCTGCTGCCAAATATTAATCCCAGCCCTTGTGACCTTACAATACGATGGTGAATCCACGAACATGTCACAAAGACTCTGCATACTGAAAAATCATTATAAACATGACAATGATTTAAGCATTTCATCGTATCCTGATATCCGATACTTAATGACTTAAATCATTATAAACAATACTTCATATATCATCAACTATTAATCCTGATACTTAATGATTTAGCGTCTAGTACCCCAATACTTGATTATGTCATGACTTCATAGTCCTGATATCTGATACTTCATATATTATCAACTTCATGATCACAATGTATGATACTTCATATATCATCAACCGTATATATAATCACGATATCACAATACTTCATATATCATCAACTCATATATAGTCCATGATATCCACAATGCCGTATATCATCAGCTTCGTAATCATAATATCATGATACTTCATATATGATATGATATAACAATGTCATAATGCTTAATGATTTAAGCAACTTCTGATAGTCCAAAATAGATTATCACAAGTAATGACCCGCCCCGTCGGCCGCCGAGGTTAAGGTCATCCAGCAGCTTTACAATACACCAAAGTCACCGATCGATGGATGACAACATAAAAAGACTTCATTTAACATTAATAATAATAAAAAATACACTTTTTTGTCCATCGTGGCGGGCAACAACATATCTGATAAAACAACAAACATAATACAAATCACACCTTAATGATACAGCTTCAAAGATACTTAAGAAATCCAAAAATACGACATAGGAAAGTATGACAACCCGGACCCTGTTGAAATACAATACAGTCTATGATATAGAGTCGACAACTGACGGGGAAATGACTAATACAGAGGAATTCCTATGCACCACCCTTTCATCATGATCTCCTTGATACCAGCCTGTCAGTCACGGCTTCTCGACAACCTCACATTGATCGACCCCACTTAGAACCCTAGGCATAAAACGCCCGCCCATAGAGAATAGGGAATTCGGTATTAGGCTGAGTGAATAATACCGAGACTTGATCCCGTCGCATATATTCATACTTATATATACAATGTAGCTATACGTGCCCAAGGCTACACAATAAATAGCGTTTACAAAATCACATAGAGTTCTACCATGCGACCATCACATAACACTTTATAGCGAATCAACGGTGCATATTCATTTGGAAGCAGTCTCGCACAAAGTCGTCAAATGAGAATCCACCTCCTTGAATAATACACATATGAGGGAATTCACCTCCAAATAATACACACATGAGTAATCCACCTCCAAATAATACACATATGAGGAATCCACCTCCACATGTCGAGATAGAACTCCTCCGTCCTCCCGGCCAGGGGCTACACCACCCGATGTACATATCACTTGAGCCTCCCGAATCATGGAAATTTACCCTGCCCAATATGCACACGCTTGAGCCTCGGTCGGGGTCTGCTGACTCCATGAATAACACCTTGAGCGAATCAAAGCACACATACCAACGCGGCCAGCGCCTGCGTAGTAGCGACCCGCAGCCGTCAACAGCGTACAGCGATCTCGCTAACATGAATCATATTCTGGCTTATCTCATAATGCAAATCATAGTCTCAATTATCTCATAATATAACTCAGAATCTCAATTATTTCATCATATGAATCATAATCAAAATTTATACATAATATCAATCATAATCTCAATTTATTTCATAATATGAATCATAATCACCACAATACACATATCAGAGAATAGTCTGAGAATGACACATACCAAAAATATATAACATAATATATATGAAAAGTCCCCATCGTGAGATTTGGCACTCACCTCGAGCCCAAAGAAATAATGTGATGACTCTGGCGGGTCTCGTGCTAGATCAGTCGACTCCTATTCAAAAAATTATACATTATAACATCCGAGTAGAATAGCCTCTCTTAACATCTATATAATCCACAGAGTGTTGCTTGCGTCTCACGATTCAAATTTACAACTCTTGCGTCATCTATCCCACGAAGATTGGTATACGCACTAATATTCCAACATAAGCACATTCTAATCGCCAACTTGGTAAAATCTCGATATTCGGTCATCTCCTTATTACCCCAATAATAACAACTTTTAAGCACATTCTAATCAGTAACAATCGATTGGCAACTAATTAATCCGTTAAATAGAACCTCCAATTCAAGCGCTAAATAGTATCTGAACTTTCCTAAACTTTCTCAAACCAATCTCTGCATCATATCAGGCAATAATTCTATACCCAAAACAACTATATTAAAGTCCTCACAACCTCATATTACGATTTAAAGTTGAATTTAAGAAAAGTCAATAAAAGTCAGCCACCAGCTCGCTTTTCCTAACTGATAATCACTCAAATCATTAATCCTATCACGATGTAGATAACATTTCTATACCATAATTGCTCCACATAAACCATATGCGTAGCTTGGCATAATGAATTCGGCCTTATAGAAAACTTGTAGATACTGCACAAAACAATTCAATTATTATCCTTAAGCATTTCTCAAATCCATCATCGAGAATCATAATTTATAATTTTTCGGTATCTCTAGAGTTATGGGTGGCGACCTCTCACAACTTCCCTCGCTGATACCAATTATTCTCAAGTCACGTCGCCTCAAAACTACCAAGTCTCACAGTATACACCAGCTGATGAGCTCATTCTCATAACGATGATGCTCCTGAATTATTGAATGCAACCGCGTATATTCTACCCTTGTTAATACTCCATTGTCCGCAGGGATTTGACAGCACTTCACTTCACCTTTCGGTAGTCCGTTAATTCAAATCCTTCTGACTAACATTAGTAGCATCCTGTCATTAGTTCCCGTTATATCCTTAAACAAAATTTCCAATTTATGACCCAGATACATTAATCATATTTCTCTTATAAGTGAGATCCTAAGATTCATTGATATTCGGGTTACTAATTACCCTTAATTTCCTTCTTGTTGCTTGACACTCCTCGGCGGCCGTATTTAAAATCTTATAATTTCACGAACTCCGCTTATAACCTCAACTCATCCTTGAAATTTATCCTCAACCTTTGAATTGGAACACAGCAGTTATCACTGTCTTGGAAACGATTATAATATCCAAACATTTTACTCCCGCATACTTGAATGTCGTAGTCTACATTCTGACGAAAACCAAATGCAATACCCTTGATTCATTTAACGCTTTAACGTAGCAATCATTCTTTGTATGCTTATATCTTTGTGAGATTCACCTCTTATAACTCACTGACTCATCAACAAAAGATTCAAATTTTTCCCAAATCGACATTCTTTCGTTATATAATTACACAATATACTCGAGTCTTGAGAAGAAATCATCTTTCCTTTCTCATGTCTTTCCTTGAATATAGAACAACCAAATTACTTGAATTAGTTAAATCTTTGATGCTCAACTATTATTACCAAATTTATATCTTAATTTCATACTTTCTCCTTGATTCCTTACTGTTACAACTCACGTATCTACCTGACATAACATATCTCGCATATAAATAGCCCGTGGTTCTATTACGTGTTTCCGTTTCATCATGATGTGATTATCTGCCCAACTTCATCATACATTAACAACCACGAAAATCTCGTTTATTATAATACCGATCGTAATTCCATTCCCAAAATTTCCTGTTATCATTAACTTTAAATAATATCGTAATTGGTAAGATCGCTATTTCATAAAATTATTCAACACTATATATCAGTCTCAAAGTTTTATTAACAGTACTACTAAACATCGTTTCTTTCTCTAAGTCCCAATTTTCTTTTCTCTTTTTTTGCACTTTATTCTTCAAACAACATACATAACTTAAGTAACTTCGAACTTCATAATGACAATCAACTAAAATATTCATTTATATCCCGATCTACTCGGTTACATTAAATCTGACTTTATATTCTCTAGTAGAGTACTCCAGCACTTAATTTACGATACTAATTTTTCCAATATTTCAGATGTACAATCATATTTCAATACATAGATGATAAATAAACCTCGCGCAATCGCCCCAATCGTAACAACGGTTTTCGGCAAAAATTTCCCATTGACTTATCCTCGATTCCACTTAGTATCCATCGAAATAGAATTTTCAATATCAACCTATTCACGACACTTACATCTTCTCTTGCGCCTCTACGTATTAAATACCCGCGTAGGATAAGATTCGTTAACTCAAACTTCATCTTCACGAAGGTGGCACATCACGTCGTGAACTAAATTAATCTCTCTGTTTACCACAGCAGGTCGACTATCGTAATTATCACGACATTGTTTCACCAATTGTTGAGTAAATCGATTTCGCTTGGCATCCCAGGATCCAACGATCTTTTACCACAATCCGCAGTTACCGCCAATACTCTTAGATTTACATAAATACGTAACCACTCAACAATTCCAACTCGGGCATTATAGATTTCTTTCCCGACATCTTTTGGTATCTCCTTTCTCCCCGACAAAATTCAACCACTGTAAGTATCTTAATGTCTCGTTTCCAAACTTGCACCTGCGCGCGGAGTTCCGTCCTCATAACTCTTTGTTATCCCGAAGTGAAAAATAAAATCTACTGACTTCAATGGGAACCCACTTATCGAGATAAACATCATCAGTGTGTATTAAATCAAATTTACTAACCGCTTCGCTTAACATGTGGAAACACAATAACGAATACGATTAAATACGAACGCTTCCCCAAGGATTCTTACCGCGGTTCGACAAAATACCGGGTAAGCTTCCTTTCGGCGATGGCGATCAGCGAAGAAAATTTAGACTCCGCGAGAACACTCGGATATAAATGACAGCTCGACCATACTTTAGGCATAACCCTGCGGGGCCTTACAGAAAACTAAAACCTAAGCTCGATGCAAAATTATAACGACCCGCCCGGTCGGCCGCCACGAGTTAAGGTCATCAACAACACGTACACGAGTCCGCAGATCCGTGGATAGCGGCATAAAGAACTTCATTTGACATTAATAATAATAAAATACATTTTTTGTCCGTGGTAATTGAACTAACAACAAATCCACCTTAATGATACAACTCAAGATACACAAGAAATCCAAAATACAATGAGGAAGAGTATGGCAACGGACCCCTGATGAAATCCTGATATACTAGTCGACAACCTTGAGGGAGAAAGCGGTCGGTCCCCGATGAACCCGCTATCAGCGATTCGCGCATTGGGTCTTGACTCTCTGACTCTGCCGGGCCATTCTATACGGCTGTAGAAATCGGTGCGATGCTTAGGAACTATTTGTCCCTTGAGCTCGGCTTCTCTCTGCGGTGGTAAGCACAGCAGCTTCCTCGGAAGAAATATCGACATGCTAGGACCGCTCGTAGCGTCTCTAATATGTTCTCCTGCTCTCCCGAAATTAGGCCACGTACCTGAAATCAGCCCCAACCTTTATGCGTGACTACAGCCTCGAGTCTTTGAAATAAAACTCGATGGTAGAATGCTTATATCTCCCTCGAAGCAGAATATCGGGTCTACGGAATTTGCCAAAATGATCTCACTACGGTGCTTGATAAATCTTCGTGATGTATTGATCCGTACCGAGATAAGATCGAAAATCCTCTCTTTTAGCTCAGAAGCGAGGCCGAATCCATGACTAACAATTGATTATTCACTCAATGAAAATCTACATATACATGCTCCCAACCTCAGAGCCTCCCCTGCGGTTTCGGGATATGGCCAGACAGTAATGACTCGACATAAAGGGTAAAGCATCGACAAAACTCACAGGAAATAAATGGTGACCAAACAAAGAATCGAAATAGCACAGTCTCGGTCCATTTAACAACAGGTACTATCGCGACCACTGAGGCCTCGTTGCCTCATATTGAGGCTACATTGATCAGCCTGCATCGGCGCCACTGCAGGCTGTACCGGCATCTTTCCCACGAGAGCCTCCAACTCAGGACTCGACCTCTGCGGCCTCAGCCAGCGTCCATGCGTCACGATACCCCGCGCGGTATGTTGGTGAAAATGCTTAGCACCTCCCGGCCTGCGGGACGGAGAACGATCTCGCTGAAGATGTCGAAGTGTGACAAAGGGAAATAGATCCTCTCTGCAATGATCTGCATCCACATGACGGTCAACATGGCAGAAGCAGTAGCTTCACTTACGGAACTCCGGTCCTACTCACAGGATCTTTGAATCTACTTAGGAAAATGTTGTGCGAGAAGAATCGGTCGAATCTTCCCGGATGAACTACCGGTCGCGGGTGGCTTTGACCGGAGACGGAGTCTGGCTGGACAGCTCTCCTACGAAATCTTGCCTTAGAAGGTCTGACTAGTACCAACTATCTCCTACTCGCCCCCCTCTTGCTTGGCCCGGCTTGAGGGCAACAACTCCGTCTCGACAACCGGCGCAAATTCACATGACTCATGAAAGCTGGTGAAGGTCGGTAATGATAGCACAATGGTGGATCTCCCATCTCATCCGATCCGCGAATCCCAGTAATCTTACTCCTCGGTGGGGTGTCTGCAATTTAAAAGCAGGCGACATAACTCAACTAAATACGCCTCGTGCTGTGATAGATGTGCGTCGTGAGTGGGTTCCCTCTGGCGGCCACATATGGAGTCTTGAAGCTTGATAATTCTCCACGAGAGCAGCTACAAGCTGACTCCCAGGCACTGGATCATCCCCTACAGCGATCGAGAGATGTGATCACCCATGATCCAGGACACTCGTGGGGAAATGCAGCCAGGTGGCGGGCGACCTCGGCGGCGCCCTCCCGTGCCCGTCGGCCGAATATGGTCTCGAGTCTCCTGTCTGAGCACAGAATTAGCCTCATTCGAATTACCTACTCGAAAGAACTTCGGTAGGATCTGCTCTTGAGGAAGCGATTCGAAGAGATTACTCTGAACTTCGACCTCGACATGTAACTCAAATCACAACAAGCTGGATCAAGTGGGGATCGGGATGTACGAACCTGTTTGTTAAACCTTTGGGTATTTCCAGTGTAGCCACAGCTGACTCTGCAGTGTTAATGCCGCTCCCAGCCACTAGGTACCCCTACGATTACGGGCACCTGCAAATGGCGGGAATTGTATGCGTATGCACCTCGGTGGCGTCTCGGCGGTCACTGAAAACTAAAGGCGAGACCCCCGAGAAAGACTCAACTTGACACGACTCACAGAAAACCTGCAGTCGTACACATAGCCACATAGACAGCCAAAATAATCTAAAACCTATGCTCTGCCACTTAGTGGCATACGAGAGTTAGAATACCGTCCAATCCGGACACCCGAGTCACAGCGTCAGATGGATGACTCGATTTACCATCAATCGTCTAAAATAAACCCATAAAATATATAGAGCGGATAAGAGCGGTTTTTAAGAAAAAAGAATCCATCGTGGTATTTCTAACTTCTGCTTTACAACATACAAACGAGCATAAATTATGCGAAATATCTCTGACAACCGATCTGAAATCCCCAAAATACAACAATACAGACAACCGAGATACAATCCAAAACAACGAGGCTGTGAGGATCTCATACATGATCGCTCACTGGGCTCTAAGGGTGATCACTCGAAAATGCTACAACGCCACACATCGACTGGCGCGAAATAAGAAAATGCCGCGAGAGTAGCGAATAGAGGGTGTAAGGCTGCAGCTTAGTAAATATGCATCTCCAGGCGAGAATTAACTCTTATAAAATGATTAATTTCGCATAAAATATGTAGATGGTGCGAGGACACAATATTGAGACCATAAATAAAGAGTATATCGTTAGTGGGTTCGTTATCGTAGCTTACGTCACAAAGGTTGGTTATATCGATACCGTCATTACTATGGTCATTAATTCGCAGGCTTAATCCTAACTACTTGTCTGGCGTTGACAAAGACAAGCAAATCTTTGAAGATCGTGCTATCCCATTAGCGGTGACAACGATACCCGATCAAATCCCACTGACTACTCTGTCTTCCATGATGGCAAAACCTCCACGAACAACAACTGAACCCGTCAGCTCACCGAATCTACCGGCAATGATGAACTGCGCAGCCCATAGCTAAACAACTTCAATCAACCCAGGCCAAATCCGATTCCCTCTGACTAATGCGTATAATCGGCACTCGGCGCCGCGGGGAGAAACTTATGCCCGTCGACATAAGCTACATCGCGAAAACAAGTAATGAAGTGCAGGCAAACCTGGCGCTCATTACCGAAGTAGCAGGCGATGAGGATAACGACATTAGCGAGATAAAGAATAATGGGCAGCCCAGCGCCGATGTAGTAGTCTGAAAATCGCCTGGCGCTCATTACCAAGGCAACACTAACCTACGTGCCATAGTACAAGGCAATCCTGCGCTTTTCGTGCCGTAGTACAAGGCAACCCTGACACGCTCAATGCGTAGTACAAGACAACTGAACAAACCGTACCGTAGTAAAAGGCAACGGCCCAACTAACCTGCATGCCAACAATCGACACATTGATATATACATAAACATGCTCCGCAGCATCGACAAAGTAAACACATCCACGAAGAAATAGAATTAATCTACACGTGGTGGTCTTTCGCCTTGGCTATGATAAATTAATTAGTCAGTGCAACAATCTTTAGAAGTATAGTGCCAGCTACTACCGTGTTAATAACTCACAAGTTGGTTACTATCCAGCTTAACAACCATTTTAATTGCAATCATTAACTCAAGCAGTGAAAAGATTACTACGGCCTTGAAGGACACAAATTGACAAATTTTCAACCGTCAGGCAGGCTTGATGAACTCCGCCTGGATTCGAGCAGCTATTACTTTAACCTTATTATTTCGATAACAACTTTCGAGCTAATATTTCCATTAATATGATGCTTAATTCCAAAAACTCAAATATAAAAGCAACTTAACCTTATTAACATAATCTCCTCTGAAACCACACAAAGTCACAAATTATCTTCACGAGAAACAATATTCAAAATTCAATAACATACTTTTACAACTTAAAAGTGATTTGAAAAAAGTCAACCTAAAGTGAACTAAATCATTCAACACATTTCAACCCCAAAAATCAATTACAATCAACTACAACACTTGATATTCAGAAGCTTAGATGATGCATCTACTGCCATTCTAAGTCCCAGAATTCGAAATTAGCTCGAGTCGGCAAAGTCAAACTTATAAAGATAGTCAACTATAGCTCGAAATAGTTAAGATTTGAAGATAAAATCCTGTTGGTAAATCAAGAGATGAGGACAAGATTATGGAGTGAATTACAACAAGATTCCACCAAGAAAATGAAAAATCAAGGAGAAAAAGTAGGGGTTCGGCAGCAAAGGAGAAAAAAAAAGGGTTGGTGAGATTTTGATGATGATGAATAGTGATGTGGGAGTTGGTGAGATAGTTATGATAGTTTAAGTCTCGTTTGGTTCTGGGTTTAAAGCTGATCACCAAGTTAACAACCACAACTTCGAACGATCTAATTTCTACCCTCGAATAAGATTAAATAATATATCTGAGCAGGTTAACACAGTTCTGATAAATCAGTCCCAGGCAACTGTAAACCCTAGATGGTGGCTTAAGATTTCCGCTCATGATGGATTTGCAAGTTCTTCACTTATCAATACCGCTTTTGGCCGTTAAAATAGGAGTCCCACGATTTTTATTTTAAATCCGCTTGTTGGAAATTTGCTTTCTATATCCATGTTCATGGTAAAAGCCTCACGATGCTCGCTTAGCTTTTCTATGTTTCTAATTGAACAAGTCGGTTTGATTTTCCGCAGCTTGGGGCGTCATGTGTCCTTTAACACTATATCTAGATAATTTTCCATGAGAGAAGTCATTCAACTTGAAATTTCCAATGACACTAATACCAGTTGAAGTTTCTTTTTACGAACCCATGTATACATCTACTTCTCCATGGCAGTCACATTAAAGAGTGCCCAAATATATACGTCGATACTCGTTGCCGGGTTGTTGGGACATGTCAGTGTAGACAACATCAAATCTTTGCCTTTAGTGTAGCCAAGGTGAGTAAATTATACATTGCCGAAAATACCGGCCATGCACTATGAGAGGTACTCTGTATTGAATGAGGATTTATTCCATCGATGTTAAATACAAACCGTATGTTTACATTCGATAAATTACCGGATACTTAGCATCAAAAGTCTTCGATAGCGTCTTGTAGTCTGCTTTTCCCGTCTTTATCCTTTCATCAAAATGTCATTGTTAATTTCTTTCCATAATCTACACTCCGATACACATACGCACGAGTGTAGATATAAGTGGAAAATAATACATCACTTTGGTAGGTAGATTCTCTCTTCTTATAGCAGGCATTACAGGACATTCTTTCAATGGCCTTATAATTATATACACATAATCATATCTACACACATGTCGTATACATAATTAGTTACGCGTAAAATTTATTTTAAAATTCATAGAATTTCTTAAACTTGATTCATGTTTGTGTGCCATCGAGATACATAATCATATCTCGTAAGTAAATTCCATTAAAATGTAATGAAGTAATCATAACCACCTCTTGCGGATGTGTTTATTGGCCTATATACCTCAGTGTATATGATCCCCAATAAATCAGTCGCCCTTTCATTGAATCCAATAAAGGGTGATTTGATCATTACTTGATAGCCACGACTCGTACTTATAAAGTATAATTCATTGTAAAGCAAATTAAATATTCACCAAAGTGAAGTTTTCTTGATAGGTTCGTTTATATCGCCTTATACACGTAATGTCATAGGTATGTAGGATTTAAGCCGTTAGGCTTGTTCCTCATTAATGTTATGTGCCTCGATAGAAGTGTCTAAAACATATAGACCGTTTTGGAGAGATGTATTACCATGCATTATACCATTTTAGAGATCCTAAATGCATTGGGATCAATTGAAAATGAAAAACCTTCATTGTTCAAAACCGAAATGGAAATAATATTCCTGCTAAAAGCAGGTACACAGTAAAATTATTCAAATTTTAAAACACGGCCCGTAGGCAAAATTCAAACTAATGGATCCTATTGCGGAGACTCTGACGCCGGATCGTCCACTTTTACGTAGATCCATCTCTCTCTTTCGGAATCCTTACACTCACCTTGGTTCCTTCGCATTGCGATAAATATGAGAGCGAGTCGATGACAAGCGCACAGTAGAATTAGAAGTTGTACAAACTTTAATAACATGTATACATATGCACGTAAATTTGAGAGTGCTGTCAAACCATTCTTCACCCATCTTCGAAGAACTTAACATGTAGACTTCATTGACCTAGGTTCGCCTTGATAATGACCAAGCGCCTCCTTTCACTGTTTCCCTGCGTAGCATTTCTTGGTAACCTTAGGTTTCTTGAACCCTTAGCGCACCATTGAACAATATTTGGACTTCTTGCTTGTTTTTGGACCACGAGGCGAAACCAGTAGAGTTTAACCTTCCCAAGTTAAATGCAGCATTCATTAAGCCATATATAGTTACCGTTTAGAATGGCTCAAACTTATGCATACTGAAGTTCATGACAAACGGAGAACTTTTGGTAGAGATTTCGGGGATAGGTCTGACCCGGTTCCTTGGCTCACGGGCAGAACATTGGGTCGCTGAGCAGGAACTATCATTTTAATGACATGTGGGCTTCACGGCTTCCATCATTTACCGAACTTCTTTATCAGTAGAGAGCACAAGCGATTAATCATATATCCCGTCTTTTGCTTCACCGAATAACTCGTCGAGGATTCTTTGATGCATGTTATATCTTTCACACTTCTCATGCGAGTTTAGGCATAAGTTCTATATTGGCTAGCATAAGACATTGGACATCTACAACATCAGACTTGTGCTTTTTCTGGCTTCCTTTTCCTTATTAGTGGCATCGTCGTTAGGTGCGGATAGGACATAGTGTTCAACATAGCAATTACATTCTCTCACAGCGAGAGCAACGATCCTAAAGTTTGAGACTAGTCATGAAAGTTTGGGTTGTTAAGCTAACGACACCGAGTGATGCAGAGTTTAGGTGTGTCAGGGGTAGTCATTTCAATTCTACAAGAATAAGCATATAAATGACAGCAGTTTAGTAATCTATCATGACAAACACTTGCAAAATAAATTGTAAATAATACCAATACTCAAAATCTCACAAAATATATTAGTATCACGAGATCTCTCTTATCTTTGAGATTTCAAATGGCAATATTTGCATATATTTTTGAAAAACCCTTTCTGATAGTAGGTTAACTAACTTGAGTATGTAAGCGACATAACTGCGTATTCTTGTCTACGTGATGCTTTAACAAGTGTATCACCGAGCCCTTGGCATTAGTAAAATCGCAGGTTAGCGGCCAATTAAGCAGGTATTACTTGGAATATTGAGTCTTACGAAAGCCCCGCAGCGTTAGTGAAAATAACTTCAACATGATCCGTTTGTCGCCGCACATTCACGATACTAATTACTGCCCGTCGCGGTGTGCCGTGGTGTGATAAAACAACTTTAAAATTAAGCGATCACGTTTGCTTAAATTTGTAAGTGAGATTAGTATTATTTGATTAATTATTTAACATGTCACTTATAGCACATACTCAAGTAAATATTCACATCATGAAAATAGAAACAAATAATACACATTGAAGATATATGATATGACCTAAAACCATCAGCTTGTACAACACTTTCAAGTAAAATCTGTGTGCTTGAGTTTTGAAACTTCCAAGCGCCGTAGTGAAAGCAGTATCTTGATACCTCCATGGAAGTACATTTGTTACTAACCCAACTAAGACATCAGCAGGCTTGTGGGTAAAAATTAATAAATAAATAAAAGCGACCATTTAATTAAGCCCTGTGAATAAGCAGTTCGCGGTATTTGTATTTAAAAAAAAATACAAAGTAGGTCATGCTCAATGTATCATTTCCATTCCCATTATAATATACAAGACAAAAAATTAAATGGCATAAAACATATCTTTAATAAATACATTAAATGGTGTAGATAAATGACTCATAAAGTCATAAAATATTAATACGATTAAGTATGAATACTTGATAAGTACGTAATAAACATGCAATTAATACATAATAAACATGTAATTAATATGGAGATTAACACTAGTGAGGTTAGAAAATTACTCGTTTCGAATTTAAATTTTAAATATTTGATTGACAATCATATAAATAGCTTCCATTTTGATTTTGCAAATCAAAATCAAATCAACATCAAATCACATAAATATATAATTAAATGTGATTGGAATTTAAATTCAAATTTGAATCTCATAATGAAATCTATGAAATATGTATAATTAAATGCATTAATTAACATATATTTTGTGTCCAACAGTTATTGTAATAATTATTTCATATATACAATAAGATAATAATTATTCACAATAATTATTTCATATAAATACAATAAGATAAAAAGCTTTGCAGTAAATTATCTACGTAATTTATATTCTTTTAAGCAGATATTATTATGATTTTATCCTTTCAATAAATAAATATGTAAAAAGGAGGAAAAATAATGAAAGGTACTATTGAATTAAATTTATTATCACGAAATTGATCATTAAAATTATCATAATAATAAAATGATAATAATTCACCCAAAAACAAAGTGTATTTTAAAAATGGATTAGGGTTTTGTAGCAAATGAACCCGAGAAGAATGGAATGGCGGCCGTGGGGCATACTTCTGTCAAGCCGCCGGTACGCTCGTCGAAGACGATCCGGTGGTGAACCGTCTGTTTGGCCACGGACGAGGCGCACCTCCGTTTACTTAATTTCCAATTTTTCAGTTTAATTATTTGGAAAAGCAGGTTTGGCTTTGCTTCATCAATTATGAAATTGATATTCTGTAATTTCTTGAACTTTTGTAATTGGAATTTTGTCAAAAAAAATTTCCAATAATTAATTATCCAATTAATACTCCAAAAATCAAAAATTGTTTTGGGATACTTAAACTATCCATAAAATTGTAATTTTTGGACTGTTTCTTTATCATCTAGGTTGAAAAATTACATAGTTTTAAACACCTCAAAATCAAATTAAAATGTTGAATTTTGATAAAAGCATGTTTTAAAACCATTTCAATTAAAAGCTAGTATAATCTAATTTCAAATGTCAAAATTGACATGATCAACTTGAGGTATGAATACACATATAAATTCCATGAATACGTTTCATAACACATATAATTAAGTCGAAGAATATATAAGCGTAAAGAAATGATGTAAATGTGTTCATATAACAAATTTTATAAAATGTATTCAATACCTCACAAACTTAACCATTTGATAATACATAAGGAAAATCTATACCTGACTTGTTCATAAAAACCATAAATAAATAGAAATAGAATGGGTTTAAATGTATGTAAAATTACAGCAAAAAGCCATGTATGAATAAAACTTACAGCTGGCAGTTTCGTTGGACGACAAAAGGTTGATGCCTCTACAAAATTTTTTGAAAAAGGTTGATCCCTCCGGAAAAGGAATTGCACCATTTTTCTACCATGACTCAGGTTGAGACTCTGAGGTGCATGAAGGTTGCCTCCAGTTAGTCCTTTGAAGCGGTTGAATCTAGTAGATTTGCTAGAATCTTGTGGAGCGATTGGACTGACAAAATCAAGCCAAAACCTTGACTGGTTTTGTTATAAGAAAAAAAGAAGAGGGAGGCGGTATGACGAAGAAAAATGAAAAAAAAATTAGGTTTTCATCTTTTTTTTCCTCCTTTATATAGACACACTCCTCGTTAAAATCATTGCTAATTAAATGCTTGCATTAACTAACAAGAGTCCTCTTGAGCCATTATTCAAGCGGATTGGCCAAATCTAACAAGTTAATTAATTTGGTTCGTCGATTTATATTTTTCTGATATAAGTGTAAACACGATATTATCGTGTCGGCATAATTCTGATATTGTCGAGCGGGTTCCTATTTAGTAATTTATAATTACTATTATTGAACACTTATTTTGAGTAATCTTATTCTTTAAAACTAGTAAATAGAATTATTTACAACAATTGTCTATGAGCATAATTATATAAATCAATACACGATTTCGAGCAGGACCTAACTTGTGAGGGTACCTTCAGAGAAAACATCCTAAGAGAAAGCATCTAGAGTAATTATCTTGCCAGAGTCAAAAATAGCGTATAATCAAGTTCTAAACTTAATGGATCGAGATCGAGAATGCTAAGTTATGCAAAATTAATAAATGTATGAACTACGAAGAGTATTTCCAAGAATATCACACCCTTGGTATAGACTTAACATCGTTTCGACGATTAAGTAGAAAACTTGACAAAGATGAAAACAAATCAATTTATTTTCAAGGGAGGTTCGAAGTATATTGGGGAGGAGAGAAAGGAGAGGCTGGACTTTCAAAAGTCAATTGAGACTTAGTAAATTATGAGAAAAACTGCTATATAATAAAAATTGGAGGAAAGTTTAAGGAGAATAAACTCAAAATATCCTCATCATCCTATAACCTTGACATGTCTATTCATGAGAGACTCGATTTTTGTCTTGAATGTTTCCGTGTTCAACTTTTATATTGGTTATAATGCATTTATTACATAGTTAAACTTTTTGTGACCTCTTAGGATGAATTAATGAGAGCATTAGTAAATAATATTAGCAAACGATGATTTAATATATATAGATTACCCAACCGAACCACTAGTAAAGTACATTCATACCGTTAAATCCTAAATATTAAGCGTCCAACAATTAATATATATTGAACTTATATAACGCTGAATAGACTTCATCGGTTGTACAATCAAATTGTTAAGCGGCATTTTATAAGTCGATTATCATAATTCGATATTTCCGCTTATCCTTGCCGATTTATGATATATTATCAATAATTTCGCCGATCTGCGATTTCCAGCGGTCGAGAAGCTTTAGTAAGAAATGTGTCACGAAGTCTCGCGCTGCTGATTCTCTTGGTAATAAGGTAATTTAATGTGATATCCAACTCATAGCTAGTGGTGGCCACGGGTCGCCGCAACTTCTCCCAAAATTACACAATCTGGAATTTATTTAGTTGTATGAATCTCACTGTGTACCCAAATTCCCATTTATACTCGTAGTATGCAGGCCATGCCCGGCTATAATCCTCTTCCCTCTGAAGGGCGTTTGACATGGTCAAAGTACATTACTCCGGTACCAGTAGGAATCACCCATTTACTTTCGGATCTAAGAATGGTTATTCAACGTAAGATGCGAGAATAATTCTTGGCACACATATAATTTATTTTCCAAGTTCTCACGCGGTCATTGTCGATTACTAAACTTGGCTGTTCGATACTCTTTACCCATGTGATTGATTAGGTATCCGTACTCACTTTTGATCCAAGAAATTGATCAACGATCAAGCACGTACTAGTCGTTTGGTGTTAGATTCCGTCGGTGAACACTGGCCCAGGGATGAGGCAATGTTATTGTTTTCAGGCATTTGGAGGTTTTCTTTGTTGGATGGCGAAGATAAAAACCTCTCCAGAATAACATAGATTGCCAGTGGAACAAAAAATTTCGTTACTTATAGTAACGAGGTGTGTATATTTTAGATACATTCATCATTATCAGTAATTGATGTGGTCTTGAATCTTGAAGCTTAGATTCAATGGCATTGTCATACAATGGTCGTTTATGACATTTAGTCGGCATCTTGGCTCATTGAAACCTAGCCACTTGAGCATTGAGAGAAGAATGTTACTTAATTGCTTGGCATTATATATCGATTAATGGTTGATTAGTTGGGCGTCCCAATTATTATTTTGTTCACCGACTTTATGTACATGTACACTTCTTGATTCAACTATTGAGGAAGTTTATTATACGAGCTGCATGTTTTGGATGTAATGAGATCTTGATTCTCCAGCTTTAATAAGCTATTAGAGATAACCATTTTTATTCGACACTGGTCGGCAACTTTCAAGATCCTTTCACTAGTGTTATAGTCCATTTTGCTTCTTATTCACAACTACCAGTTGTAAGCGTACTTTCGATTTACATGTTACGTGATCATTTTGTTGTGTTATACTTGTTACTTTAACAAATTCGTTCACAATTCTATTTTATTAGTTCATAGTTCAAGCGGGGCCCGGCCAGAGCGTCTACTAGTTTAAGTGGTACGTCTGAATGTAGTCACTTTCTATTTCTATCGCTCATGCAAAGCTTATACAACTTTATAATGTGGGAGAAAATTTGTATTTCTCATAAAGATTCTTTCTTTAAGGTATTCATCTTGGATTTCCGATTGAATGCATTATGAGTATAAGGCATAGCACAGGCTGTTAAGTTCATTCGGTGGGTCCTCAATAATTCGAGAAGATTCGAGCCATCTCTTGATCATTTTATCGGGAAGGATGATCTAAAGCATTTATGATTAATTGAAGATTTATCTAGTACAAGAATCACCTTGACTTGGACAAATTCTGTTTACCAGTCAAGTACTAGAAACATGGACATTTCCATTTAATTAATTATTTGTATTATAGTTGTTATTTATTCCTTGATAAACTTGTTATCTTGGAGTAAATATGTTAATATCCAAATCTGTATTTCTTATGTTTAAATTATCTCGAGATCTTTATAAATCCTAAATCATCATCATTGTTGTTCATGGTTGTATCCTTAAAAGCATCACCTTTTGTTAGGATTCCCAAGTAGTAACAACAAGTTCAAGTTCATCTTATAATTTTTCAACTGGTTGACTTGGGTGAAAGTTTTATAAGATTTTGAACCTGACTATCATGGACCAGTTTCATATCACATCTTAATGTGATGTTCTAGATCTTGATTAGTTGAATTATACATGTTTGTAAGTGTGTGAGCTAGACTGAAGGTTAATATGTATTAGGTGAATCTAGTTCATCTAATACATATATATAATCGAGTTAGCTTGCTCGGATCGATTAGTTTATATACGCTGGACTTTGAGGATACCCTAAGAATATAGGAGGATGTGTTCTAAGTGCAAACTTCTCTTTATGAGGAACATTATTTCTTGAAAAACATAAACATCCAAATACTTTTAGATGTGAAATGTCTGGTGGCTTATTATAGAGCACTTCAAAGGGTGTTTTCCACTGCAGAATAACTGTAGGCAGCCTGTTTATAATATGTGTGGCAACTAAAATGAATCACCCCATAAATGTTTAGGTAAATTTGCTTGAAAAAGTAAGGCTCTAGCCACTCACAATAAATATTTATGTTTTCTTTTCACTACTCCATTTTGTTGTGCAGGACATAACTTTTGATACTCAATTCCATTAGTGGAAAGAAATTGTGACAATTCAATATTAAGGAATTCTGTTGCATTATCTGTACTAACACATTTTACAGACTTGTGAAACTATGTCCTAACCAAAGAAATGAAATATCTTAATATATGCACAGTTTGAGATTTAGTTTTAAGCAGAACGTTCCAAGTACTCTTGCTTACATCCTCAACTATTGTGAGAAAATACCTTGATCATGTTTGAGTTGGAACCTTGTATGGGCCCCACAAAATCAAGATGCAACAGTTGAAAAATCTCAATAGTGTTGATAGTACTTTGGGGAAAACAAGTTTATGTTGTTTAGCTAGAGGGCAAGCAATACAAGGAACATCAGAGGACAACAAATAATTTTTATTAACAACATGTAAATGCTTAAGTACATCATTGCTAGCATGGCCTAATCTTTGATGTCATACGTCAGTGTCATTAATAGCTGCCCTATTGATACTATGTACAATAAGTTCCTGAAACAATACTAACGATGAAGGGGTATGTACAACTTGTGATGAAAAAGAATTGTTAACAAGTATGTGGAGCCCCTGGCTTTCTTTTGCAACTGCCAAGACTTTTGCTGACTTAGAATCCTGTAGGATGCAAAATTGAGGGAAAAATTTAAAACAAATACTTGATGTCTCGCAGACTTTACTAACAGAAACTAAGTTGTACTTGAATGAAAGAGATATAGAAACAATTATGAATAGTTAAACTACCACATACTATAACTGTTCCCATAGCATTGACTAACTTTGTAGTATTGTCAAGCAACTTAACAGGATTAGGCACAATAATAGTAGAGTAATTATGGAATAGCGATAAGGAACTACACATATGAGTAGATGCACCACTATTTTCTTAGAATCTAGTATGAATTCATTCGTGATAAAAGCCTTGCGATTAAATGCATGCAGGATCGCCGAATGATATATATTAATCTAAACAATACAAAAATACATGTATGAATACAAGAATTCTTCGTTGCAAGGAAGATGAATGAACCCCAACCACACAAAAGCATTTACGTGAATGCACTTTAAAGTCCTCTCCAAAGCTTATTGACACAGAAATGATGTCCTACAGATTGCACCACGAGAAGCAGGCAAATCTTGATCTTTGCTAGAGTTTGAAAATGAATAAAATTGGAGAAAATCTCTTCAATTCTTGGGGAGGGCGCTATTCTTAGAAGAGGGGTTAAGGGTTTTTATGATTATGATAAAAAAACCTAATCCCTTTCTTTGAATACAAAGTCAGTGCTTCGTTAAGAAATCGGTTTAGCTACGTTAAATTAATTGAACCGTTATGAGCTTCTAATTAAATAATAATTTACTAGTGAGTTTGTTCTATTTTAATTAACTTAACAAGTCAATTAAAATACTAACGAATTACTCTCGAATAACTTACCAGGTTATTCATCAATTTCAACTGCTTAATTGATTAAACTTGCAAGTCTAACCAATTGATATTCATCAATATATATTTTAAGGATATATTGAGGAATACATCTCTCAATATACAAGTCTCGTTTAATTTCATTCATGAAATATTATTCGAACTATAAATTTATGTGTGTGTGACTTCTTCTAAACTCAAATAATATTGAGAGTTCTATAATAATAATAATTGATCAATTACTATTATTATAACGATTAATAGTAGATCTATGATAAACTCGCCAACCCTTAAATTATCATGAGAACCCACGCTATTAATATACAATTACTAAGGTGAGCAATAAGTACAGTAATCTCATTTAACCCGAGCCGGTAAATGAATTGATACCTAGTGCTCATAGCGGACATAATAAAAGAGAATCGATTCTTATTGATTTCACGGCCTTCATTTTGCCCGCTTGGGCGATTACCTTATAATTCCTTTATCACGTGATCTCACAGTAGTAGGCTAACCATAAGAAGTGTCTTTAAGCATACAAACTTTATTCTTTCGAGTATGAAATTTGAATAAGCATTTATGGCGTCCTTAAACCAATCGATTACCAATACTATTGAGAGGCTGAAATCTTCGCATGCATAACGAGGACGGATAAATCCCACTCCCCGATATGCTCGACATTTATCGCTATCTTGTGGTGTATTTGACGTATCTTAGTTATAATCCAGCTTAAAGGCGGAGCCGTTTGAGTGTAGTCAAAAACATAGAGCTTATATAACAGACCAATTTATATATTGTGAATCTAAGAATTGTCGAATCCTAAATTCTAAACAAATATCATAGGGCAGAGATATACATATCTTCTTTGAATTCGTTTCGGTCGTACCAGCTCCACAATCATAGAGCTGGCGACCCACGTAGGTATTGACCAGATACGTAGGCTAGCATGATCAAACTTGATCAACTAATCCCGATCACCATGTTAGTCATATGATCTTTGTCATACAACTTCAGCATCGACCCAGAGGCCTTTGGCTACCACATGTTTGTAGGCTTGAAGAGGTATAACCAAACGATTCATGTTGCCTCTACAGAAAAACATAGACTAACTGGGGATTTAACTTTTCACTCATCAGGGATCTGATACATGTATGTTATATAAATTTAAAATATATAGGCAAATAAACAAATATACTAAGGAATATAATAAAACATGATATTAAAATATTTATTAAAACGTAATAGATCTGGTGACTCGTAACCTAACACCACTTTGACCTCTGTTTAAGACCTATTTTAATACATTACTCGTCGTACTTTGCACGACTTAGGTTTGTTAAAGGGTGGGCAGGACTCAGCCTCTGTTGCTACTTTACATACTTTGATATACTTTATATTAAGCGTATCTCTAATTAGGTGATACTTTACTGAGTACGTGCTTGGTTGTCCTGAGCAACTCAACTGAATCACCGATGCTAGGTACTACGCGGCTTCAATCACGAATTTCTTAATCAACGTACTTTAGCGGCCGGGCGGCTGCGATGTCTCGATTACGTGGTAGAATCGTATGATGCTACACTTGGAACTCCTCGAATCTTGCTCCGCCCGTTGAGACAAAATACATATCAGGGCGGGAGCCCATAGTCGTGCATGGTTGAAAGCATCGGTAGTACCCGGTGACGACTAACTCTCATCATCTCCCACCATATACGAGAAATCATCTTTAGTTAATACCTTAGATACTTCAAGATAAACTGACACAATCGGTGGCTTTCCACGTAGATTAGCTTGGTAGCCTACTTGGTTATACTTTCAGTCACGTAAGACCGCATCGGATACGGTGATATGCATGGCGTACATGATGAGATCTATGGCGGCGTAAAGGTACGTCAGCCGGTTTGTTCATCTCGGCGCTAGTAGTGTGTGATATTGCTGCAGTGAGTTGAACTCCGTATGCCAATGGGGAGATCACCGCTGCTTGGAATTACTCATGTTAAACCTTTCGATGCACTTTATTCATGGGCATCCCAACAAAGTCGGTGGCATACGGTCGATCTCGATGGATCTTTATTCAGTATATATTTGATAGCCGCTTTAAGTCGCCGTTGAAACATTTACCTGACCCGATGCTTGAGTTAGTAACTACTACGTTGTTTCAATGATAAGTATGTTATCGACACTGGAGATGATGAATGATACATAACTCCTCACTACCTTCTTATACACAAAGATTCTTCTTCGTTCTTGATGAGCAAAATCTTTGATCGATTCATCAAAATGTAGATTCAATGAGGATACTGCTTTAAGACCATAAATGGACGCTGAAAGCTTGCGTACTTCTTAGGTCCTTTTAGGACATGTAAAACTTGAAGGTTGTACCGTATACACATCCTCCTCTAAATTTCCATTAGAGAAGTAGTCTTTACATCCATTTGCCATATTTCATAGTCATGAAATGCATGATAGCTAAGATTATCCGGATGGACAAAAAAAAGCATGTAGCTGGCGGTAAGTTTCGTCATAGTCACGTCATGAACTTGTTTGAAACGCACCGCTACTAGTCTAGCTTTGAAAACGCATAGAAGTTTCCGTCTTTATCATGTTTCTTCTTAAATATCCATTTACATTAATCGGCGAACCCGTTTGGTAAATCCATGAGACTGAGCACTTATTCTACTACATAGAATCCATACCAGTTAGCGTAGCTGTTGCCGTTTATCGGCATCACTTGCTATTTATCGCTTATTTATAAGAAGTGGGCTCGTCACTTTCAATGATGAAGAGCTTCACCATACGATGCTACGGATTCGTGGCGATCCCTGTTGGATCTCACAGGGTTAGTTCTTCCCTTAACTTCCGTGGATCAAAAGAGCTGGATCTTACATGAAGAAGGTGTCGATTCTTGGTAGTGCGTCGGATGTACGTATTAGATGCATCGACATTGACTTCATCAACTTGAGGCTTCGTCGAGATGAACACCTGCCATTACTTAGTCCTTCTAAGCAGATATTCCTTTTCAGGAACACTCTGTCATAGCATTAGAGGTCTATTCGTGCTTTGGGTAGAAATGATAACCAGCTATTTCTTTGGATATCTGAAATAGCATTTATCATATTTGAAACAAGTTTACCCTTTGTTAATCTCTTAACATAAGCTTCAGCATCCCCGAATCCAGAAAACAACTTGGGAATCTTCTCGAGCCACAGTTCATGAGGAGTTTTTCTCTGTTGACTTTGTTGGACGTATTAGCCCAAGGTAGAAATTAATGGCGCTTAGAAGTGCGTATCTAGGGGTGTCGGTAGATCGGATAGGCTCATCATGGAGCCGAACCATATCAAGAAGGGTTCGATTTCTTCTTTCCAGACACGCCGTTATCTTTGTGGCGTTAGCACGCTAGAAGTGAGTTGTGAACAATACCCCGCTCTACAAAGATGAGTATTGAACTTCGTGGCTCAAATATTCTCCTACCATCGAGATCGGAGAATCTTTATTCTCTTGTTCAATTGGTTTTTGTACTTCATTTGGAACTCTTTGAATTTCTCAAAGGACTGTGTTTGTGTCTCATTAGATACACAAGAAAAAGTATCCTTTATGTCATCGGTAATATAATAGAAGTATTTATAACCTCCTGCTGCGAGATGTGTTCATTGGCCGCGTAAATCGGTGTGTATGATCCCCGATAAATCAACGCCGCTTTCATTGAATCGATAAAGAAGCGACTTTAGTCATTTTGCCCCGAGAAAGGCAAGATTAGCGGCTGCCATTATGATTCATAATCGAAACCTTCAAGTATCCGCGGAGTGGAGTTTAACGATTCGGTTCTGAATTAATAGGCCAATCTGCCAGTACCATAGATATGTTTGGTTTAGTCATTAGACTTATTCCGTTTTAAGTTTATGTTATACGACTCGATAATAAATGTCTAAAATGAATAGAACATTTTGAAGGGAGGCGGTGCCAAATCTTTACCCGTTCACGGTGATCCTAAATTCATTGGGATGTGAAAATGAAAAAATCATCATTGACCAAAGCGAGCAGAAGCAATATTCACACCCAAATTGTAGGTACATAGTAAACCCGGAGATAAGTTAAAACAGGCAGGTGGGCAGAATTTAAACGATGGATCCTCTTTGCCCGAAGCGCTGACGCTTTTCTTGTGGATTTCACAGCGTAAATCCATTTCCCTAACACGAGTCTTATAGCGACACGGTTCTGCGTATTATAACAAATATGAGAACATGACGATTGTCTGGCGCGCAGTAGAATTAGAAGTTGTAAAAACTTCAATAACTATAAATACCATTAAATTTGGTGAGTGATGAGACCATTCTTCCTATCATCATGTGAACTTCTGCGAATTAGGCTTCCCGGTGACACAGGTTCACTTAATAATGACATTTGTCATCCTTCTAGTGTTCCCCTGTCCATTGACTTTGGGATTACTCGAACCCATAGTTTGTTGGTAAACCTTCTTAACTGCTTGAATTTCTTCTTGTTTTGGACCACCAAAAGCGGAGTAAGTTTTAGTCTTCGTCTCGGCATTAAATGATCATCTTATGCGGTTCGTTCAGGAGACAACTCGAGCTTGTGCATATTGAAGTTCACTGACAAAGCGAGAACTTATGCAGGAGAGACTTTAGGATGAGACTCTGGGTAGTTCTTAAGAAACTGGCTGGTGCCCCGGGGCATTGAGTCACGTCGACCAAGCCGATCATTTTAATGATATGAGGGCTTGCGGCTTGGCCAGTTCCCGAACTTTGCTATCCACGAGGAAACACAGAGGCGGTGTCATATCTCTAGTTTAAAACTCTTTGAAATAATTCTCTAAGTTACCGGTATATGCATGTCTTTGCTTGCTTGCTTTTCATATTTGAATTTAGAGCAGAAGGTTCCGTATTAGCGAGACATTGGACATCATGACTATCGAGACTTGTGCTGCAGGGATCCACTTTTCGATGGGAGGCACTATCGTTAGGTTTCGGAGGAACCTTATTGTTCAACCCAGCGTATTCGGTTCTCTGCTGGCAGGAATGATGCTTTCAGTTTCGGGGCCACTCGTCAAAATTCGGAGTTATTCGACTTGCCTTTCAAGTCTTGGCGAAGCGAGCTCTTAGGAGTAATAGTAGTAGTGGTAGCCATTATAATTCTACAAGAATAGTAATAAAGACAAACGAGGAATCGGTAAACTATCATCTTAAACACTTACAAATAGGGGTGTCAAGTAAATCTTAATACTTGAATCTCATGACATATTAAGCCTTCAGAGACCTATTAAACTTAAATCTGTGACACGCATATATTTTGAATCGGTTTAATAGTAGCTTATCAACCAATTATGTAGAAACTACATAACTCTTGTATGCGTAGCGTACTATTCAGAATCTTTACTTGGAGCTTTTGTATCTCAGACAAGCAGGTTAAACTGCGATTAAAAGCAAAATAATTACTTAAAGTGATCAATAAAGAAGCCCGCAGCGTTAATTAAATCGCACAACATGATCCATTGTCATATCAAATTGCAAAAGCGTAACACACCTGTCGCGGTGTGCCCGGATGATCTGGCCAGATTTCCTGACTTTAAAATTGGCTTTATCATTGCTTAAAATTTTAAATGGTGAGATTATTATTACTTTGATTTTATTTTACCATGCAATTGAAGCACATAATCAAGCATATGTAGAACATGAAAAATAAAACAAGTAATGCACATTCAAGAGGCGTATGATATGACCTACTGAGCCACATTATATTTTGAAACTTGGCCAACATTCGACGCATTACGTTTTAGCACATGTACGGAATCTCATGAAGCTGATGCTGAATAACAGATTTAAAATACAATCCCACGAGCAGGCGGCATGCAGAAGCGTGGGAGAAACAAGAAAATAAATAAAATAATACTGTTTCGGTGGTCGTTTACAGCAATCTGCAGATGCGTAGGCCAGGAGCGATGGGTCGTATCACATCACGCTTTCGAATTCGAATTCATTAACTTGATATATGGGTAAAACATTAAAATAAATAAATGCACTTAATTTCATATGACCAAATGAAATGAAAATAAATGTATTCATAATTGTTAATTAATTACCCATTATTTTTATAATTAATTATTAATTAATATAAATTTTAAATTTAAATATATTCCTTAGCATGATTAATAATAATTATTACAATAATTATCAACCTCTTAAATCATGAAATAATTACTTACAAGTAATTAACTCTAAAATTTAAAATTTAAAAGTTACCATGAAAATATTTTCAAAAATTATCAATTAATGAAAATAATTATGAAAGGGAAATATAAATCGAGAATTTAATGTCATTCGAAGATATATTCAATCATCTTAACAAAATTTATGATTTAACATTTAAAACAAAAATTAATAATTTTAATAATTTTAAAACAAAAAATAATTACATAAAATACATTTAGGATTTTCTAAATGGACGGCGAACTAGCGGCCCAGCAATGAGCCTCCGGCCACCGGCGGTCGACCGCGCTGGTGTCGTGGTCTGGCCCGTGGTACGTCAGTGGCGGGCGTGCTATTCCGGCACGAGCAGCGCCACTCGAGGCGCGAGTTCGGCGACTTCATTTGGTAATTCATTTAAGTTTTTGAATTAATTTAACTTTTGTAAAAAGCGATTTGGAAGCTCTTAAAATTCAAAAAATTAAAGTTTGACTTGAACATCAACAATATCATTATTGAACATGTCCAATTTAAATTTCATCAAAAACACTTAAGTTTTTCGATTAAACCCAAAGCAATCCAAGAAATTCAATGATTTTCGAGATACTTCAAAAATTCAAAAATTACGGAAAACTTGGAATGAACCTCAAAGGTCATGAATACATAAATTTAATTTAAGTAATTTTACGTTATAACCCTCTCTTGTAAAATCGAAAATAATTCTACCTCAATTAAAAATGCAAACTAATCAATTTTAATCTTTTTTTCAATTCATGAAACAATTAAATAAACATCAAATCATCAAAATCAATACATTGAAATGATGATTCCAGCCGTGTGATATACATATAAAATGGGTTGATTTTTTCATATTATATATTCATCAATTGAATATATAAATCATGAAATAATCAAATTAACTAACAACTATGTCAACACACAATCAAACTAGATAAAATACATCAAACTTGAGTACAGGCTCACAGAGCCTTGTTAGAATACAGTAGATTCGTTAAGTGATAAAAACCAATTCATACATCTAGGATCCTCGAATGATGTATATTAATCTAAACACAAAAATACATGTATGAATACAAGAATTCTTACATTCTGACGGAAGATGAATGAACCTGAAAACCGCCCACCGAAATGATGTCATACAGATTGCACACTAAGAGGGGAAAGCGAGCCCAAGTCTTGGAAGCTTTGCTTTAGAGTTTGAAGATGAATAAAATTGGAAGAGAAAAACTCTTCCAGATTCTTAGGAAAAGAGGCGGCTATTCTTTGAGAGAGGGGTTCAAGTTTTTTTTTATGATTATGATAAAAACCTAATCACTTTCTTTAGAAATACCAAGTCCAATTTCACTGCGTTAAATCGGAGTTTAGCTGGATTAGCTTGAATTGACGATTATGAGCTTCTAATTAAATAGCCAGGTTACTAATTGAAATTTGTTCTATTTTAATTAGTCAATTAAAATACTAGCGAATCACTCTCCCGAATAACTTACCGGGTTAGTCATCGATTTCAACTACTTAATTGATTAAACTTGCAAATCCCCAGCAATTGATATTCATCAATATATATTTTTAACAAATATATGAATAACGAAAGTCGTCTACCGATATCTGAGTCTCGTTTAATTTCGTTAAATGAAATATTTAATATCGTTGTATGTGTGTGACCTTACAGGCTCGAGATAATATTAAGGCTGTATAATAATAATAATTGTGCATTCTTATTATTATAACGATTAATGGTAAGATCTAGCAATCGCTTCATAGCAGCCAATTATCATGAGAACTTCGCACTAGTAATATACAATTGCAAGGTGAACACTAAGTTATAGTAATCTCATTTAACCAAACCAGTAATGAATTGATACACAATTATCGCAACGGGTATAATAAAAAGGAAATCAATTCTCATTGATTTCCAACATATTTATGATCCAAGAATCATTAATCTTAAAACTTGCATGATTGAACTTTTGATTAAAAGTACCTGCAAAGTTGGTAAAATTTATAAAGTTGATCTCTGAATTCTCTTGAGAACTAGATTTTCTCATCATTTTTCTAACTTCTTGTTGTATAAAATTTGATATCATACTTTGTAATGATTCATTTTTACTATCACTTGTGCCTTCAACACACTCCAAAGGAGTTTCCTGATCCTGAGCAAAATTGTGTGAAACATTGTGAACCATAAGTGCTTTAGATTTTATGTGATGAGGATGATTTTTATTTCCATGATGCCAATCAATATTTCCATTGAGTTTGAAGCATTCAGATTTCAAATGCCCTTTCTTATGACAACGATTAAAATACATGTTAGACTTATCAATTCCTCTAATCTATCCCTTTTTTTGAATCCTCCTGGACTAAGATAAGTCGCGCCAAAAGCTTTCATAACAATGTTACCTAAATTCTCAAATACAACACTCTGAAAAGATTTGTGCCTCTCAATTCTGTTGATCATTGAATAAGTTTTGGCAATAATTGGTAAATGATCCATTAATAATATTTGACTTCTTATAGCATCAAAATCATCTGTTAATCCCATAAGAAACTACATAACCTTTTTTTATTATCATATAAACTAGCATGCACGGGTCTTAAACAACTAAGTTCATCCCATAATCTCTTAATCTTATTGTAATATCCTGTTACAGAATCATTCCCTGGCCTTGTAGAGTACAAATTCTTCCTAAGTTCATACAATTTCGGTCCATTACAATCACTAAACCTTTCAGCTATTTCATCCTAAAGATCCTTCACATTATTTGTAAAAATGAAACCTCTATCAATTTCCTTTGCTATTGAATTTAGAAAATCAAAGTTGAATTTACCTTCCTCCATTGCTTATGCTTTGGATCGTTCAACTCAGGTGCTAATATCTCACCAGTTAAGAACCCTAGCTTATCCCTTGTTTCAAGCAATATCATCTTCGATCGATTCCATGAGGTACAATTGACCTCTGTAAGTAAATCAGTTACTAAAATGAGACTAGACTGATCCGAGCTGTGTAAATAGAGAGGATCATCGGTCTTGATTATCAATGGAGAATTTCGATCAGATTCTGAATTTTTATTATTTTGCATATTTTGACTCATATTTCGATCAATTGAGAATTGTAATATTTCGATCTTTATTATTTTTATTATTTTGCATATCCTAGAATCTATAACGTAGTTTGCTTTGATACCATGCAGAATTTGTTAAATGTAGCTTAATCAGCCATGAAAAAATACAAAAGAAAATAGTAAAAATCATGAAGAAATGAAGAAGAACGAAGAATAATGAAGGAGAGAGAGAGAGAGAGAGAGAATACTCTCATTTCTAATGGAGAGATAAAAAAGTTACAAAATAACTAACTAATTCAGTTGATGTGTAAAAGCCTTTTTATACATGCGTGGCCCTTTCAAGCACCAATACTTCATTAAAAATGAGACCTAAGATGGTGACGTGGAAGTGGGCTAAATCTACTAGCCGTTGATTTCCCCAAATTACAAAATATGAATCCTAACTAATTTCCTCAATTAATTTCTTCATAAGTCTTCAATTATGATTACCAAACTATAAACAAACAGAAAATGGCATATGATTATCGTCATTTATTGGTTATTGATGTTGTCGTTATTGGAGATGAACACAAAAAAATTGCAACCCTAATGTTGTTCCACTTACTTCTGGTCTACACAATCTGTTTGACAAGCGTAAATTAATCCAGCAAACAATAACATTAAACCTAATAAACATAATATTTCAATCACAAAGTTAATAAATATGAAATTTCAATACTAAAGTAAACGAAAGAAAACTAATATAATAAATAAGCCATTTGAATGATATATCAAAGAACAAAAAATATAATATAATAGTTAAATAATAAGAACTATTCTTGGTACAAACACAAAAAATAGTATTTGTAGATTAGATACTTACTTTTTATAACGTTGGTAGAAATACCTTCATTTAATAAAATATAATGGAAACAAATTAGTAGTGAATTATAATTAAACATTAAACAATCAAATAATCAAAATGAAAGATAAAATTAAAATATGAATAAATATGTGTTGAAGTAAAACAAAATGGTGACATGGTTATGGCCTCTATATATAAAGAGAGGAAGGAAGCATTCTGAAATCGTAAATTTCTAAGTAAGTTATCGAATCATGTAATCCACTTATAACAAGCTATAATGTATCAATCAATAATAACCTAGCATTAAGCTTGTAATTACCGCAAAGTAAATACCAAAAGTAAAACACACATTGCAACTGCTTAGTGCCAAAGTAGCACCTACGCTCTGTATAGCTGTCAATGGCTTATTCCAATATCAAGATCAACAATATGCCTACTCTAACGCCCCATCTTTCAGTCATTCTACTCCAACGTGAATGTATAAGCTCAAAGTTCCTCCTGATTATAACACCCCTTATCCTTCACTACACACTACTATCCCCAAGATAATAACTACGTGATCTATTCTAATATAAGCATCTGTCAGAACTGTTAAGGCTGCATACCAGACAATACCAAAGGAGCTTATAAATACTCCGCATATCCAACCTTATACACACAAAATACTCACACGGCCTCTATGCCTCTCAATACAATACGCAAACCTCTTGTTGTTCACACTTCACCGCCTCCAAGATTGTGGGCAAGCCTCTTATATAAGATAGGTACATCCAACGTTTATAGCAAATATTACTATAAACGAAACTTCCATCTCGTAGACATTCAATGAATCGGTCCCTTCTTTCCTACTTTATTTTTAGACGTGTAAATCTTGTTTCTTGATCGCCAAGAATTTCACCCAAATCGCATTCTTTTTCAAATAAGGCAATAATATTCATACAAAGATTCTCAGATCTTCCAAGATCTCTTCAAATAATGCACAACATCTTTCGAAGATTTCTGCCAAATAGTGTTACTATCATCCGTCGTTGACAGTTTCCAGAATTAAGACAATACTTGACCAACTTCAATGCACTAACAGTTATTATCCGTCATTTACATTCACTGTTGTCCCACCTTAATAATTCAAATTCGTCATTTTTAGTTGTTTTGCTTTTGAATTCTTCGTCATTTGACAAAAAAATCAACTTTTCATTGTATTTTGTCATTCTTTATTTGGATTTTTCTGCTTGCTGCATCAAATTTCGTAATTCCTCCCACAAAACTCATGAATACTCCAGCGTTCGTCATTTTTCTTTGTATATAAATGACAAAAGAAGACAAAAAAGGACAAAAATGAGGGTCTAGGATGTTTTCTTAGGTTTTGGTCGGGTTCGAGAGGGAAATGATTTGACTAAAAACTATGATCATGTTAAGATATTTAAAGATAATTTCGAATGCATTTTATTATTTAACTAATAAAAGCACGACGATAAGACTGAATTTTGTGACTATTTTTTTTTTGGAGGTGTGAGATTATGAGATAGTTCGGCTTTAAATAATTATCATGTAAACTCATTTGATGAAATTGTTAAGTGTATTGTATCACTAAACTTTATAAACCATGCACCTTTATACTTTATTAAGAAATCTCATGCATTTATGACAAAACTGAGACATAAATATTTAGAACTCCCTACTAAGTACTAACACATAAATATAAGAATGTATTAAAAGTATTATATAAGTTCAACACAAATACAATTAAAAGTGTTATGTTAAGAATGTATAAATGTATTTAAATTAATTACTAATTTATCAAACAACAAGACAAAACATATGAACCTTTATCTCGAGAAACAACAGAAAACATCAAAATGCTTCATATTCGTCGTATTTAAATAACAAAAACGAAGAATTGCTTCGTATTCATCGGTTTCGTCAGAATAAGTATTCTAAAACGAAGCCCGTCGTTTCTCATCATTTTGTATATGTTATAACAACGAGCATACGTACCCTCTCTTCTTCCCCTTTTTTCTCAAATCATATCCCATGTTCATATATAAACAAAGGATAATTGTCACATAGCCCCACTAGCGACAGCCAAGGCCGTTTCAGTCCCTACTGGGTGATATCAGAACAATTTAGACTGTGAAATGTCAATGTAACTACGGTCCCTAAAATAACAAATATCGCATTACCTTGTTTTGAACGCCCAAATCAAGTGGACACGCATCTATGATTTATTAATTTTGATCAATCAACATTTTGCCAATAATTTGTTATTAATTTTATCACAGTACATGAAACTATATTGACAATTGTCCTCTACAACATGATGAGTGATGCACAGATTATTGACATGCAAACATGTCCTCAAAGCTGTTCATGAAAAATAGCAGACATATAATAACACCATCATCACATTGGACACAATTCATTTTACCAACTGGAGGAGCAACGCCATCTATTATTTCAATTGAGATAATTGTTTAGCATTGGGGCTAAAATCATAGATATGATTAGAAGTCTTGAATGAAGCTTACTATACAAAACAAGCCATCTTCAATCAAAGAGTAGCTATGGAAAATTCAGACACTAAAATAAATAGTTGGAATCAATGGTGCCAGAGCAGGATAAATCAATTTACAAAACAGGAGGCAGCCACGGCCTCGTTAGCAGGGTAAAATCACTCTGATCAAATGCATCAAGAAATAACATCGACAATTAACTTAGTCCTAACATACATACATCAAAACTAGAATTTTTTCTGCCGATAAGGTGTTAGAACATTCAGCAACTAGTCTACAACTGCTAATAAAAAAGTTATTGGGCGTTGTTCCACATCAATGTTTAAAGACTTTCACAAACCTATCACGGGTTATGAAGTTCTTCTACTACGGTTTCCATTGATGGCCTCTCATCCGGAGAGTGATGGGTGCAATTCAAAGCTATCTTTGCAACCTTCTCAAATTCAGATTCGGAGAACTTCCCCCTCAGTTTAGAGTCAAAGAGATCATGAATTTTACAGGATTCAGTAGAAACTCGGACTGAAGAAGAAAAAGTTGCCTTCCCGGAGATTATCTGGAAGACAAGGACCCCAAAAGCATAGATATCACTTTTGTCTGTAAATCGGCCTGTGGTCGTATACTCGGGAGCTAAATACCCCTTGGCAGCAGTAGTCTTGAGTGTTGAAAAGACTGTGTCATTTGTAAGGAGTTTGTGCAACCCAGAGTCAGAGAGCAATGGCTTGTACCACTGATCAAAAAGCACATTTTTGGCTGACAAGTTCTGGTGAATCAGAGCAGGCTTGTTCACTTTGCTTTCATGCAAATATTTAATGCCTGCTCAAAGGTAACTAGGTAACTAACAATTGAAGTTTCAGAATGTAATGGATGCTCAAGAAATGTCAAACCTTGGACTCGTAACTTCTTTTTCGTTTTTAAGCAATAAAACGACACGTAACTTAAATACAACCAAGTAAAAAGAATGTAAAGAAGTTTCTTGTTCATCAAGAAGAGAAGAAAATCAATATGAGAAATAGACAGATCATAGTTACTAACCTTTGGCAATTCCGTTGATAATCTTAATTCTGGTTGACCATTCCAGGACTCTAGTGGAACACTCTCCAACATCCAGGTACTGCAACAAATTACCATCAGGAATAAAATCATAGAGGAGGAAACACTCGCCCCTCTTCAGATTCCTCTGCTTTGCAGCTACTTTTCGTGAATCTCTTGACGGAAACATATGACCCGTCCCTCAGAATGCCCTTGTAGGTAGCTGAAAAGTTACTCCTCCCCAACAGATTCTTCTCAGTGAAGGACTGTGTTGCTGATTCAATCTCTTCCAAATTGAACCTAAATGTCTGCAAAACTTCTTGACAGACCCCAGTAAAACGGCGACCCTCAGCCGAGGGATCCCACCCTGTAGAATACTCCAGGCTAATTAATGGAGAACCATTTTCCTTGCACACGTCATTGGTCTGGTCTAGACTAGGTCGGTGGTCAGTTGACTCGATCTTGCTATCAATTTTCTGTCTGACCCGCCTATAGTGTGAGAAGGTCAGAAATCCTATTGCTGAAACAATGACAGAAATAATAACTACTCCGACAAAGACCGATGCCTGAGAGGCTTTTGATGGGTGCGAACAGTGAGTTCCACTGCAGTTGAGTCTCAGATTGGCAGTCTCTGGAATGTTTTTAGTCGAGAAGCCAGCCGCAGCTTCTCCATAAGGTTCTGGTCTATTTAAATATGGATGATCGAAATCACTACAAACTCTCAAAGAGGTGAAACCTACTCCACATAGTCCTAAATTGTTATCATAGTGAAATCCTCCCATCATTTTCTTCAAAGCTTCACAAAAATGTAATAACATTGTCACTATTTACCGAAATTGAAATCGGAACTCATGAATGACTTGAAGATAGTAAGAGATGTATTACCAAGAGGGACATTGCCAGAAAGCATGTTATTACGCACATTAAGAACTTCAAGCGAAGGAGCTTCAGCTAGTTTAGATGGAATTGAACCGAAGAGGCGATTGAAGCTCAAGTCCAACCTCCTAAGAGATCCCAAATCCCCCAAGCTAGCCGGGATTGCACCGGTTAACTGATTTGATTGCAACGCAAGAACTGTTAATTTCTTCAAATCCCCAAAGACAGTGGGTATGCTTCCACTTATTTTGTTGTAACAGAGCTGCACAACTGCAATACAAATGACAACGCAAGACAACAATACTTTACGTCAAACATCACATAAGAAATGTCCAGAAAAAATAAAAATCATATACTGTCAAGAAAATCCTTAATTAATGTAACTATACAAGAAATTGTTTTTTTTCCCTTAATTGTTTATATATGGAAAAATGATCAAATAATAATGTCGGATAAAACAAATTCTAGGCATCTGCAAATGATTAATGCTTCCCAGTTCACAGGTTAAGACAAAAGCAGCTCACTTTGAAATTCAAACTGTATTTTAGATTACACAATTCACAAGACGGACCTTCCAGAAGGAAAAATATAACATCACATATTAAAAAAACTAAACGAAGAATCCCTTTAAACATTACTCATGATTTGAAAATACCAGAAATGGATGAAAAAATTTAACCTAAGGAATAAGTGAGGGAATTGGCTATTTGTAAAATTTTTGAACAAGAGTGATCGACATAGTATGATCTTGAACTTGAGTGATTGAACTGAATTATTTTATAAACGTGAGTGATGTTCAAAGCCCTTCCCAAAAGTAAAGTTAAACAAGACAAAAACAAAACAAAAGATGAAGTGATTATGTAGTCTTTGTAGAAAACCTTGTAAGCTGCGGATATGTCCAATTTCTTGAGGAATCTCTCCAGAAAGATTGTTAACATTCAAATATAGATCAGTGAGCTCAGTCAAGCTCGAAATCTCTTTGGGTATCTCTCCATACAAAGAGTTATAATGCAAGAAGAGCCCTGTCAAGTGCTTGAGCTCACCAATTCCAGGTGAAAGCTTCCCAGAAAGCCCTTTTCCTTGCAAAGAAATATTTGCAACTTGACCTTTTTCATTACATACAATACCTTCAAATGTACCCCCACATGGATCCTCCCAACTCGTCCATGACCCCAAATAACGATTTTTCGGGTCAAGACTCTCCTTTAAGTCCATTAAAGCTTTGAGCTCTGAATCATTTTCAGAAGAAGCTAACAAAAAGGAAAATGAGATAATAAGGAGATGCAAGAAGGGAAATGCAGGGCAACCCATATTGGTATTTGTCCCAAAATGATGTCCAAATTTGCCAAGTTTGGTTAAAGTTGGTGTTTTTTGTGGTTGGAATATGTTTGAGATATTAGCTTTAAGCTATAAGGAATACGTATCTCGGCGTGCAGTGAGAAGAGGAATAACACTGACAAAGGCATGTTGACAAATGGTGCAGCACCCAAAGTCTTTAGGTAATTAGCCATGCTGGTTTTAAAAACTTCAAGATTCAACTAGATGTTGTACTTGGCTAAGTGACACAACTCGTCACGAGGGCACATCTCACGGAGCATCGGCTCATTACAAGGCCATGACGGCGCTGCTCGACCCTTACTTAGCAAAGAATTAATCATTACACCAGGCTGGCCTTTGCCAAGGTATACTCCTGCCATACACAGCTCACGCATCTATCCGGCTCACATTCCTGAGCAACCTCCCCACACGGGCCGATGACTAATCAGCGGCGACGCCTCCATTTCAGTACATCAACGTACAAGTGACACAACTCCCGCGATCCCTAAACCTAGTAAGCATATGCAGTGGTCCTTCCAATAAAGTAGTGTTTAGTGTTAAGTGTCGTATATGTTCTTCCAAGAGAAAGAACCAAATTAATAAAACACAACGAAAACATAACTTATGCCTAAATTCGAGTACCACTCAGCAAATCTCTTCTCTCCAATACATACACATATTTCATCTGTCACCAAACTGTTGATTTGCTAGGTGGCACACAATTAAGCTGAACTTTTAATTAAGTAATCATTAAACAATGACTTTTAATTGCTTATCTACATTTTAAAGATAGTTTTAAAAACTGGATGTATTGAGTAATTAAGATTATGAACTTATTCCCTTCGTTAACTAATGTTTTGTATTTTAGGGATTCACATACGGTAAAAATTGATAAATTCTCTCATTATTATTGATGATAATGATACAATATATATTACACACTAGATGATCATCTCTTAAGTTAGAGCATGAAGATATCGAATGTCTAACTTTCGAAGTAAAAACTCAAACTACTTTTGCCCAAGAGACTTAGTAAAAAGATTCGCAATCTGCTCAGCAATGGAGACATGAAACATTCCAATGATCTCATATAAAACCGCATCCCACAAAAAATAACAATCAAATTCAATATGTTTCTATGTTAATGAAAAACCGGATTTTAAGCATGTAAATAACAGATTGACTGTCACATTTCACATCCATAGATAATATACGTATCAAACCCAAACTTCTAAGTAAACCCGCCAATCACCGATCAAACCTTAATTCGCTAATAATAATGTCCTCTAACCAATTAAAAAAAAACTGATATACTACTCTCGTTCCAGAAGGCTGTAAACTACCATGCTTTATGGCCAATAGAGTCTTATTCTTGATTATTTATTGTCAAGAACAGTAGGACAAAACCAAAATAAAGGAAGAAAAATTGGAGCCAAGTTTGTTCATGAATCATGATGCCAATCAGACACGTCTTAATAGCAAATAAAAGAGAAACCAAAAGAAAAACAATCGAAATTTGAGGAACAATTGATAATGAGTGAGTGACCCAGCGTGTAACAATGGTTTGTATAATTAACCAAAGATGGTAAAAAAAAAACAAAATTGACCGGCCGAAATTTCATGAAGCACATAAATATTTTACTATGTTAGAAACACTACCAAATTAGAGTCAATACGGCTAGGACAATTTTTCTCTCCCAAATCTAAGTCCTAACCCAGTGTATATCAATAGTGCATAATCCAAGATTCCTTTCTTAATTTGCTACAATATAAACATAATATTTTATTGAATTGCTTCAATAATAACTACAATAATATATCTTATTTATAGAGGATAGAAATAGGCACAAAGATATTAAACCTAAACCTAGTGGATTTAATGCCCACTAACAATTATTCTAACACCCTCTCGTAAACTTATGATAATTTACAACAATAATAATAATAAGAGAAAAAAACATAAATCTTCTCTGTCATGCTTTTTCTGGGTTAACTCTGAGACTAGACTTGCTCGCCAGAAAAGAAAACCACCATACTTGGGTTGTCATAACAAACGTCCGTTGTCCACTTTCCAATTTAGTTGTTGGTTTATTGACCCGGAGGACATCAATCATGCGATGTGGGTGTGGACCTATAATCCACATCGTAACCTGGCTCTGATACCATGTAAAAATGATAAACTCTTTCATTATTATTGATGATAATTATACAATATCTATTACATATTAAATGACCTATTTAGCTAAACAAACCTAAAATCAATATAAAACAATATTGAACCAATACAATAATTACTCCTATAATATATCTCCTATATGATATGTATAACTTGTTTTAGTCTTAAGTTATAGACAAATTATAAAGTAAAAAAATCCAATCGGTCCATAGAAACGTTAAAATATGATTGATTAAATTTGATGTCAAAGGTTTGTTCATTAATGTGCAAAATATTGGAAAAACCTTAATCCTTCACTACATCCAATTATGAATACACAGAGTGCCACGTGAAACCTTTAGTTTTATCAAACAACATAATTTGAATTGTAATTACATTGAAGAAAAATTCTATAGAATTTAAATTCCAATCCAATTCTAATTTTATACAAGCAAACACGTCAGGAGTTCTCTTCCTAACAATAAATAAAAAAAGAAATTAATGGTGTAAAACTCAAGTCGAGTATTAAAACAAGTAAAAATACATCATAGTAAATACACGAGGACATATTTTAATTTGTAATTTTTAAATTCTTATAGACTTGTTTAGTTATTTTTAAATTTTTAGGGGTAAAAGTAAGTGCATTATAAAGTTTAGCATCTGTGAATGCATATACACAATATACTCAGTGACATATTTCACTCTGAGTATCATGTGTCTTAAGGATACTCGTTGACATATGTTAGTGTGCGTATCATGTATCTTAAAAAAATAAATTTTATTAAGATTCATAATAGTACAATAACCGGACCCATAATTTTGTAATTAATGAGTATATAAATACATAGGTTTAATTGTTAGTCTTAAAATATATATACAACAGTCTTAAAATATTTATACCACGGTCTAAAATTATAAAAATCAATCAAACTTATTTATAATCCGTATCTCCAGTGCGTATCATCTCTATCTCTAATCTCTTAACATATAAAAAAGTCCGAATAAATTTTGTGTTTCTTCTGTTTCTTCCTTATGTTAAAAGTTAGAGTTCCATATCAAAACTAATTCGTTCACATGGTACCTGATTATTAGTTTAGTCATAACTACATACTAATAATTCTACTTTGAATTAATAATTATCTACTATATAAAATGCAATCTTAATTAACCTCATATATATCTATTAAGGAGTATAATAATAATAATAATAATAATAATAATAATAATAATAATAATAATTTTAAAAAGTAAGAAGAATGGAGGAGGAGCAGCATTATCACACAAACCTGTAACTAATTCATATAATATAGTCCGTTCTTTAAACATCACGCTTGAATTTTGAAGCCATAAAACCATCTATCGTGATGATTTGAAACGGAAGTCAATGTCATTGTCTTTCAATCATAAAAAGCCGTCTTATGTAGTTTGTTTATTGATGATTGCTCACCAAGTTACTCTATATATTCTTTCAAGTTTGTTTTTTTTTTAATTTGAATTTACTTTTATAGTTTGTTCATTTATTTATGTTAGTGCATGAAAATTGGCCAAATATTTTGCGATGTCATATCAACTGTCACTAGTAGTTGGTAGAAACAGCTCGAGAACGTATAAAGAGATTAAAGATTTTGTTTCTTTTTGCGTAAGATCTTAATTGATGATTGATTAAGCAATAAAGCGTAAAAATGAAGTTCTTAGTCAACCAAAGAAGAAGATTCACACGCCTTCGTCAAGAAAAAAGAATCGAATGTATCAAGTTTACAAGATGGAAAGTTTTGTTTATGAAAGTTATTTCCATAAACGCGGTTTCGCGCTTACACTATATAAAGCGTCTCACTTCATAGATCTGTGACTCCCACCGAAAATTATATATTATTTTGCATTGTATTTTGTGAGGCAAAGAGCTGTTGAGAGTTTATATTGTTTTGTATCGAATAAAAATGAGTCAATTTTATAAACTCCATTAGTTTGTATCACTGTTAACACTTTGCTTACAAATAAATGTGGTGACTTATCACACCTTATAGTTTTCAAGCATACTAGTGGATAATAGAGTATAAAGGAGAAGAGGTGTATCAAGTCGTGGGGAGCCCGACTTATATATCGAGATAGGAGTTCTAGGCGCTAATGTTATTAATTTTAAAGATAATTTTATTATTTATCAAGGTCGAGTCAATCATAAGAGTTATTAACAATTGTACCGAAACCGGTAGTCTGCTGTAGACGACACATTTTTTCAATTGGTACGAGTAGCACTCGCATACAAAGCGTAGATCCGTGTAAATCTTTCGGTGGACGGAAGGATTTACAGCGAGGCTTATTACTCGACCACCTGTTCTTGATGGAACTAACTATGCCTGTTGGAAAGCTAGGATGAGGGCTTTTCTAAAGTCTCTGGACACTAACACATGGAAAGCTATTCAGACATGAATCAGCTAATATCAATGATGTTGTAAATAACAAAGAAAGTTCTCAGAGGATAATTGACCCCGAAAAGAACAGAACTAGCACTAGTGGAACGACAAGGCCCTTTTAATGTCATCTTCAACGTCAGATCTTAATGTGTTCAAGCTAATCAACACATGTAAAGTGGAAAAGGTTGCTTGGGATACCCTGCAAATTGCATATTAAGGAACCTTGAAGGTACGTATGTCAAGACTTCAACAATTAACAACACAGTTTGAAACATTAAGAATGGAAGAAGATAAATTTATAGCGTCCTACAACAACAAATTAAAGGATATTGCTAATGTGTCATTTGCATTGGGAGAAGCTATGAACAATGAGAAGTTGGTAAGAACATTGCAAAGAACGTTACCTTAAACGTTTGCTCATAAGGTTATGGCCATTGAGGAGGCTCAGGATTTGACTACTATGAGTGTGGACGAAGTGATTGGCAACCTGACTACATTCAAGATGTCACTTGATGATGGGGAATCAAGCAAAAAGAAATGAATTTCTTTGAAAGCTTCTTCAGAGGATGTTAATGATGAATACTTGGTAGAAACCATGAATATGTTGGCTACGAACTTCAACAAAACTCTCAAATGGTATAACAAGAAATTATTCAGTGGAAGTGTCATTGCCCCTGCCACTGACAGAAGCAACAACAGATGGAAGAAGCCGGTGAAACAAGGGAACTATGGTGCAGGTCAACCGGACAGATCAAAAGGCATTCAAGGCAGAGAGTGTGAAGGTTTTGGACATATCCAAGTTGAGTGTCCAAACTACATCAAAAAGTAGTCAAAGAGCTACTCCTCAACCTTAAGTGATGATGAATCAGAAGATGGACAAGAGGATCAAATCAGCAACTTTGATGAAATAACCCATTACGCTTAGGATTAAATTATATTATATATATCGTTTGGTGGTGGGACCCGGAGATAGTATAAATACTTTCGGAATAAAATCGATATACCGAGACTAGTATTAAATGAGTAGTATTTTATTTCACGGATAATAATATATTTAGAATCGTTTTCATAAAAATTTAAATACAAAAAGTGGAGAAATAAAACCTCATACCAAACGGGACTTAACATCATCCTATAAATATCTCCCACCAACCCCCAACCATTTTCTCTTCTTCATCACAAAACTCACCAACCCCCTCCCCTAAGCTTGGCCGAACCATTCCTTCCCCATACCTTGATTTTTTCATTTTTCTTGGTGAAATATTGTTGAATCTAACTCCATAATCTTGTTCCCCATCTTTAGATTATCAAAGGTATGATTTTTAATCTTGAGATCTATTTATTGGGTAATAGTTGACTATTATGAACTTAAGTTGACTTTTATGTTGACTATTTTCAATTCACCTTTAAATTTGTAAAGGTACGTTATCAACCTTTAATATAGCTTTTTGTTTCGAGCAATGGATTATTACGTGGTCGAAAGAGATTACGCTTGAAACGGGTTTGCAAATCGAGTAGTACCTGGGTTTTGAACAAGTGTCATAAAAATGGGTAAATTAGTTTGGAAAAATTCAGATTCAGTCGATTAGAACTTGTTGTTAAGTTACCATTGGGCGTAAAGGGGCGATTACGTAAAGGGAAGTAAGAAATTTATTGTTTTATTAGTCGTTTAAGCACGCTTAGTAATCTTTCCACCTAAAGTTGATAATTTGGTAACTAAAATTTATTGAAAAGTTGGATAGTTAAACTAAAGTGGTGTTAAAATGGTAGTAAGTAGTAATTGTAATTCTTCGTGTTTGTGTTGAAGTGAGTCAGCGAAAAGTGCACTTGGATTACTCAGGCGGTAGCCTTTAATATCATGCAGCTGTGAGTATTTTTCACGGGTGTAAATTAGTTTACTGAACGCGCTGAATTTGGTGATAATTGGTGAACATGTTTATCTATATATTTTGTGTTGATTGTTCGAGTACGATTAGTCAAGGAGTAGCTTGAGTTGTTTAGTGTTTTTGTGGGATTTATAGGCTTTCGAGTTTGGTGCCGAGCTCTAATTAGGATGTTGGAGTTCGGGCCGTTTTGGTCATTTTGGGAGTTTAGGGTGTTTACGTTGGTTGATTGGCATGTAACGAAGCCAAGGTTTAGTGGATCATTACATGTCGAGTTGTACTATCCGGTATTGGCTTTGTACTTCGTACGAGCGCTGGCGTATTTTGTCTCGCACTGCTACGAAGCGTGTTGTTTAGCTTATGTCAACGACATAAAGTTTCTCCCTTTGTGTCGAGCTTCGTCAGAAAGCTTTATTTGTTCAAATTGATTTACGCTTAGTTGATCGGGAAGTTGTTTTAATAGTGGGAAGCCGAGTAGTAGTACCTGTTGTTATCGTAGAGTCAGGACCATTTGATATTGTTGTCACTTTCTTCTTTCTTTGAGAGACGCATGCATTATAGTTGGATGTTCTTTACTAGAATACGATGTTTAGCTTGACGGCTTATAAATTTACTTATCATAGTAATGTCGATATTAGTATACTTTTAGCGATGCAAAGCATTTACTCATGAACTCGCTTAACGATATTTTTATTTTATAACGGCTCAGTCGCCAGTAGTATTCCCTCGCAGTCATCTATCTATTTTATGCAAATTTAACTATTTTTTATATTACGCTATGCGCGAGATGGCTAATTTCCACTCTGTATAAAGATTCACTATTCACTAAGCTTTCAGCCTAATTCTACCCGCCTGACGGCATTTTATTTGTGCCAAAGTCGACAAAGCGGTGTCAAAGATTTTCGGAATTCTTCATGTAATCGTGACTTAGTGCCTGCATGAAATGACGGCGGTCAGATCCTCACAGCCTTGTTATTTTGATCAGAGTTCACTTCTATATTGTTGTTATTTCGAGATTTCTGTGACCGAAATGTCATGGAAATTTTGTACTTTTGGAAGATTGTATTTTGGGTTGTTTTGTGATTAGGAAATACCACGATGTATTTCCCTCAGTTTTATAAACCATTCTTTCGGGATGCATCTTGTTTTATTGGTTTATTTAAGGACAAAGTAGTTCTTAAATTCGAGTCCATCGATCTGGGTGACTCCTAAGGTCCTGACTGGACGATTCTAACCTCGTGATCATTTCGACTGGGGTCACATTTGAGGCCTTTACAAAAGGACCAACCCAACTGTTATTGACAATATGGACGATAACAAAATGAGGACGCAGGGAAGAAACGACTCTACAGGAGTTGCTCGAAAACTACAAAAATCTTGTATACCGTTGACGGAACTAACAAAGGTTATATACCGCGTCGACGCCGAAAAGTGCAAACGAAGATACAAAATGAGAAACTGAGGAAACTTGGAATGGATCAAGACGAAGAGGTTCACAACTTGAAAGCTCAAGTTAGTGCACTAAATAAGGGATTGAAAATGATGAATTATAACACCAATATTCTTGAGGAAATTCTTGTGGTTGGCAAAGAAGCTGGAGACAGTAAAAGCATTGGTTTTGATAAGGGGAAAGTTTTCAAGCCTTAAGAAGGCACAAAATTTAGCGGGTCGATCCCATAACCATGACAATCGCACAACTGCTGATCATAGACTGAGAAGAGGCAGAGTCTGGTATTGTCACTACTGCGGTAAGAAAGGACACATTGCGCCGTATTGTTAGAAATTGTATGGACCAAAAGGTAGCAAGTATCAACCACGTAAAATTCAAAGGTAAAGAAGGAAACCACGCTGTGTTGGCCCATAATTCTTTCAAAACACGATCAGACTGTCGGCATTTCGATAGTGGATGCTCAAAACATACGCTGTGGTGTTAAGACACATATATTCACCCAGTTCAATCTCTCGGCGGAGATCATGTCCTATTCTGTGACAGAAAAGGAAAACTCTGAATGTAGATGGCTTACTTCATTTGATTGATGTTCTTCTTGAAGAAGGATTAACTGCCAATCTCATAAGCATAAGAAGGCATGACGATTTGCACGGGGGCGTGTTCTTCTTTCCAAGAAGCGGGAAGCGCACTGCTATCATCAGCTTGTGATCGTGACAATTACGCATTTAGTTTATACGCGACTTTCGCGGAAAGCCCCGCTAAGTAAAAAGTGCGAGGACGTCAGAAGTTATGGCACAAGAAATCGGGGCACAAACTACAAAAAATATTCAACAAATCATTCATGAGGTCAGTTTCAGGGATTACCACCGCTCAAGTTAAAAGACAAAGATACGGATAACGCAGCCAGAAGTTCTACTCAAGAAGGCCGCCACCTACCGCACAGGCGGTCACAACCTCAGATTGAAGCCGATGTACAAGGATCTAATGGGGCCCATGCAAGTGGAAATCATAGGAGGAAATAAGTATGTCTATGTATGTGTCGATGACTTCTCAAGATACACGTGGGTGGAGTTTATTAGAGAGAAATCCGATAAGTTTGAAGTTTTCAAGAAGCTAATCCTCCAAGTGCTAAATAAAAAGGAGCAACATGTTGTCAGAATCAGGAGTGACCATGGGAAAGAGTTCGAAAATTCGAAGTTTGCTGAGTTCTGTACTCTTGAAGGAATTACTCATGAATTCTCCTCACCTATCTCTCCTCAACAGAACGAGAAGCGAGCCAAGACCGAATTATTCAAGAAATGGCTCGCGTCATGCTACATGCTAAGAACATCCCTTTGGAAGTTTCGGGGGCGTGAGGCTATTAATATCAAGGCCACATTCACAATCGAATGTCTTTCGATCAGATACAAAACAACACCAATTATGAAATAATGGATGGGATAGTTAAATGTTCAATATTTTCTATATATTTGTATTAGAATAAGCGCGAAAGTGTTCAACAAAAGGATTCAAGTGTTCATGGAGTGCATAAATGTGAAAGTGTTGGATCAAGGAATAGAAACAAGTGATGAAGACATAGATGATGGTACAAATGTCAACGACATATGTCCTCATGACACGAGTAGGATTGCTGATGGTAAACATGTTGATGTCAAATGTGATGACAGTAGGATCATACAACCACTCAGTCATATTCAAAATAACCATCCTGTTGACAATATCATTGGCCAAATTGATCAAGGAGCAACAAAGCGAGGAAGCGAACCTGCTGGTGCATGTATTTAACGGTTGGACTCTGGAGAAAAGTTGTTTCATATCCAAAGTTGAACCAAAGAATGTCATTTAAGTCCTGTGAGACGAGCATCGATAAGTACTACGCAGAAGAAGCTACTCGGGCTTTCAAAGAAATGATGTTTGGAACTTGTGCCCAGACCTAGATATCACAATAACATAGGAACTACGTGGATTTTCAAAAATAAATCTGATGAACTTGGAGTGGTTACAAGAAACAGCAATGCTAAGTGGCACAAAGATAATTTCATAAAAGTGGAAGGAGTTGATTTTGAAGAGGCATTTGCTCCGGTTGCTAGATTGGAGGCTATAAGACTCCTTCTCTGTTTAGCATGCTTGATGAAATTCAAATTATACCAAATGGATGCAGTGCATTCCTTAACGGGGCAAGAGTTGAAGAAAAATTTATGTAGAGTGTACCAAGAGATTCGTTGATAACCGCATCCCCAACACGTTGCACCGAATCAAGAAAGCACTATATGGTTTAAAGCAAGCCCCCCGAGCATGGTATTAGATACTCGCAAAATACTTATGGGCTAAAGGGTATGCACGTGGAGGAACATACATGACTCTCTTCATCAAATATCAGAACTCCAACTTGATGGTAGCACAAATCTATGTCGACGCATATAACATTTGGGGATGTCGCATTTCACTGTACAAATGCTTGTCCAATGCATGAAGCTTCACTCACTCAGTGCTGTCAGAGTCTTAGTTAGTTTTTGGATTTCAAGCCAAGCGTATGCAGAGAGTATCTTTATATCTCAAATTCAAATATGCCAAGAACTTAGTAAAGAAGGTTCGACTCTAAAACACAAGCCTCCAAGAAGAACTCTTGTGAAAGCTCAGAACGATGTTAACGTTGCTCTGGTTTAAGTGAGTAACTACAGGAGTATGATAGGGAGTCTTCTCGATCTCACAGCAAGAAGACCAGATATTGCATACTCATATGCTGCGGTGTCGATTCTTGCCGACCAAGGAAAGCTTCATCTCGAACTGCTAAGAGGATCATCAAGTATGTGAATAGTACTATGAATTATGGTCTTCTATATTCTTTTGTTACAAATAGTACTCTTGTGGGATTTTGTGATGTTGATTGGGATGGAAACATAGAAGATAGAAAAATCACATCTAGTGGAAGCTTCTTTTTGGGGAATAATCTTGTATCTTGGTTCAACGAGAAACAAAATTCTGTTCGCTATCGCATAAACCGAATCTAAATGATAACACAGCAACAGACACAACTCGCGGATAAAGAAGATGCTTGAAGAGTACAAATGTCAGCAGCGGTATGACTCCTCATCGCGATAACTTGAGTGCCATCAACATCTCCAAGAATTCAAATACAACATAAATAGAATCCAAACACATTTATATTTCGTGCACCACTTCATCGGGAACTTGTCACATAAAAGTTGATTTCCTTAGAACATGCGAGTACGATAAAGAAATCTGAAAATATCTTTACTAAAGCCTTATTTGAATCAAATTGAATCCTTTGAGATCCTCTCGTGGATTTGTTATCGATAAATAGCAATCGAAGATAAAGTTGTAAGACTAGGGCGCGGAGCATTAATACCAAGTATAACCGTGGACGACCATGACGTTTCTCGTAAGACTAGCCAAGTAGCGTGTTAAGCAACTGCTGCATAAGTCTGGAAGTTCAAATTTTGCTGAATTATTTTTGGAGGGAAATCTTGAAGGAGAAGTTAACCCCCGATTTAAAGGCAAGTGTTGTTTATTTATTATGGTAAGGTTTTGTCTTAACCCTTCACATTCCTTATTTGTGTCAAGTTGTCATATAACCAACCTCATCAAAAACACAAAAATCACCATTAGAACTCTCCAAATTCACTTACATTTTCTCACAGTTGCCACAACCATATGCTCATACTCTTTCCTTCTCTCGTCCAAACAGCTTCTAATTCTCTTTCATTCCCAAAATCACATTAAATCTCCAAAATTGACAATGCGCATACGTAAGAGGCGCATTAATAGCCGACAAGCAACTAAAAGGAAGAAAAGTGAGAAGGTCCAATATTGACGATGCATGGCGGTCAACCACCGACGTAAAACAAAAGGAGCCCGTATGGGCGGGCGAAGTCGGAACCCCGCTTCGACAAAGATGGTGAAGAACCGGTCTTCAATCCAACTCCCATTGTGAGCGCGTTCACGGCATCACTCATGACGTCACAATGCTGCTAAGCCCCTAAAATTCATAATTTCTATTTACCATGGGTCGATTATACCAAGGTTCGAGAACTCGATAACCCTAGATCGAGTAGGGTAAATCAGGATGATGATGTAGGTGGGGAGGAGTTCCATGAAGAAATTCATACAAATAAGCGATGTTACCGAGGCGACAGCGCCAGAGACGTGTCGTAAATATCCGCCTTCCAACTCCGCTTACGACACCACACGGGTAAAATTGCTGAAATTCTTCGTATGTAAAAATTTGACGATAAGCCGTGATAATGACCCCAAAGAGGATAATGTGGATGTGTCATGATGATAATACATGACCGAAGGAGCGTATCCCAAGCAATCGGGCGTTCAAGGTCATTGATCCAAGCGCCACGACACGTCAATTTTGCATTCACACACGAGACGCTGCTAGCACTCAACCGTTTGACTTCCTTGGCCAAAGACATTATCAGAGGATATGGATGTTGACATATCGTTACCGGCACCGAGCTGGATCGGCCGAGTTACCGTGAAGCGCGATACCGAAACAATATGACATCAAAGTAAGAGATTCGCTGCACTGCCTGCTACTAAAGAGTCTGTGACAAGAGTCAAGGCAAGCCGTTGACACTTTGAACGAGGACATCAAGGTAAATCCTAAGGTCAGCTGGGTTAGAAGAAAAGAAGTCCAAGATGAGGAAGCAAAAGAAGTTTCTATGGATGCCGCGTAGCCTCTGCCTCAGAGGAAGTCGGTAAGCAAGACAAAGCTGGCGGGCAGGTCAAGGCCGGTATAAGAGCTAAAAAGGCAATGGAGAAGGCTACATAGATGTCACGTGTAACAGAGGTCAAGATCATGTACCAAGAGGAGGTAGCACTTGTTATGCAGCAAACCGTCTCCTCGACGAACGGTTTTCAAACACTTAAATAGGACGGTAATGTTCTGTAGTTAAGCCTCCAAGAGTCCGCACAAGAGGATGTCACGCGATAATACAGAGAGCACGCAAGCTTAAAGCCGAATGAAAATCTAACCAAAGTCAGAACAAGGCCCAAGAATGTCAGAGTTATGTCTACTACCAATGCGGTCTCCTCGAATTCCTAGTATGAGGCGTTAAGCTCAGGCCAACAACAAAGCTAAGGTCAAAAGATGTTATACTTAAGTTACTAAATCATCGGGAGGGGGTGAGTCATGCCAACTATTGTGCTAGCTGACTCACTATCCAAAGTCGTCAAGGAATTTTTGCATTTAAATACGCCGAGACATCAATTTAATTCTACTAGTCCCAACTATCAAAAGGTAACTTTCCCAACCCACCTTTGATTTTTCACCGCATTATAACGGGTACTTTCGGGAGAGCTAACGCGCGAACGCTAAGCATAACTTGCAACTATCGGAGATAGTCAAGCTGAGCGCCACGATACTGTCCGGAGCAAAGGATTTCCTCATCTAAACGCAGCTGGCATGCTGGTTCTTCATGGGTGCGCGAAAGGGCTAACGGGTTCCCACAACACATACCACGAGCGCCTCTCGAGATTTTGGCTGTGGTTCTTTTCTACGGCAACCAACGGTGGCGAACGCGCTACAACTCGCAACTATCGAGATAGTCGTTCCTGAGCGCTATGGACACTCGCCCGAGAAAGGATTTCCTCATCTAACGCAGTTGTTGGGCATGCTGTTCTTCAGGCGCGAAGGGCCAATTCATATTAATACGCTTAGTATTACGAAAGGCACCCTAAGAGGCCATCATAACCCCTAATGTCAATGCAAGTTAATCCTAATATGTCAATTTGTCCAACAATCGACATATATATGAAATTAATACTTATTAAATGAGTAAATCGGTTGTACATTCCAATTTCTCAACGGGCATATTTATGAGATCTAATATCTCTATTTCCAACACTTATTCTCTGTCCTTCGATCTATTACGGTAACCGACATTTACACAGGTTACTTAAACGATCCCTTGTACTCGATTTCTAACAGTGAAGTTTTGGTAAGATTTGTATCACCAAACTCCAAAGATCTCTGTTTTTTCTTTGGGTGTATGAATTAATGCGATTCCAAAGATCAGATCGAGGCGCAGACCATAATCACACTTAATTCTCCAAGAGGCCAGAAATCTAACAATTACATCCGGGTCAGATAAATTCCCTATAGTTCATGTGCTTTTCTCATCCCTCGACTACCAAGCATTTCGCTCTTCACAACTACATTTGTAGTATACCCAAATACGATGTCATATAGTCTATCTATTTAGAGGAGTGCCTGACATCACAGAAGTACATTACCCTCAGAAGTCAAAACCCCCGGCTACGCAGTCTAAGAATCAAGCCATTTAACATAAGTTCAAGTGAGAAACACCGCAGTGATACAGATATACTATCTTCTAAGTTTCAAGGCGGTCAAGTCCAAATACATTCGAACACTATTTCGATACGCATACCCACATCGACAGAGTTTATAATCATACTCCCTTCGACCGAGAAACGCGATCCGCATAATCATTCACATACTAAATCCAATTTTGGTGTCCGATTCCACTTAGTAGATACCGACAGGACAAATAATCTCGTATTTCGGATTAAATAGAGGATTTCTTGTTCGATCCTTAACCCAAATACCTCTCCATAAAATACCTTTATCGCTTAATGGAAGTTAATTTATTATTCTAATAATAACTGATCATTGTTCAATAACAATGATAAGTGCAAACATGCTTTGAATAAGAAGCAAATATTCAAACAAGTGTACGGAAGAAATTAAAATTGAGTTTTCCTCCCACCGAATCACGCTTATTCGGGCTTTTTCCCTTTTGATCAACTGTGTATTCTAATTATTCAGCAGCTAAGAACTTCAATATGCCACCTTAACTCAGAATTGAATCTTTGATCCTTACATGCATTTAGTTCATCGAGACATTTAAACAAGATGATCGTGATTCATCTTTTTAACCATCCTTTCTAAATAATAGTCTTTACATCCATACACCAAAATATTCATGATGTGACGCCAGTAATTGCCAACACGATCTGTATAGATATGATGTTGTTACACGTCTATAGGTTTTCATCATGTTCAGAACATGACCGGCCCCATACCTTCTTTCTTTCTCTATATCTTATATACTAGCCAACTCTTTGCATATGTTTATGCTATCTTCAATAGTCAAATTTTGTTATCACAAGTAAGAATCGGGCAAAGATTCAAATTTTCTTATATTACCCTACGCGATAGAATCTATTTATTAGTTATGATACATCTCATGGAACAATTTCCACCATTTCCATAAAGTTCATTTAGTTCGATAACTACAGATTGTAGAAGGATCAATAATTGATCTTCTAGAACTGACCCCGAACAATTTCATTATTACATCTATCTTTTTCCATTACTTGGAGTATTACTCATAACAATTCATGACTTCTCAGAGGAATTATTGCGGTAATGGTTAACGTGACATTCTATATGAAATCTAAATGGGAGAAGATCCTCATTTTAGTTTATTCACTTTTAAACTCCATAACATTTATCATATATAGTTGTTATATCGAGCTTAATCCATATTGTATATCGAAAGCGTATACATATCTTCGTTATAAAGTAAACGGATACGATCATACCATCGGCAACTCAAATGAAGGTCATTTTCCTTAGTAACTTGTATATCACATACATACAATGACCGTATAGTTAAGTTCTACTCAACCTTGAACTCTTAGTTCATCTTCTTTCCAACGAAGACTTTTCTCCTTTTTTTATACTAAATATATCAAGTTCACAACTTGAATATTAGTAGCATAATGTTTCATTAAATCTGGTTTTAAGACGGAAAGACAATAGAAATGTCAAGTACCTATCCCCTAAGCTTCATTACTTAGTAATATTTCTGTTCAAGCGATAGAATGTGATGTCGTTGTCCATTCATACGTGAATTCATTACTTAGGAACATCCATTCTAGAACATCTTATAACTAGAAGAAAACTTATGAAATAGATCTCAACATACTCTATACTTATTCATGATCTTTGTATTTCATATCTAATGATTTCTTAAAATCATTTGAAGGAGTCTAATTCATTCATACTGTTATGAATAATCTGTATTAAGGTAAGTGCGGAATCTCTTAAATGTGGAAATAGAATATTGTTTATGTACTTGAACCGGGTTCAATACATTCTCTTATATACAAGTCACCACATCATATAAAAAGTCATCTTGTGGAATCTCATTCCTCAAATGATTCATACTCATCCATTCGATACCTTATAATCATGAACACTTCCATGTTAATTTTAAAGTATCAATTCAGAATCAAGTATCTTAAGTTGACATGCATTTGTCAAGACAATACATTCATCAACTAAAGATTTTTAACCCCACTAATTCTAGTGGAGAGTCAAGTCTTAGTCCATCTTCTGGCATGGCGAGATCCAAGTCTCGTTCAAGGTCACAATATTATAAGTATCCTTAAGACCTTAAGTATTGTTCATCATCCAATTATTGAAGGAGAAAAGTTGAATTACATTCCTTTTAACAAGATATGCCTGTATCAGAACATAATTTATAGCTCAATGCTTTGAGCTATTCATGCCAAGGTAATTCAAGGGCAATCTCAAGAATCAAATCTTTCATGATGATAGATTCTACAAAGCAGGATTACAATTCTAAAAAATGATTTCAAAAATCAGATCACTTATTTTCTTCAACGATACTACTCTATTTATGCTCTCAACCGAAGTTGTAAGTTATCAAAGAACGTTTACTTAACTAGATTACACATTTGTAATAATTTACTTTAAATCCTCATATGGTGAATAATTAGACAATAAATGTATAAAGAGTGCTATAAATACTATATGCAAGGATAAAACCTTACAGCTCATAAACTTCTGTCACAATGACAAAATTGAATACTTGTGCTTACAGTCCCACTGAAATGCACTAAGTATACCAAGATCCTATATGATTGAAAATTGAATGGCAACATCTGCAAATCTTTTCAATTCCTAACATATAGGTAAGTACTCTCTACTAATTATGTCAAACATAACTCTTGGCGTCACTAAAAGTTCATCCTAGACTGTATTAGTGACCTCTTTTGTAAATGGGCCCAAGTCTGATCAATTGGAAATCACCGTTTAAGTAACCAAGTCTACCGACAATAGTTAGATTGGATGTTTATAGCCCAAGTCTGGTCAACTTTGAATCGTATAAGCACCCCATCGAAAGATATCTAATTACAAGTTACGCCTACTGCTGTGTAGGTCCCGCACATTACTGAGGCTCAATCCAACTTAGAGTCAGTAATATTAACAATACTACTTAATTTAGGCAGGATTAGTTATATATATTTAACAACCTACGACGACGCAAGCATACATTATTCAAACAAGCAAAATACATATTATTAATTAATAACCTGCTCCGTATGAGCACATTGTAATATTATTTGGGGTTACAAGTTAAATTTATATTTGAGTCAGGTTGCTAAACTTGGTATCTAGAACTAAACCGAAAACCGAATCTAGAACTTACACGATTTCCTGAGATATTTTGCACTTGATTCTCATGTACCATTTTCTATACTTAACTAAGCGAGTCCTTATCATCATCATCTTCATTTTCTTAGTCTTCTGCTGAAATCCCTCCTATTTCCCCTTTGAAAAAAATTCTTCCATTTTCTTCTCCATGCTCAGTCCTAAAATTTATAGCTTCCCCGAGTCATCCTCTACGCTTTTAAGGTAAGCAAAGTTCAATCTTTGAGCATTTTATTCGAGGATGTTGACTTTTGCAAATTGAGCTGACTCTCTGGCTTTGATATTGAGACGTTATGTAATCGCCATCTCGAGCTTAACAAATTTTTACCTGGGATATTAGCTTCCATTTATTGGGTTGAAATATGTTGAGAATTATAGTTGACTTTTGTTGACTTTTTCTAAATCGCTTTAATATATAGCAAAATTATGATCTCTTTATTAGGCTGCTTGAGCGTAGTTTGCGGATTTTTAAGCCGATTACAAAATGTTCGGATAATATGAGTTTCAGGTTGAGTAGTGAATTGCCTGAGATTAAAGATGGTTAGAAACGTGACGATGGAAGTTGTTAATATCGGAACGTTAGTGTCTTTGAAACTAGTAATCGAACTCGATCATTAAACGGAGCCAAGTAACTTAAGCTCGAATAAGATTATCGTGGGCTTTTCCGCTATTTTGGGAGTATAGATACGTAGACAAATATATATAGGTAATGTTATATTACTTAGTCAGATTATAAGTAGTAATAATAATTTTGAATGTTGTTTAGGCGTTGTCTGTGTGGGAAAGGTCCTCATGGTTATATCAAGGCTGAGTTTTATATAGCTTAAATGAGCTTAAGATCTATTCTGGCTGCTGCTGATTAACCATTGATTACGGATACGTGTAATGCCAGATATACGTGATCTTCGTGGTTAAATTATATGTTGAATATGCTAGCTGGGTTTAGTCGTTGGGTCGCTATTGTGGTCTCGAGTCGTGATAGTGATGTTTAGTCAGACAGTGAAGCAGTTGTATATGAGTTGATGTTTTTTGTCGAGTTGTATTGTCCGGTAAATTGTTTACACTGCTATTTATCTTCGGTGATAGCTATGTCGACGGGCATAAGTTTCTCCTCAAGGCCGGTTTACCATAAGGAGCATTAGTCGTAGAACCGGACTTATATCGAGTTGCGATTGTCGAGTCAGCGAGTCACAGCTTGATGTAGCTGGCTGAAGTTCTAGTATTGGCTGAGTTGTCGAAATTGACATATTGTCAGCTTCTGGTTAGCAATACGTAACTGAACGAAGTACACCGAT
>JADFUC010000898.1:0-48649 GCA_019722365.1 Lithospermum erythrorhizon
TCAGTAGCACTTCGTTCAGTTGTATTGCTGATGCTAGGTGTTCTCGAAAGATTGATTTGGTCTGGTTATCGTCGGTTGAGATCAAAGGAGATATTAAAATCGACTTTCCGATCGTTATGGACATTATAATTTATGATGATGCCATTTGGATTCAGCAAATACTGCAGCTGCTATGGATTTGATGAACCGGGTGTTTGAGGTATCTGGATAGGTTGCTGATGGTATTCATTGATGATACGATATATTCTAGAGGGAGGAGAACATAAGAAATTTCAGTTGTGTTGAGACTTGAGGCATCACGGTTGTATGCAGTTTTCAAATGTGAAAGATTACAGTTAGTGATTCACAGGTCGTATTATTTAAAGGCGGTATTATTTGTGTTGATCCTGAGAAGGTGGAAATTTGTGAACAATTGGAGAAGTCCCACAATGACGAGGTTAGGAGTTTCTTGGAGTTAGTTGTCCCAGGAGATTCATCTCAGGCTTATATTTGATCAACATGATGACCCAGTTGACCGAAGGGGTTAGTTATGTGGATGATGATTGTGAGGGCTGGCAGTGTGCAAGAAAAGAAGTTGACTACGACTCAGTGTTAGTTATAGATGCAGTTACAGAGACTACGTGATTTATAGTGATGCTTAAGCATCGGGGATTAGGGTAATTACGTGTAGAATGGGAAGGTGATTTATGCCTATGTTTCCCGACATTTGAGAAATCTGAGAAAGAACTATCCGACCCATGATTTTGAGCTAGTGGCGATAGTGGATTAGAAGTTATGGAGACATTATACGTATGGGATAAATGCTGAATTTTCACCCCGATCGCCAAGAGTTTAGGCTCTGCCGGCCTTGAGAGAGATTTGAATTTAGTGAGAGGAGGTGGATGAGTTCATGATCATTATGACGATTATTAGTACCACCCAATGGCTTAAATGTAATAATTTGATCTTTATTTGAAATGAAAAATCAGGATCTAGAAGAGGGATGAAACGGTTAGATGCGATTTTGATGTCGTGCGGCGAAATTTTCGCCATATAAGGGATGGACCGGTGCTTGTGGATGAATCTTAGAATTTGTGACGAGATGGCTTGCAATTTATCAATAGGGATGTGAAGTGAGGTGGATCAGTTTCACAGTTGACGAAATTGAGTTAGTATTACTTTTTATTTTGTAGATATTTGATTTGTGTTATTATGTTACCTTGATTTTTGAGGGTTGTTGACTAAATTTGAGTCCAAATTTTTATTAGGTGGGTGGAGTGTAATAACTTTGTTACTGACTTTTTGCATTCTAAATTTTTCGATTATTGGTGGGACCCGAGGATAGTATAATAATCTACGATGATAATATTGTTGGTAAAATTTTTAGCAATTACATTTATAATTTATTAGTTTTCATGGAATATTTTGTCTTTGGAATCTGGTTCGTGGAGATTTAAAGTCGATGGCGGAAGGTGCTTGGCTTGAGCAGGACTCGAGGTTTCATAATTTCTTGGGTACTTATCTTCCATCATCATAATCAAACACTTCATCATCTATATATTTCTCTTTTGGCGAGATATTCACCTCCCCTTAAAAAAATTTCATTTCCATTTCTCTTCGATTGTCTCAGGCTTCGAAAGTCTCGGTTGTAGAGAATGTCTTTCTACACGTCATTCTCTTGAAGTTAAAGGCGTTGATCGTGGAAAAGAGTGATTATGATTGTTTTCACGAAAGGTTTTGCGGTAGCTAGCGGTGAGTACTTATCTCACAGATTGTTGCTACATTGCTTACTTTAAATTGTGTGAGCAATGTTGTTGTGATATGATTATGTAGAATGATATGCATGTTATTATGATGTGATTATGTGAATGATATACATGATTGTGTTGCTGATTACATTGAGAATGACATACATGTAATTGTTATATGATTATGTGATTATGATACGTGGCGTTGAAGGTAGCAGAGGTAGTAATGGCAGACTTGACTTATATTTTATTTCTATATAACGCTTTATGATTTATTGTGTATTGACGCTTTATGATTTACGTGGCCTTGTCGGCACTTATGATTTATGTGGCCTTTTAAACGATTGTGTTTGACTTAGATTGTGAGATGTTTAGTATGCTTGGATATTGTTTGGGGAGTAAATATTTGGTTATTGAAGATGGTTAAGAGTTATGTATGACTTGGTGACTTGAGTATCGAGTTGACACATGTTGGGATGATTAAGGGTTAGGTGACTCTCCTTCCTTGAGGATATGCGGCTTGATATGTGCCTTATGCTTGGTGTATAAGTCTAGGCGTATATATACTTAGTGTATAAGTGCTGATTGTGCTGCCTTATACTTAATTAATATGGTCTTGATGTGCCTTGTACTAGTGTATAAGTCACGATTGCCTTATACTTTGTGTATAAGTCTTGGTTTTATTATCTTTGCGGTATAAATCTTGAGGTGATTATTGATTAGTCCATTCTGGTGGAAGGCAGTTAGTATAATGCGCGTGGAGGTTGGTCCATTCTACTGCCAGTGGTCAGTTTCTTTAAAGATTATTGCTAACTGAAATAACCTATTGCTCTTCATGTATTATGCGAGATTTCTGCTTGGAATTATGTTGTATGACCTTTTAGGTGTCATGGATATATGTGTTTATTCATATTTATTATTATATTGATGATTATTTCGTTCGTATGGTAAGTTTACTTGTGTTAAGTTTACAGTCGCGGCTCTTTGCCCTTTTCGCGTTAGGCGTTCATTTGTTGCGGGTTGACGGTTGAGCCAAGAGAGGTTGTTTGAGTTTTGTTCAGTGGCTAGGTATTGAGCATCGGGTGGCGAGAGGATCTATTGATCGATTTTGATGTGTTGTCATTGTTTGATTGTTGTATTTTCTTTTGACTTTAGCCTTGGCCAGCAATTTGTCATTTATTATTACGAATCTGATCTTTACTCTCTTTTGTAGCCTTGCAGCATTCTTGTTTGTTGGGATATGTTGTATATATATATGAAGTTGGTTGGTTGATAATAGGTGATGGTTATAAATTTTAAAAGCTTGTTTTGATTTAGGAAACTTAGTGTGATCACATTTTTGGATGAAGCAATTGTTTTTAAGCGAGTCGTCCATCGGTTTAGTGACTCTGGTGTTCAGTTTTAATGACTCGCCTCAGGCGCGGCTGACACAGGCTGGTCGTTCTGATTTATTAGCTGTGTTATAAAAAGAGTCAGACTATTCATTTAATTGATTGTTTTGGTGGCTAGAAGAGACAATATAACATATTAGTCTTAAATAGCATCATCTGCTAGTGAATCAAATTAGTACCTCTGTCGCATGTGTGGCGTCACTTCACTTTAACAAAAGTTCATGTAACATGTCCACAGTCAAGTCAAGTGTTAAATGATTATGGTATTTAACGGTTGTCCATTTGTCGATGCAATAACCATTTCAATAACATGAAGGAAAATAATTTAGCATTTATAACAACTTATATCTCCTGGTTATGGATTTCTCCTTGTTTATTTTATTTCACATAATAAACCTATGTTTTAAATTGTGATTCAGTGGATAAACAAATGTCGTAGTGTACTTGTCAGTAATAGGAAACATGCGATTCTGAGATAGTGTAGTTCAAAAAACAATCAAACATATTACAAATGAATTGTAAATATTATGCACGAACTTTAAATCTCAAAATGTACAAGATCATTGTGGTTGGAATCAAATGACAACGCTTCTGTCATTTGAATCAATGCAATGGTAGATTAACTAATCAATTGTGTGCCGCGACATAATATTGGGTCACTAAGACCCCCAATGGTGCTACCTAAATGATTAATATCACTTGACAAGCGTTAATTAAAATCACCAGGTTAAACTATCAATTAAGCAATCGTTAGTTGGAATGATCATCTCAAGCATATAGCGTTAATTGAAAAATCCTTGACATTTCCATTGTCCTTACTGTTAAAACACAGGTACATCTACCAATGCGGTGTGCCCGATGAGTCGTGATAAGTTGCCTACTTTAAAATTGGTTGTCGTTGCTTAAATTTTATGGTGAGATTAATATTTGTTATTATTTAACATGTTATATAGCACATACTCCATAAGTAATATACATCATAGAAATAAAACAAATAATACGCATTCAAAGATATATGATATGACCTAAATAAAATAGACCTATTACAATACTTTACAAATTAATACTAATAAAGTCCTATTCAGCATTTTGTAAATCACGGGTCTTGTATTCTTAAACTTTAGGAAGCTTCGAGTTTGCCAAATCTCATTTGGTGGTAATGCTGATATAGCGGTATATTTATTTACTACTTGACTAAGACGACCTGTGAGGCTTGTGGGTAAAATAAAATAAATAAATGAAATAAATTAATAAGACTCAACTGGTCTTTAGCGAATAAACAGTTCATGAGACCATTATTTAAATAAAATACAATACTAGGTCATATCAATGTATCAACTTTCCAATCCCATTGCAATATATATATGCAACAAATAAATCACATAGCATGGATTCAATAAATAAATTAAATGGTATGGAATAAGTGACTCATAAAGTCAAATTACATTATTAATGCAATTAAGTTTGAAATGCATTAAGTATGCAATAAACATGTCATCAATACATAATAAACATGCACTTAATATGCAATAAACATGCAATCAATATATAATAAAATGTACTTAATACTAATTATGAGGTTGAGATAATTATTCTCAATTAAATTTAAATTTTAAATATATGATTGACAATCATATAAATAGTTTCCATTTTTATTTAACAAATCAAAATAAATCACATAAATATACAATTTAAATGTGATTGAAATTTAAATTCAAATTTGAATCTCATAATTAAATCCATGAAATATATATAATTAAATGCATTAATTAATATATATTTTGTGTCCAATAGTTATTATAATAATTCTTTCATATATACAATAAAATAATTATTTATTACAATAATCATTTCATATAAATATAATAAGATAAGCGCGGTTTTATCTACATATTTATATTTTTAACTGAATATTATTAACACGATTATATCCTCAAATAAATACATTTAAAGGATAAATAATGAAACAGTGTGAATTAAACTTATTATCATTAAATTAATAATTACAATTATTATGCACAAAAAACCCCAAAATTAATATTTTAAAAAGCAGTTAGGGTTTTGTAACAACAAATCCGATAGAAAGAAGCGAAAGGGCGACACGACTCTGGCCGTCCCACGCAGCCTGGCAGCGGACCGCTGGTTAGCCCGTCCCAGAGATCGTCCCAGCGGTGGTGAGCGTCCCTATTTGGCCACCAGGGCGTGCTACGGAAGGGGGCATTGCATGGTCGTGCCTCATTCACAAACAATTTCAGTTTTTCCGTATTTAATTCAAGTTTTTGAAAAAACGATTTGAATTCCTTAAACATATCCAACAATTCTGAAATTTTTAACAGACATTCCACACAATATTCTTAAAATTTTTCGATTGGAATTTTATAAAACCCATTAACCAAAAATTTATTATACAATAAACATTCCCGACAACACAAAATTATTTTGGGATACTTAAATAATCAAAATTATAAAACTTTCAGAGATAGTTCTGGTCCCTAGAATCTGAGACCAAAATTGGTGGAATTTTGTGAACATTTTAAACATTCAAATCCAATAAAAATGTTTAGCTTTCAATCAAAACATATTTTTAAAACCCTTTCAATTTATGAAACGTAAATCTAAATTCAAATCATCAAAAACATAAACATGATGAACTTGAATAATGTATAAAACATATATTTATTCATGAATCAATTTTCATAACATATATTCATTGTCAAGAATATATAAACATGAAAATAATATAAAATATGTTTATCTGACAAATTCTGCTCATAAATGTGTCGAAAATATATACAACAAACATGCTCTATGATGCCCTTTGTTGGAAATTATACCAACTTGTTCATAATATAAAATCATAAACAAATACCCAGATCGAATAAATGTATATAAGCAATTACAATAAATCATATATATATATGTATAAAACGGCCTTCATCCTTGTGGAGAAAATCACCAACAATCTTTCAAGCCTCTTTAATTTTCTAGCAATGAGCATAAATACAATGCCTCAGTTACTTGGCATAAAAGCGGTTGAATCTGTGATTGAACTGCTAGAAATCTTGCAATTGAAAGCAAAATCAAATCAAAAGCTTGACTTAATCTTTGCTATGGAAGGGGAAGGAGAGCGGCTATGGTAAGAGATGAAGAAGATGATTATTAGGTTTTTCATCTTTCTCTTTCCTTATATAGCCCCACTACATATAACCCGAATAGCTCGACTTCGTTAACTAACAAATGACTTCGTTAAAATCGTTAATAATGAATGTCCTTGGTAACTAACAAGTTACTAATGAACTTCTTTTGATAAATAGTCAATTGAACTAGCTAGTCAATTGATTCAGTTTTATCCAATTTTTATTTTATATTATCAATGAAAAACTCTCGATTAGGTATCTCGTTGGTTTTAATCAATTCTCAATTTAACAATTTCGATTTAATTCCATACATGAAATATAATTCAACGTCATTGTATATGTGTGTTACGGGCTCGAATAATATTAGCCGTATATGTATAATTGACATTATGATTATTATCGGTTTATGCATAAGGATACAACGATACAACAATACGATGTGTGTGAGTTCGTTTAATAATTACAATTACTATTTATGGAACACTTGGTTTGAGTAATCTAATTTAACTAAAACTATTAAATAAATTGTTACAACAATTGTGGCAGCAGACATAATTATAGAAATCAAAATACTCATTTCCAGCGCTCTGACTATAAATAGGCCTGCGTATAAATACACAATGACTACCTCAAATATTGTTTAATGTCTGCATTATTTTGAAGGCAAATTTGAAGAAATTTTTATTTGTAAGTGCAGATAATGCGGTGTACTATGAAATTCTTTATGTTACTCTTTGTTGTTAACATCTATTACGATAGTCTTGCTTTTATTGATTGCATTATATAAATCATTACTAGAAGACATTAGTGTGACATGAGGTAGTGTCTTGAAGTCAGTGAAGATGCAGGTTATTCATAGAATAGGAGTAGAATAAGGCAAAAGAGAATGTGGAGCATTTGTATAAGTTCTTATTTGTAATTCTCAAGATCTAGTAGAATCTCCTTGGAGTATTATAATTTAAGGAAAACTGCGAAACATTTGAGAGAGTATGAAGGAAGGAATGACGAAGGTATGGATGTCAAGACTCAATGGTACAACTCTTTGAAACTCTTAGGATGGAGGAGGATGAATCCATAGCTTCATATATCAACACAATTAAGGACATTCCTAATGAATCCTTCTTGTTGAGAAAAACAATGACGATATTCTAAATTTCTTTCATGGAGTCCACCAGTATTAAAGAAGCACAAGATATTATTACTATGAGGGTAGATGAATTGATGGGCAATCTAACCACCTTCGAAATGACTCTTGATGATAAGAAGTCAAGTAAGAAAAGCTAATCGCATTGAGAGTAGCCTCAAAGTATGTGGATGATAAAGATTTTGTTGAAACTATGAACCTATTGGTAAAAACTTAACAAAGTTCTTTTAGAGGTTTAACAAGAAGCCGTATGGTGGAACCAGTTTTCCAAGTGCCAATGACAAAGGAAAAAACAAATGGAAAAACCGATTGAATGAGATTTTCATGGACAACAGACAAACAAAAAAATTGTTCAATGTAGAATGTGTAGAGGTTTCGACTGCATTAAGGTGGGCTCATCCTAAGCATATCAGAAGAATGGCGAAATTACTACTACTCTAATTGATGATATTTCAGCGGAAGGGAGGTCAAGGAGCAAAAGAGTATAGCAACTTTGTTAGATTCTGACTGACAGACCACATAATGATGTGATGCCCGTATGGCAACGTGAATGAGGAAGACATGAATGAAGAAATAATTTGGAGAGGATTGAGTTGATGCACAAATAATTTGAGTTAATTGGGGTCTTTACTAAATTTGAGACCGAAAAATGCAAATTGAAAAGAGAAAATGAGAAGTTGCTGAGTAGCATACTTATTCGGGATGAGGAAATCCAAAATTTGTATGCACAATTGAAATGTCACAACAAGGAGGTGAAAATGACGAATTCAAACACTAATATTCTTGAAGTAATTCTAGAAAATAAAAAAGTGGCTAGAGATAAAACAAGAATTGGGTATGAGAAAGGAGGACCCATTAATAAAAAAAGAAATGGATCGTGCAAACACGCTTGGACACCAACGATTCGATAACTTTGGAACAGGACTTGATTGGAGCGACAAGATGGTATTTTACATTACTATGGTATGAAGGACTTTGTAAGCATGACCCTTCACAAGCTGTATGGGCGCATGAGAAGTAAGTACTCTACACATATAAGAAATAGTGGTAAGAAGGCATGATTGGCAGTCGTATTTGTACTCTCTCTGAAAGAAACATCATAGGCGAGTTGGTACTTTCATAGCGGGTGCTCTCGTCACATGACATGAAAGAAGGTTTATCACACTAAAATTCAACCTCTCAAAGGAGATCATGTCATATTTGAAGATGGAGGCGATGTGTCGTTGGAAAGATTGACTGTGGAAGGATCTATGACTAAATGATGTTCTCTTCTTGGAAGATGGCTAGCTAATCTGCATCGGCTATGTCAGTCAATTGGATGATGATGGTATCTTGGTCAATTGGATGATGATGGTATATTGATATGCATGTATCCTTCAGTAACGATAATTATATTGTCAACAACAATGGTAATCAACTTGATTATAGTGTGGGAGTTAAATTAATTGACAAGCTACTTCTGTATACTCTATATGATCTTGAGATGTCAAATGGTTAACTGTATTATTATTACTATTATTATTATTATTATTATTATTATTATTATTATTATTATTTTACATATTATTAGAGGTATAACAATAATAATTACTATTATTGTAAAATAATAATAATAATAATAATAGTATTATTATTATTATTATTATTATTACAATTATTATTATTATTATTGTCATTAGTATTTTTATTATACTTATTCTATTTTTCTAATAATTATTATTATTAAAATTATTATTTTATTAGTATTTATTATTATTATAATAAATTTATATTTTAGTATTTATGAAATCATATTTATTCTATTAATAATATTTGAAGTATTATTTATTTATCTATTTTAGTATTATTTATTTAATATATGATGCGTATATAAATAAAATAAGGTAGAATGAAATTATTAATACAACTGTTAATTCTTTTTGCTGTGATTGTTATCAAATAACCTTATGTTTTGGTATTGATTCCCAGTTATAATTCAGTTTTTGGTCATTTAGTATTGATGGACTTGGACTTTAGATTTCAATTTTTGATTTATGAAAACTTTATCTTCACGTTATTATATTACACATTAAACTTTAGTTCTTATTAAGTTACACATGAATATACATGTATTTTGTTATGCCTTATTTCTCTTGTTTTTGAATTTCGTGTTGTGTTCAATGTGATTGTATAATCAATTTGTTTGATTATTATGTGGAATGAGATACTAGCTTTATTAAAAATGTAAGTTGATGTTGAGCTTGCATATCTTTATATATGATTAACCTTAAGTGTTTTTTTTTTTCTATATCCAAAATACCCATCATATTCTTGAAGATCTGATATATCTTCTGAAACTTAAGAAGAGTTTCAATGACTAATAAATTCTCATGAATGGTTATACGTAACCCGTTACGAAAAAAAAAATTTAGGTCGGCGGTTGGACCGGGGAATAGTATAATTTTTTAGATTATGATATTATTTAAGTAAAAAAATTTTTGGGCAATTTCATTTGAATTTAGTAGTGTTTGCCATGGAAGAATTTGTCTTTAATCGGGTTCGTGGAGATTTAAATGCGATAAGCGGAGAATTAACGAGCAGGACTCGAGTTTTTTTAAGATATCTGTTCATACATATCTCCCATCATCAAACAACTTTCACCATTTTTATTTTTTCCCATGTTGGCCGAGATATTTCAATCCCCACTGCAGACATTTTTTCCATTTCTCTCTTCAATTGTCGCTCAAACTCAAAACCGTTTGTAGAATATTGTTCTCTTCATCATTCTCTTCGAGTTAAGGTAAGAAATTTCAAGTCTTTCGAGATATTTCTTGGGTTTTGAGATAGTTGACTTTTAGTTGACTTTTACATAATTGAATTTTATGATAAATCTTAGTTGGTTATGGGTTCTATAGTATATATAATATTGATGAATTAAGTGATTTGAAATTTCGTTTGAGGGCGTTATGAATTCGAGTTGACTTTGGGAGTTTGATTGACTTTTTATGTGGATATTTTATAAACTTTAAATGTGTGGAGGTTACATTGGGACATATTATAGTTGTTATGATGTTAAATTAGCGTTAAAATTTGATAAAGGGTGTTATGTTGAAAAAGTGGAAATTTCCAAGTTGAGTTATAATTGATATTTGAACATAGATTATTAATTATGGACTTGATGATTAATTAGAATGACTTAAGTTGATTTGTGGTGAAAGTGATAAGATGGAATTTAGCGGGGATCGATTGGGTTGTGTCCGAAGGATTATAATTAGATAGTTGCTCAGTCCAAGTTAGACAATTTAGAAATAGTTCCCCTAAGGGTGGTTATGTATCCTCTAGAAACGCGGTATAGTGATAGGTTTGATCATACTTTACGGAGTGTGTGCTAGGCGTTGATCGTGGAAAAGAGCGTTACATGGTGTGTCTTTACATGAAGGTTTTGCGGTAGCTATGAGAGGTGAGTACTTATCTCGCGTGTATTACATATGTACTTCTTTTAAATGGTATACTGTCCTTATAATATAATTATGTGTAAAATTATGCGAGTCTTTGTAAAAATAGTATGTGTGAATGGTGTATATGTCACATGACTATGATTACGTGGGAATAGTATACATGTAATGGTTGTATACGATTATGTGAGCTAATATGATTATGTTGATTCTATTCTGTGGCGTTGATGGTGGTTTGAGGTAAGTGATGGCTTGAACTCCCAACTTATATTTACGTGATATGTGGCCTTAGCTTGTATTTTATTAATTGTTATATTATTGTACTTGGTGGTATTATATTGACTGTAATAGGCAGTGGTATTTATGTGGCCTTGTCGGCACTTGTAGTATTTATAATAATGACTTTATGCACTTGTGGTATTCATAATGGCCTTGTCCATTGTGATTGATTCTGATTGTGGGATGTTTTTAATTGTGTATTTGTATCTTTGTTTGGAATTAGAGTAGTTTGTTTGGGGTTATGCATGAGTTTGAGGCCTTGAGTGTCAAGGGGTGACCCTATAGTTGAGATGACCAGGGGTTAGGTGACTCTCCTTCCTTGCGAGATATGTGGCGCTATTATTTTATACTCTGATATAGCGTCTCGTTTGGCCCTATCTTGCGGTATAGCGTCTGGTTTATTTTATCTTCTGGTATAGCGTGCTGATTTTATTTCTCTGGTATAAGCGTGTGGTATGACTCTCTTTTGTTCGCTTCTTTGTGTGCCATTGTCGATGTGGCCCTATACTGGTATAGAAGATTACGGTTTATTATCTTACGGTATAATGCTTGTTATGACTTCTTTGATATTTGTGTCTTTGTTGTTAATGATTATTATTACATATACGGTATAAAATGCTGATTTGGCCTTATACTTATAAGAGATTTAATGCTTGATTGATCCATTCTATGGTGAAGCAGTTGAGTATATATGCTCATTAGAGTTGTTATACTTGTGAGGATATGAAGAGATAGAAGGTGATGACTAGATTTGTTCGATGTTGAGTCTCTATGATTTCATTTAGGTGATTGTATGCTTATCGAACCGTCTATTATATATTCATGTGTTATGTACGAGACTTCATGGAATTATATTTGTATGACTTTATCCGATAATCACATACATACATGTATTTTATTCATATTTGACTACGATGTCTATTCGCAATCTTGTTGTTGTGCTGTCAGCAGTGCTTTGATGGTTGTACTTCATTTTAGGGCGTCGGCCTTGTAAACTGACTATTTTGTATTCAGGATATGGTATTTACTTTAGGTTACAGCCTTGCGGCATTCTCTGTCTTTGGTAGATATGTTATATATATATATTAAACAATGGATGAGATACCTTTGAATAGAGAACATTAGAGGCGAAGTATCAACTTAGAATTTTATACTTTAATCTGTCGATGATGTTGATGATATTTATACATATGGTGGGCTTGGATTCAATGGTGCTAGAATATAAGTCTTGATCTAACCCGGCCAGCTGATACCATTGAGGTAAATAAGTTCCATTATACTAAATGGAGACTGGGAAGATAATCTGTACTTAGGTTATCCCCAGATATGAATATATTGCTCGGTCATGTATTAAGGAATGCATATATTCGAAGATCTTGAACATTAGTTGTCATGGAGGAGTATGATTGTAAATTAAGTGGTATGAAAATGAACAAAGATAGTATTGATTGAGTTGTATATGCAGAGTTATGAGAGGTTAAGATATGTTTAGTTATTGTGTGTTTGAGGTGTATATTATATTGGGAATTAGCTATACTTGAGGAAAGATATGAGATAAGCCCTCTTGTAATTAAGGTGTCTTGTGAAGTAAGTTGACGTAGTGTGGAGTTATTAATTCAGTTAGAAAGCCAATAAGGAAAGTTTTATTTTGTGTGAGTAACCTATGAAATAATATATTGGGGTATATAGTCTCTAAATAGGTGAGGAATCTAAATTGTTGTTATTCTTATTCGTGCAGGCAGAGTAGGTTATACATGATATTTATTTTCACTTTCGACTTTTAGGCTGACTTCCTACTTTCACATGGTGACGTTCATTGCCTAGGTTGTTCTGAATGACAAGATGCATTGACCGAGTAAATTGCTGGTACCAGCAGATGGCGATAATTAGCAAAGGTTTTCAACGGTCATACTTTATCTTCTTAAAGTTTACATTGTGTCTTAATAGTATTATTGACCCGAGTTGTGTAACAAATTGTTTGATGTGTATTTATATTATGATTTTTTAGGTGTTGTACTATTAGTTAGTTACTTGATGAATGAGTCATATTGTTTTATTTATGATGTAAAGTGATTTTGTTATCGTCGTTAGTGACTACGTTATCTGAGGTTGATGGCAGTTCTGACCTCGGGGGGCCCACAGGCGGGTCGTTCTGATACTCAGTCTAAGAACTCTAAAAAGTTTAGAACTACAGAAAGAGTTCTTAATTATAAAGATAAGCATGTCAACAAAAGTATTGGAAATAAATATGTGTAATTAAAGGTATATTAATTTATCTGAGTCAATTGAGCAAGTAATTATAAATTCACATTATATTTAAAACATGAAACAAATATTTTATACGAATTAAATAGAGATATAACGAATAATTTGACATACCGTTTAAATATATATTTACTCTTGGGTACCAATATTAACATAATGACAACTAAAATGTGACTTGAATATATTATTAATGCTAGTAAATTACTTGGTTCTCGTGCCGAATAATATAGATCGTGCTTTAAATGAGAGGAGATATGATATATCTTGTACTCTTTCTTTCATTAAGATTTTTTTCACTGAATTTTTCTTAATAAAGTTTTTAATGAGACGATTACTTAAAATATATCCAAGAGAAATCTACTTTTTCTTTCATTTGATTTTTATCCCACGGAATTTTCCTAGTAAGATTTTGGCGAGGCATATTTCTAACGACTAGACACTCAAGGGGAAGTGTTATGAACTATTTTAAAATGATACCATTTTAAAAAAATCAAAAGTGTCAAGATAAGACCATATACAAAAATAGTTATTAATATAAAATTCATTGAATAGTGGTGGAATTCTAAAGGTAAAAATAATAAGATTATATAGTTGATAGTAATTACACGAAGGTGATTTTTAAAAAAAATGTTGAATATTATCTAAAATGTGTTAAAATAATACATATATTATTAAAAATGGGCTATTGACATTTTTTTTATTAAATATAAACCGTTGATGAACCACCGTAGGATTAAGTACTCATATTAACTCCACTCGGTGCTAGTCGACATTATCTTAATACTTTCAGAAGTTATAAGAAGAACAATGAAGTGAGACGAGCGTCTTCATCTGCTCTAATCTAGATTTCTTGGAATTCTAATAACCACAATTTAACAAAAAGAATCAACTTTTCCTACCATCACCACAACAAATACAACAAAATCGATTCTTTATTCAAAATGTGTTGCTGATTTGTTATTTCCATGATTCATCAAGATCAAGCTTTAAATTGAAGGTTGAGCAAATTAAGCCCATTTTGAACAGACCAAGTATCATTCAATCTAGGAAGTAGTAGAGATGGATTTTGCAGTTTGGTGTTTGCATCATTTTGCCATATTCCTAGATTGAATTATTAATGCTAATCAAGTTTGATTACATGTTTCTTATTATTCTGGAAAATAAAGATTATGTTTTAAAATATTTTACCCAATAGTATATAAATTGAAAAATAGTGAATTTGATTTTGTTTCAAATATTAAAATGTAATTTTTAAAATAATAAAGTTGATATTGGAAGAAAATTTTAAAAAATTTCATAGAAAAATTAGTGTGAATGCTCTTAGGAACTAGATGATGCTTTCATTTTTTATTTTTCTAGTAACATGAATAGATCCTAATTAATAATTAATACGCTCGAGAGATCTAAATCAATCAATGTAAAATTGTCACAACATTGGTGGGAAAAACATCATTCAATTCTTTTACAAATGTTGATTGCTTTTTCTTTGGATAAAATGGTTAAGAAATTTGAACAATTTTATTTGGAGTTCCGCAAATAGATATTTTCAGTGAGTTGCTATCATTTCCTTTGAGTGATTGTACATACATATTTTAACAAATAGTTTGATGCTAATTTTAAATCCTACTAAAATAAACTCATACTATCAAGGTTTCATTATGTCCAAAAACATACTATGTTCATATTCACTAGAAAATGACAATATCAAAATATTGTATATGAAAGAAATGACTTTAAGAAACCAACTCAAAAATGAAGATGAGAAGTGACTATGAACATTCAATACATTTGAACCTTCCTTCAATCATCCTCCTTGAAGTTGAGGGCACACATGACAAGTGTACCCATCTTAAGCATTTGTAGCATTGTATCCATTGAATGATTTTTGTTTCGGTGTTGTCATTGAAGTTGTGACAAACTTTGCACACATCTTGTTTGCAATATAAAAACAATTCATCCATGCATTCTTCGAGTGCAAAGCTGCCACATGAGTGACAAAACCAAGCAATCTCTTTGTCAAAGTACTCAATTCCACAATGCCCACATACATCACTTGGTTTCTTCCAAAACAAAAGAATAGACATTGAGCAAAACAAAATCATAATTAAGTTAGTGGATGTGATTATCAATATATTTTTCTAGTCTATTCTAGTAAATAATTATAGCTAGTAATATGATGTGTAGTATGGTGTAGAAATGACCATAAACTTCTAGATTATTCAATATGCATGAGTCAATGCCGGTTATGAGCAAGAACCTACATGACCTCCTATATATATAGATGCAAGCTTCAGTGGATGAGTAAGCAAAATAAAATTCAATTACTTCTAGACATTGTGGTCACTCCCATCTTCATCCTTCATTTCTTTACTACTCCCACTATATTCTCCTCCCATCCAGTTACAATTCCCTAAATACCACTGTTCCATATATACAACTAATTAACTCAGGGGTAGCTTTGCTGTTGCTAACAAAGACTCAGAGGGATTACTGCCATGTCTTAACTGGAATACACTTTAGGCACAAATTATATTCTTCTCTATCTGACAGCTTTAGGAAGTAGTGTTTTAGGAGCACAAGTTTCATGATATAGCTCTGAGCAAATATCACAAGTCCTTAAATCTTTACCTAGCAATTAACAAAAGTTTAAGTTAGCTCATATTTGACTTCCCACAAAAATAAATAAGAAGATTATAAATGGCAATTGAATATACATTAGTGATGAGTTGATGACACACATTGCACATTAGATTGGAGGATTGCCAGACATCTTGATTATTAACAAAAGTAATTAACAAAAGAAAATGAAGGGAGTAATTAACATAAAAATAAACCATTTCAACACACACCAAGACGTGAATTCGAGTTCCAACATTAACATTCTAAATCGACAAGTTTTAGTAACTCAAGCAACTGTAAGCCAATAAACAAATAAACTATGGATATACCCAAGCAAGCTAAAAATAATTTCCTTATCTTATCCAGTATACCAAACTACCTTTTCCAATTATTCATTAAGCAATCCGTATTTATCAGTTCAAAACGATAAATCCACTAAACACAAAATCAAACCCAATTTCATCAAACACTATTACACAACATAATTAAATAAATTCAATATTCAAAGTTGACAATCTTTTTGGGATATCATAAAGTATGTAGCATGACAATCTTTTTGGGATATAGTAAAGTAGCCTAAAAATTTATTTTCATACGTGAGGTGACCGGAGTAATGGCCGCCGGTTGCTCGGTGTTTCCGGCCGGTGCGAGGGAAGTTTCATCAAACACTATTACACAACATAATTAAATAAATTCAATATTCAAAGTTGACAATCTTTTTGGGATATCTATACTAGTAACTAGGATTTTGCAATAACACAAAATAAATGAGGGAACTCATCAAGATAATGGGATTTCAAGAACACAAAACAATCAAAGGAATTTAGACCAAGCCATTTCAAGAACACAAAATAAACCAAGAGACTTAAGATCAAGCCATATCCAAGAACATAAAAATAAACCAGGGTTAAAATCAAGACATTTCAAGAACACAAAATAATTCTACGGTAACTCAATATTTAGGCATTTCAGAACATAAAAATAAACCATTTGAACGCCCACCAAGACGTGAATTCGAGTTCCAGAAATTAACATTCTACAAATCGACAAGTTTGTAACTCAAGCAAATAAACAAAATAAACCATATACGGATATACCAAGCAAACTAAAATATCATAAATTCAATATTCAAGCTAAAAATATCATCAATACTATTACACAACACAATAAATTCAATATTCAAAGTTGACAATCTTTTGGGATATCATAAAGTATGTAGCATGACAATCTTTTTGGGATATAGTAAAGTAGCCTAAAAAATTTATTTTCATACCGTGAGAGGTGACCGGAGTAATGGCCGCCGGTTGCTCGGTGTTTCGGCCGGTGCGAGGGAAGTTTCATCAAATACTATTATAGAACATAATTAAATAAATTCAATATATATTCAAACGACAATCTTTTTGGGATGGTACAGTAGCCTAAAAATTTATTTTCTTACCATGAAGGTGAGCCAGATGGCTGCCGGTTGCTCATTGTTCCATGGTGGTGCGTGGGAAGTTTCAGCAGATACTATTCACAAATAATCGGCTATTCAATATATAAAACTTGACAATCTTTTTGGGATATTACCATAAAGCATGTAAGTAGCATGACAATCTTTTTGGGATATAGTAAATGAAGTAGCATAAACAATTTATTTACATACCATGAGAGGTGATCCGAGTAATGGCCTCCGGTTGATTGCTGTTTGTTGCGTCGGAAGTTTCATGTCCAACCGTGGAAGACCAATTTCCCATTTTTAGTTTTCCAGTTTTTCAATTTCTTGAGTTCAAATGAATTGTTATGACAGGGGTGGGGACCACACTTTGTATGTACAGCTTTATAACTAACTAACTAACTGTCACTTGATCGTGTGGCTTCACTTTCTAAAACTCATCATCATTAAATGAGCTTACGTCATCAACAAGTGTCATTAATTAGTGCATATATACTATAGTATAAATACCATAAGTAGATTGTTTTCATTGTAAACTTATGTGGGTATGTTATGGGAACAATATACCAAGCAAAGTTCTCTGCATTTAAACAATTCAAATATGTCCAATACCCCTTAATTAATTAACACATAATGTCTATTAAGTGTTGCTTCATTCAAATTGCTGATTCAGTTTTTAGCTTGTGTCCTTCAGGAAGTATATTTTAGATGATTAGATACATATAAAAAAATAAGTGATATTATTAAAGCAATTGTTTACTTCATATCACTAATTATAAGTAATAGGATTATCATAGCATTCCATCTCTGTTGTTATCTATCTCTAATTCAATTTAATTGATACTCCATAGTATTTTATTTTGATGAGTTGCAGTTTTGATCATAAGTATCTCCATTCCCTATATTTTTCAATATGATTAACATTTAAACATAGTAAAATCTACCGATCGACTAAAAATTAAGCCCGTTAAAGTAAATCGAGGGAATCAAAGTAGTAATAGTTCTTAATCTAGAAACAATTATTATATGCAAATGAACTACTTTAATGGGGAATGGAAGATTTGAAATCATCAATTCAGTCAAATAACAGTGAATAGATTGAAGGTCAAAGCTTTGTATTTTGGAGGAAATTCGATTTGACAGCGACTACAAGTATTTTTCTTTTATTAATGTTTATTAAATAATGAAGTCAATTATTCGAAGGATTAGGTCAATCAAAATGGGAGATCATATTACAAAGCACGTTATTTTAGTAAGATTGATAATCTTCAATATGTGGAAGGTAAAGTTGAAATCTCGTCCTGATATAGATACTTCACATATTCATATGTTTTTATCATATACTCATCAGTTACATTTTGATTTTAATGAGTTAACTTTTTTTAACATATTTACTAATAACTTGATAATTTTGATTTAAATAAAATTTTTGAATATCAATTAAGTTCGTAAAATTTATTAATTTTGTGTCAAAAGATAAATTTGTGATATCTTTTTTTTAAGATGGAGGTAATATATATCTATATATATATAATATATATATATATCCTTCATTTCTAAAAATGTTTAATTTATTTAGAACTGACACTTTATTAAATTTATGCAAGATATCAAAAATATTATAATTTCAAAACTTCGAAGTTAGTTTAATAAGTTAATTTCTCAATGTCAAAATTGGACCATCTACTAATAAGAGATACTCTAGGAATTGAACCACGTGGTATAGAAACCGACATTGTTTGATTGTAAATTGCGTTATATATACCCCACGGGGTGTAGATACTAGATACGTACTTATGCTGCTGTGTAGGTCACCACTTTTCTATTCATCATTACAATAAGAACATTCAGATTTCTTGGTTTAGATCTAAAGAATTTTATACTATTATTACTAGTATAAGTGGCTACTCACTTTTGTACAATACATGACCAACGATGTTTATTATATACTCCATATAAAGTGTATATTTTTATTTTTTATAGTTAGATTTGATAATAAATATTTTGTTTGTATTGTATAATAATGTTCTTGAAAAAATATATTAAATGAAAAAATTGAAAATTAATTTTTGATATATTTTCGCAAATATTCCCATACAATACAAATAAAAATTACGGTCAAAGTTCAACTATGAAAAATTCAAAAAAATCAATATTCTGATCTTTTTAGGAATGGAGGAAATATACTAATTTATAGTGAATGTACTTATTATCCATTTTTCTAACCATAATTTACTTTTTGTACAAATTTTAGAAAAAATTTTGAATGCATTTAGCAAACATAATTTTACTCAGGTTCTTACCTAATTTGGTAAAATGAGAGCCTTGTTATTTTAGGAAAATGATGCTTAGAAAAAGGGATGGAGGGAGTAGAAAATTTTCAATCACACGATAATTTTAATATTAAATCACGAGCTCCCATGATACTAATAATTTTAATATTAAATCATGGGCTCCTTTATAGATCAAATCGAAGTGCCTTATCTAGTCGGCGGTTGACCCTTTAACACTTTAATCTGAAAAAATGATGAAGTAAACATGATCTTGATTAGGAAGAGAATGTAAGCACATGAAATACATAACTACTTACCGATACTCAGGTAGGAGCAGGGTATATTATTCAGTGGAGTACACATTATATATAGGACCAACAGAATCGATCCGACATTTTAGGGGCTCGGGCGAAGTAGAAAAATGGAACCTTAAAATATTTTTCGATACTTAACTACCGATGTTTGAAACTTGATCTCTACCCTTACATTAGAAACTTAGTGACTAATACTAGACCTAATAACATTTGAATTCTTTAAACCTAAACTACATATATTTATGAATGTTAATAATTTTTGGATATGCGAATAAAAATATATAAGATTAATCTTAAAAACAAAAAAGACTCATTTCAAATATTTCTTACATAATATTATTACGTATTTTTGCTTAGACAATATAACTATAAAGAAATTTATCAAAATTAAAGAAAAAGTTAGAATATCTTGTAGTTTGAGAATCAAAATACAACTTCTGAAAAATAGGGTCAAATATACTAAAACAACAAAATTCAGGGGGAGACTGGGGGTGAAAGAAATGAGCTTTTGATATATTTTTAAAAATGATTTATATTTCTTAGAGTTAAATCATCTAATAAGTTTTTTATATTGAACTTCTTAAAATATTTAAGACCACAATTTTAGAGTGGGATTGGTCTGTCACTCTGTTATTGCTCATCTGATTTGATTCCAAACCAGTTATTCAACCAACAAATGTTATAGTTCACAAAAGGCTACAAAGTTTGGGTTTGGAAGGTGTTGCACTCTTACAGTCTCATCCCCCCATCTTGTTATCTGGCAGTGCAAGTTCGATCCTAGGCAGTGCTCAGCAGGCAGTAGGCACAGCAAATTTTTTCTCCCACTTCGCCTAATACGGTCAATATATTGGGCCTAATAGTATTAACTAGTATTAGGCACATTTGTCTTTAATGAAGCTACTTTTTAACTCTTCTGTTTGCAAATGGGTGGATCACTCCTTCACATAAACTACTACATCGATTCTTATTTTTAAAAAGAAATTGGACCTTAACAAGATGGATAATAGATTTCTTCCAGTTCTTTAATTCGTTTATCTGGATCAATGAAATAAAACGAAACCATTTCTACATATTGTATTGTGGTGATTATGAAAAGCGAGTAAAAAATAGTAGAGTACCTTTAGATAAATTTATAAGTTTTAGGCTTAATTTCTTTCACCTTTGAACTGTTGAACTTTCTCACTTTGCCCTTAACTGCATCGAATTCGAGTTGCCGCACGGACTACGCAGCAGTCATATTGCCCCAGTTAATAACTTGATCTAAGTTGCCCCTAGACTAACTATAATAGGTTAGATTCTTCAGCTGTGCTTATGATAAATTAAAGTAATGCACTCAATCATAGTTTAATGAAGTATAAAATGACATTCTACAAATTTTAAATTATTTAATTATTTTACATTATTTGAAAATTAACCCACAAGTCTAATATATTGCAATTCAATTTTGCCCTTCATCAAAAGTGAATTAACATCAATTTAACACAAAAATGAGCAGAAAGCCTAAAATGACTAGTTGGTAATTGACTGGTTAAGTCGAAGTTGAGGGGTAGGAAGAAATAATTAAGCCTAAGTTTGCCTATAATGTATTATGTTTAACAGTTATGTTACTGTTCAACTTATTTATATTTTTTATTTGATTCTGTCCCTGTATAAAACGACTAGGTGTATTTCAGTTCAGAATAAGTAATCTCCAATAATAATACACCCGAATCCCATAGAAAATTAGCTAAACTTCATTTTGCATTCATGATTGAATTTTCAATTTTAAACTAATCAAATATTCTTGTATATATATTTATTGCTAAAAGTATTACTTTATTAATATTAACATTTACTTTTTATCAAAATTGTGTCTCTCGCTCATGCATGTTTCAGTTAAGATTCAAAAGTTTATTAATTTTAATTATTGAAAATTAAACAACACAATTGTCATAAGATATTGAAATTTTACAGTTTTCTAACGATGAAGGTCATGTACGTATGAAACTATTTTTGTTCAATTTAATTGAAAGGTTTGACTTACAATTTAAAATTATTTAACTTTAACCATAAAATTAATTATAATAAAAGTAATTTGTATTTATTATATTATCTAATATTTTGACATTAAGTATGTTGTTTCATGTAGTATCTAATTGTATACATGTTTTAATATGAACTCAAAGGATTAATTAATACTCCCTCTATCCTAGTTATAAGTCACTTATGTTGTTTTCTTGTTTTTAAAATAGGCATTGAACATTGGACAATTTGAAGCTTCATTTAATAATAATTAGTCAAATAATCCTTTGATTTTATAACTTTACCATTCACTAATTTGAATAAATAAAAACTAGAAACTTTATTATCTTAATATTTTATAAATATTTGGTTTCATTAATTAAAAGTATATTAAACAAAATAAGACCTATAATAAATTAAGCGACTTATAATTTGAATAAAAAGAAAACAATATAAGCGACTTATAAATAGGATTAAAGATAGATTTTTTGCTTCAAAATTATTAACTCACAATTATTTTTACCAAATATATCTCAGTTAAATTAATATATATATATATAATTTACTTGAGCTAACGTCTAATAATTTAGGATAAAACTTCACTTGCTGACCTATGAAGGATTTAAGAGCATGTCATCAGTTCCTTATAATTTCTCAAATACATTTAAATCGTCCTTTTCTTATTTTATGAAATTTAGTTAGCGACTTCCCTGTGTTACCCAAAACACCAAATCAAGTATTTCAAGATTTTCAAATAATGAAAAGAATAGATAAATAATAGGGAATGAGGGTACAAATTTAAATTGTGTGCAAATATTTTTAGGGGCTCCCGAAGCGCTGTTTATGGGGTAGAAAAGTATCATTTATAAATTTTGAGCTTTTCAACCCCTATTATAGTTTTAAAGGGGCGATAATACGTACTCTTATAATGTAAATTTGTTATTCCTAAATTGGAACGATACCAAAGTTGGATGCAAGTTTGATAGACTATCATAACATACTTTTCCTCAATGTTCTTTGAGTTAATTGTAGATATGATCCCGATCGGTGTGGTGAAAATACACTTTGACCCCAATAATTATAATATAACACATTTGATTCTTAAGTTTATACATGAGTACTTTAATTTGAGTAAGTGATAAGCATTATGATTTTGTCCTATTTTTAAATGTTAAAAAGGCGAATGTGCAAAATTTACTCATTTTTTAGATGTTGGGATAACTTTCCTCTTTGGGAACAAATTAGATTCATTTAACTTATTACCAAACATAAATTTAGAAATTTTTATTTTAGAGTAGGATGTTTCTTAATTATAATTTAATTAGATAGATTAACGATAAAGGATTAAAATGAGTAATATTTTTGTTATTTTAAAAGGGTTTAAATCTTTTATTATTTAAAATACACCCAAGGTAAGTATATATGTCCATATATAATCTAGGCCAAAGCTTCTAAATGATAATTGAAGCAATGTCATTTTGGTAAGTGGTTGGCGATAATGTCAGGCAATTTTGATTACGCGAGCAAAATTTGATCAAATATATTTTAACCCTCAAATTGACTCTTTCATTTTTCATTACTATCTTAATCTAATTTTTATTTACAATAAATCAACACACATTCCATATATTGAATATTTGAATATTAAAACTTACTGCATTGTCCATTACTACTTTCTTGGTCAAAGTAGCATACGAAAATTTCATGAAATTGAATGGAAAATAACATTGAAGCATTAGTCTAGGGCATCATTAGTCTGTAACTTTTCATCAAGCACAACCTTTATTTTATAAATTTCATATCAAACATATAAATATTGAAAAATCATTTGAAAATAATATTAAGAATCAAAAGATGAAGAAAAGAATATCATAAACTGGTCAACATAGCAACTTAAAATCAATAATAAACTAAAGTAATTGTAAGCCAACTACTAAATCAATGCAAAACTTAACAACTTCTGAATAACAATTATCTGAAGGAACTAAAAAATATTAAGAAACTTCTTCCTCAGTCCACTTTAATTGATGTTTGACTTTTTGAGGTGAACTTTGTGCATGTTATTAATTATTCATTATACTAAAATATATAATTTATATTTAGTTAGTCTTTTCATACATTCATAATAATTTTTTAAATTTTAATATTATGAGTAAAGATAATTGAGGGTAAAAGATTTATTCGATATATGTGAAAAGTCAATTAAAATATGAATTAGACGGAGACAATATTCTTTCAACTCGAGGATGAAAACAGTTCTCGACTTTCTCTACAATTCGAATTGTGAATGATTTCTCTTTTAGTTGAATTCTTATTTTTCTTCTTAGGTACTTTGCTACAGAGTTAAGCATGTAAGTTTGACTGACAATCTCATATAATTTATGAGAACATCGAATGGCCTCTTGTAGGGTACCGGTGGCACAAGATCACAGGTTTCAATTTTTCATTATAAGGGGCGATAGGTGCGTTTTCAAAAAAATCTCATATAATTTATCTTTAGCAAACTTTTCTCCAGATTATTCCAGATGATGTTATCCTTTCTTGATATACAAGTGGTGATTCATGAGTATTTTGATTTCTATAGTATGCTCGTTCTGACAATTATTAACGATTAAATTTACTAATTTTAGTTAAATAGAGATTACTCAAACTAAGTGTTCAATAAATAGTAATTTAAATTACACAATTGGAACTCTACGATAATATCGGGGTTATGCAGTTACTTTAGATCCTATACCTGTCGATATAATAATCATAATAATTAAATTATATTATTACTCTGACTAATATTATCTAAACCAAGAAGGTCCTACATCTGATAGCGTTGAGTTTTATTTCATGAATCCAATTAAATGATGATTGCAAAATTGAAGAGTTGATTGAAATCAACAGATACACAATCGAGAGTTTCACATTGATAATGTAAAATATAAATTAGACGAGATTGAAATCAATTAACTTGCTAGTTTAGTGATGTTATAATAGTAAGCTCATTAGTACTTGATTGCCCTCATTAGCATTTAGTTGTTAGTGCAGGTTGGCTCGTTAGTTAACGAGTAGAACCGATGGGTTAAAAGGGAAGGGCCTATATAAGTAAGTTAGAAAGATGAAACTTAATCATCTTATATATTCATGGCCCATACATGCTCCGTAGAAGATTGAATTGACTTTTGACTTGATTTTGCTCTCAATTGCTCGTGGATTCTACTTAAATTGTCTTGATTCAGCCATTCTTTGGTTTGGACTAATTAGGGCATTATTTCGTGCCATTTGCTAGGAATTCAAGGTTCATGAATTAAGTTGGTGATTTTCTGACTGCGATGTAAATTTTCGTTTTTATACATATATGTATATATGTATTTCTATTGCAATTCGTGTATATGCTTTTCGATCTTAGGTGTATTTGTTCATGTTTTATTATATGAACTAGTTGCATAATTTCACGGTTCTTTTTCTCGAATTCGGTCTTTAATTGCTTGAAAAAAATAATCGAGCATTAAGCTCGAGTCTCTAACAACTTTATTATTTTGGAGTGGGCAATCTTGACGTCGCGAACTAAAATTTCTCTAAACTTAAACAAATCGGCATTTTCCTTATTTTAGGAAGCAGCTTTTATGTATGTGCTAACAACTTCCCTATTATTCACCTAAAATATAGAAAATTAGTATTTCAAAATTTTCATTAATAAAAGAAAAGCGAGCATGAGAAAAATGATAGGGAGCAAACAAATTTGGAGGGTGTACAAATTTTTTCGGATGCCAATTATTTTGGAGAGAGAGTGAAAATTACTATTTGAGCATTTTTATTTTTCGGGTCCTATTATAGATTTGGGGCAGTGTACATGCTCTTAGGATAGGAATATTGAGAAAAATATTCTTTTTGTTAACTTCATATATTTAGAGTTGGGAAGATGTTAGGGAAGTTGAATTTAGTGTTCTTATGTGTTACGAGGAGTTGGAGGTGAAGGGGATTTGTTTCTTGTGGTTTAGGTTGAAGCGGTTGAAAGTAGAGGAGGGTGTTGTCCTTGGGTGGGGTGGGGTAGGGTGAAGCGGGTGGGTTATGGGTATGTTCGTAGGTTGGGGTTGGGGGTGGGGTTAGAGTAGGTGAGAACATATGTTTAAATCTCGCCTTATAAAAATGTGAGTTGTGTTTCTTCCTTTCACACTGCTAATTTATGTATTATCTTGCTATAATATTTTGGTGAAAAAATATGTGTCGAAACTTTTAAAAATCCTACAATAATTAATAGGTCATAAATTTTGCTTAACAATTCTATAACAATTCAAATATAGTTGAAGTTATCTACTCTCTTATAATAGCCGAATAGTTTGTGACTTTCCATACGTATGCTAAATTTTGATTTACCATATACTCATTATTATTAACATCTTGATTCGATTATATAAAAATACTTAAACGTCTTTAACATGAGATAAAAGTGTTTGATATAATAATGTTTTGATTTTTTAATTTTATCATTTGATTTTTAATTTTATCATAACAATAATTAAATTTTATTTTAATGCAACTAATAATTAGTTCTTGATATAATTTTTTGTATAATATTATTCAATTATAAATTGAAAAATAATTTTGTAATCCAAAAATATTAAGAATATATATCTAAGTATTGTGATTTTTGTCTTATATTTTTTAATAAATCTATTATTCAAGAAAATTATAAGAGATCATATAACTATAGACAAAATAAATTATAATATAAATCAAAAGTATAATTTATAAATTTACTTAAATAACTAATTACTTTATTTATTATCTCGGTTAAATATTTAAACATAAATATACGTGTAAGAAACGTACATTTTCCTAGTATATAAAGTCTCATGTTAAATTATTTAAAATATGCCTGCCAAATCTAATCATTTATTGTAAATTCCTTTTTCATTAAATAAATTTGTATCTCATAGAACTAGTAATACAAATTAATTATTTTGCCCTCGTGTTACTGAAATTTTATATATTTTAATTAAAAAATGTGTTTTAGAATCCCTTAAAAAAGATAAATAGTACTGAGAGCGATCGAAAAGATCCTGAAGTTCATGGGGAAAGAAGTGAAAGATGGAAGGAAAGTTCAGGGGCAAGTTGAAAATTAAGCGATATTTCGGGGAGGCAAGCATTAATTAGCCAAAAAATACTGAGTACTAGAGTAGTTATTTTCGATTTGGTAATGATTCGGTCGAGCCGGCTAACGATTACTCTTAATTTGGCAGAGTTCGGGCGGATCGAGTCTCGAGATGACTCTGTTCCTTCCGTTAGTCAATTCGTTGTTGGAATCAAGATTCATCTCAATAAATTATAATTAAATCTCGTTTATTAACTAAATACACTAAAATCAAGGTAAATTAGGTAGATGAAAGCAAGTCTTTTTGTTAAGCATAATACTATCCTTGAGGGGAGGTGAATAAAGAGATTATCTTTTATCTTTTTATTCTTATTGTCTTGAATTGGATTACAAATTATAGCAAATCTAATTCTGATTATTTAAATTACCTCACACAAATAAAATAATAAATGACAAAAAATTATATTGTAAAGTGCGACAAAAGCAACATAATAATCGAGATAAAGTAAATAAAATTAAATAATAAGGGAAAAAATGACTCAACAATTTTAACGGTGCTTTCGTATTCGGCTATCAACTTTCGAGTTTCATTATGATCACATGAAACATGAATATGGAGAAAAGCTACTGATTCATTTTACAAACCTTCCACAAAATATGGTGAATGTACTTATGACTCTTTAGAAAGCCAAAGGCCATTTTAAGATTTCTAGTCTCTTAATCTCCTGATTAAGAACCCGAGTCCTTACCCAGTTTCATGACTAATATAATAAATGAATTTGAACACACAAGCTATGAAATCTCTAAGCTATCAAGTTGAATGAGAGATTAAATCATTTTTCTTTTGAAAAATGTGAAAAATTGCCTCCAAATTACCGTCCCAAATTACGTTAAGTTAGGTTAAGGTGCTTATGGCGGCATTTATAGACTTTAATGATCAAGAACCTAGGTTGGGACCTGGGTCGGGAAAAGTGCGAGAGTCCCCGACCCGATTAATACCGAAGTCGGTGGGACTTCGGGATAAGTTCGGGACTACCACTTGGTCCCGACTGTAGTCAGTCTCGGGATTCTTTGAGACTGAGAAAAAATGTTTTAAACCTGCTGACCTTTAATTAAGTGTGAATTCAACCCATTATGTCACCAAAGTCCTTGGGTCTAATTCGAAACTTAATTCCAAGTTCTAATCAAGTTCGAAACACCATTGTTTTCCAAAACGTTTTAAATATTCAAATGTATTAAAACATGCGATCTTAATCATGTCGAAAACAAGATAAGTAGAAGGTTTGATATCTCTCCTCCTTCTCCAACGCGTGAAACTCGGAGGCGGAGAAGGATTCTGGATCGAACCTTCTCCGTTCTTCTCAGTTCGCCCGCCTATTGGTTGGAATTACGCCTTTATTTCCATACTGATTTATTTTAACCACGGAAGTTTATAATACGTATAACTTGATTTAGATTGTATGTGTATGACCTCTTTGGCTCAGCCATTAAGGCCATATATTGATAAATGTTTACAGACATTGTAACTTAATGATTATGAGCGGACACAGTAGCCAATGTAACTACTAATGTCACTTGTCTCAGTATCCTAATATGAACATTGATATAAATCGAACATATCTGAACTTAGCAAATGAGTAATCGGTTGTACAATCAATTGTTCAACGAGCATCATTTTCAAATATCTTATTTCTAACTCCCGCTTGTCCTTGCACGATTGCCTTATCAACGATTCCTTAAATGCGATTTTCAGCGGTGAGCTATGGTGAGATTATTGTCGCAAAACTCTACATGCTTGTACCGGTTTCACAGATATCTGATATCGGCACCAAGTTGAAGTAGTAACACAAATGGCCATTAATCCACGAAGATATAGAAAATTGCCGACATATCCGGTTATGCGAATCACATAATGCAGTATTTCCGTCCTTACATTTGTAGCATACCCAAAACCATGTGATTATGGTCTTCCTTTACAGGCGTTTGACAAGATCAAATGTACTACTCTTGTAAGCAATCTGCCACGAATTAGAAGAATCGTCGTTTAACCTCTCATAAGTTATGTGAGAATTTATTTCTTATAGAATATGTTATCTTCTAAGTTTCTCATTGGCTTTACTTCAGCGTATCTTCATTTCGATCCAGAATAGTGATCCCAGGCAACCAATCACACTAGTCTTTTGTTGTTCGATTCCAATCGGTGAACACCTAACTAGAGGCAATCTCATTGTTCTCTAGACTTGGCGGAGGATTTCTTGTTCGGATCATGTAATGAAGACCTCTCTAGATAACTTTAGATTGGCATTGAAATCAAAGTATCATTGCTTAATTGTGGTAATAGTATAAATATATACTATTGGGGCAATCAAAGTAATTGCTTGGGCCATAGTATATAAATATATACAAATAAACATGGTAATATATTTATTGAATTTAAGTTAAATTCAAACATTGTCTGACAATTAAAATATTTATAAAGAAAGAATGGCTCACATTAAACTGCGCCACTTTCATACAATTTCGATCGGCATTGTGCATATGTTTGTCATGTTTGACTTGAGTTAGAATTTGATTAAAGGGGTCTACTAAATTATAAATGCGTATCTATTTTATATGCTCACATCTCTCTTTCAACTATGTCTGAATAGAGATGATATTTTTGTGATGCACATTACTTGAATGGAATTGATGTGTTCTTAGTTCTTTGCTTTATTCTTGCACCCCAGTGTTTCGCACTAACAACTTGCACTAAATTCTAAATGCTAGGGACCTCCAAGTTCCTTTAGAACTTCTTGATCAAAAAGTGATCTTCCTTTGTAACCGATGCTGCAATGTACTCTATGTTTTCTCTTTTTCTAATATTCCAAGCTTTCCTTGAAGTACAGAACAAACTTGACATCCTCATCTCTTGCTTACTTTCAATCACGAGTCGTCCGAATATTCAAAGCTACCAGTAGTATTTGATGTCATTCAATGATTCATATCCTTTCAGGCTTCATCCGTCAGGTAACATGCCCCCCTCTTCATTCTAGAATCTTCATTCTCAAATTCTGCATCGGTGCCAAAATCAAATTAGTCTTCCTTAAAATTTTCGGTTTCATAGTCTATGCCGCCATGATCAACATCACTGCGCTTCTATCATAGATGACATTACTCTATAAGCTGAATTCATCACAACTCTCTTTCATCCATTATAAATCAATCCACTTGAACTCCATAGCTTCTTCTCGAGTCCACGTACTGTTATTTCTTTAAACTTTATCGACCACTCTTCTCGAGTCACATGTCTTGTTATTTCCATACCTTTATCAGCCTCCTACTTCATCAGCTTTCATGTACTATTGACTCCTATACTAAATGAAACTTTATCAACCCTCCTCCTTTCTCAAGCCATGTACTATTGGCTCATACTCTGAACTTCGTCTGTCCTCTGCTTGGCTTTCATATTTTGTACTCTTCCTCGGACGGAACTTTGCTCCTTGCTCTAACTTAACATATTTGGGGATCAATCTTAGAGCTATTTCCTTTATTTAAACATCTTAGGTAATTAATTTCCTTCAAAGTAGTTTTGGGCCATATCGTCTAAGATCACCATATAAATCTCACCTAAAATCATACTTAGCAAGCTTTACTGCACTGGGGTGGTGACATATCTTATTTCCACTAGTCGCCCAGTCCGTTTCTAGCATATCATCCCATCTTCTGCATCTTAGTTGGACTAAATATTGTTCCAAAGAAGTCATAAACTTCTTATAAAACAAAAACAAATCCACAGCCATTGTTTACATGAAAGCGGTATTAGCAAATCTGTGGTCATCCGGCCTTTGAGACACTAATCATCACCCAACCTTTACATGTCTGGTGATCCCGAAGCAAAACCTCCATTAGCTAATGTTTGATTGAAATCATTTTTTCCTCCTATGCAATGCATGGTGTTAGTGGTAGCAAAAACCCCCAAATTTAACGTACTGAGAATAAAAGTACATTAAATTATGGAAATTGTTAACACAACACGTAGGATATTGGAAGGTTCCTTCTTCTCTCGAAATTGATGGGTTCTTGTCTCGAAAAACTTATGGTGGTGCTTCTTCTGCAGGGCCACGGACTTCCTCTTTCTCCCCATTGATTGAGAGTTTTGATTGAAGAAGAAAGATTTTGGTGAAGGGTGTCCAAAGTTTTTGGCTTTGGTGATGAAGAGTTTAGATGAAAGTGATTAATTGAATTGAGAAATTAGACTTGTAAATTTATGTGTTAATTCCTCAGCGTGCAGTACAGAAGATAGGAGTAGAATAGTCATTTCGCTTTTGTATGTGTTACACGCGAGAATATATTTTGGGGGTTAAATAGGGGATAGAGACAAATAAAATGATAGAAATTCGGGGACCGTACAAGCAGATGAAAGTATAAGTCATGCAGAAGCTTGATCCAAAGTATAGGACCAACTGAAATGATAAGCATAGTATAGGGACCAAGAGTGAATTAGCCTTAGTAATTACATAAGGCTTATTGGTCAGGGGAAGGTTCCCTAAACTATCTTATTTAGTCTATGGTTCGTAATGCTTATTTATTTTAATGCAAACCTTTTTTGAACTATTAAATTAGGCGGTCCCGAACTTTCTTCTTTTCTTGTATAGGTGCCTAACTATCTAAACCTAATTTTCAACTAAAATGCGTAGTAATTGACTGTATCTCTAAAATATATAGTAAGCGACTATTTACAAAAAATAGTATTTATCACTGCTATTGCTCATGCTTAAAGTATAAATTTGAAATCATCATATCTTTCTTTTTAATACACCCTCAACCTCCAATTCAAGCCATAACTTCTCCCATAATACCCCCACACACTGACAATCACCACCTAATGCCCAATCTGAAATGGAATCATATTAGTTGGTCCTGCTTTCTATAACAGGTAGATTTTAAACAAACGCATTTGAGGCTGCTTTTCGTAACTGATAATCCATTTTCTTTATACCATTTGCGCACCAGATAAAGGAGGCTAAGAATCAGGGTCATAACTGCAGCTGGAGGAGTTTTGGATTCTTCCATGAGACTTTGGTGCCTCAACTGTGCTTCTTCTGAGCATCACTATCAACAACACTAGTTTTCATATTTTCCCCCATCATCACAAGCAAAACATCAAAACCCAACAACCCAAATAGCTAAATAACAGGTGCTATTTTTCACTAGACATTTCACATCATACATTTGGTCATTATCACCATTATATCAGTAAGAAGAATCATTGCACAGATCCATACTAAGATCGTTTGGAAAAAGTTCCCTTTTGAAGATACCATCTTGATCAACTTATTATAAAATGCTCGCTAATTACCAAAATCCATTTTTCATCCTTTTCAGTAACCTACCTCTTGGATTGAAGTGTATCCAGCAAAATTTTCCTTGCAATCGAGGGTCCCGATCTGTTAGGTGGCTGTGGGTAGGGCGTGGGGTGGGTGTGTAGAAAAATAAAGGGATCGTGTACGTTAGGGACAAAATAAGTCGTTTGATTGTAGCATGGTATTTAAGCTTTTGTTTTAAGAGGAATATAGTCGTATTTAACATGTTTAGTGAAAGTGGGTCTAGAGGTTAGGGTGCCTAGACAAAAGAAAGTTCAAAGAATGTTCGGGAGTGGTTCATGAGGGGTGCTCGTACAACATAGATAGATGCAGAACGCATACAAAATTAAGCAGCGTAGTTGAGGCTCTTTGACCAAACCTTCATAAATTATATTCAGGGTAAAATAGTCATTTCAATACTAAAAGTGCGTTTGGTGTGTATATAGTGCTTTAACGTAACCACAATTTCGGGTAGTTAATAAACAATCCAGACTCAGGGTGGAGAAATTTTGTTTGGTTAGGTGTCTATTCGAGTTGTTAGATGTTCTCATTATTATATTGAGTACTAGTGGGAAGTGTCCGTCAAATGACTGAGCTGACATGAGGTTCGTTACGTTGGTCTAGCTTGTAGAATTGTTTTTAAGCGATTATGTTTTGTAAGTAGCAAAAATAAGATGCATGTAAACATCAATAGTACATAATTAGATGCATTTGCACTAATTTGTTGAATTGAGATAGATATTTGGCCATCGATGATACTAATTCGGTACATTATCAATAATTTGGTAATTTAGTGAATTGGGACAGATATTTGGTCATCACTGGCGCTAATTCGGTACATTTGCACTAATTCAATAAAACTGGGACAAATATTTGACCATCACTGGCACTAATTCATACATTTTTCAGTGAAATTGGGACAAATATGTTTGGCCATCGCTTATTCATTTTTCCTTTTATTCTGAAAACATTAAATTAAACTAGTTTTAAAAAGTAATATTTTATTATATAATACTTTATTTTATTTTTTATCAAGTAATATGACGAGCGGGTACTAGGTTACTTAGTAAGCTATCAAGTACAAAAAATTACTCGAGTTCCACTCGATCAACCTTCGAGCGGGCTATCGACTTGGGTTTTTCAAATCAGGTAACGAGCAAGTACCAGGTTATTCGGTCCTTGAATAGCACTAAACCGAGAGGATTTATTAATCATAATTAATGAAAGGTACAGGATTATCAACTACTCCCTCCGATTTTTTTTACTTGACATCCTAATATTTTTTACGTTAATTAAGAATCAATTAAGAATGTAGTACATTTTACCTATATATCCCTAACCAATAACTAAAACAACAATTAATAACATTAAACATAAAGTAGTTTTTATATTCACTATGTAACTTTTGAATACATTAACTAGGGGATTAAAAGAAAAAACTAATGAAACATTGCATTGGAATTCCAAAGTGACAACTATTTGAAAACAAATTTTTTTTGTCAGGATGTCTAGTAAAAAAATCGGAGGGAGTATTATTCAAGATGAAATTGGCATTCCCAAATATGATGAATATATCAAAGGAGAATTATAATGATTCACTCGGACGTAGCATTCTCAATACACCGATAACATTGAATTGTAACATAAATTTCATCAGTATGATCAAAAAATAATATTGTAATATTAAAGTCTTGAACACGAATAAATATTTTAATATCTTGGCATGAAAAAAGTTAGAGACGCACAATATCTTACTTCATGACAGGAATTTCTGTTAGAGGGCATGCAAGCAAATGCAAAACTCAACCTTGTCTTAAAAACCATATAAGTTCAGCCCCTGAAAATAATATGTAGACTTCAACTGGACGAGCAAAGAAATAAAATAATATTTGGATTATAATCCTCGGTTTTGAATATCAAGAGGTGCCAAAAAGAACGAAGTAAATCTTGCACCTTTTGCCTATTGATTAAGCATTCATTCAAGCACATAAATTATAGCTCAAAGCGAGCAATCAATGCATACTTTATTATTTTATGATAAGAAAAAATTTCCATATTTCATCACATCCAAGAAATCAACAAGATATCACCCTTTTATCCCGTAAGAAAACTCACTTGAACAACAAAGATCTCATACTTAAAATAGACAATTTGATCCATAAAAAAAGGGTACATTGTAATCTCATTGGCTGGTGAAATGTGTTGGGATTGGTCTTTCTAGTTTACATTGCAATATCTGCACCCTGCCACAATCAAAAGAAAAATAATACTGAGTACAATAGTAGATCTTATCTTAAGAGATATAGTAAAATCTTGAATAACATATGATTCGAGAAAGACAAAAAGCTGTATCATTAGTTACCTAAGACTATGAAGGAGCAACATCACAGCAATGCAAAGATATATGTAGGCAACCTTAATATGAAGCTCCATATATTGCGGTGGACTCACAAATAATTCCCCTGACCCTCCTGCTACTCAAAAGTAAGAAAAGAATCAAAGATAAATATTCATTCTTCAAGGAAATTAAGATTTGAAAACAAAAGAAGCTACAAGTAGTATTATGGTCAGAAGCAATATTAACTTGCTCCAAACGTAATATTCAATGTTAGAACACTGAAGGATCCTAAATTGAACAATCAACAATTACTACGAACCAACTCAAACTCTCTAATATATATCATTTATATATATATATATATATAACAAAATCACGATTGAATATGACGTTATAAACTAATGAAAAATGAGCAGAAAAAAACACAGGTATTAATTTAGCATCAAATTTCACAGTCTGAATGAATATAAAAATATTATCTTAGAGTTTATTAAATAATCAAAATAATTGAGAAAATAGTCATTTCACTTTTTAGGGGCAAAATAGTCATTTCACTATTAAAGTGTTAAAACATATAGTCATTCACTTTTAGGGGTAAATAGTCATTTCACTATTTGAAATGAAATAGTTAGTATAGTCAATTCACTGTTTCAGAGACAATCATTATTTGAATGGACCCAAAGCGACCGACTGGACCGGATCTGACCATTGCAAATTCAACCCCGAATTGATTTAGGACTACTATCTTTTCACTCCATGCCTTGTACATAACATGACTTTAACTACATCAATTTCACAGTCAACAATTCTCCTTTTCTCACTGCACTATTTAGGTACGTTCTTAATTTAGTTACAAAGATAATTATATCTACAATTTAATCAGTGAAAGTTCTTGCTTATCAATGAAAATAATCAACTTTAACTAATAAATTAATTTTATCTAAATATTTTGTTATTGACGTGCAGCATAGTAACATGGAAGTATATTATTTATTTTTATATATATAATCTGAAATTCTGTGATAGTCATTTTTTGTTAAGACAAAACCTCCTTAATTAAATTGAAATGGGTAGTAATATTGTTAGTTAGATTTAATAGACTTGAGTGTCATTATATATATAGGGATTTAATGGCCCATTTGATCATACATGTTTCAGCATTCACCATTTGATCTCTGTGTTTGATATGACTGATTCGATCATGTATCGAAAAAAATGTCCCAACAGTCATTCGGTCAAAATAGATGTTAACTTTGACTTTTGGTCAAATTGATAGAGGTAAAATTATCCATGGTGATTTTAGTTAATTTTCAAATTTAATAAAATTTTGGGTCAAATATTTGGATTACATTAATTTCAATAAAAAAAATTAGGATGAGATTAATTTTAATAAAATATTTGGGTGTGATAAATATTTGACTCAATTTTATTAAAATGTAAAATTATATAAAAATAGTGTTGGCTAATTTTACCACTTCTCAAATTGTCTCAAAATTAGCTGCCAGTAATTTTGATGGAATATGGCAAGGTGGGGCCATTGAAAACATGTGTGATCAAATTTTGAAACATATATGATCGAATGGTGAACATTTGAAAACATGTAATGAATGACGTGTCATTTGTCCTATATTATATTATTTGATTAATTGATCAAAAATTTTGATTTTGCAGAAGAATTAATTAAGCATAAATTAAATAGAAATGACAAGGAGCTCACAGACCCTGTTTCTGTACTCAGCTCAGAAAGTCAGAGGTCATCTCGTGCTTCTGTAATGGACATTTCTTTCATCAAATGAACCTTAATTTACATAATGTAAATTATTGCAATTAGTAAATTATGACAACATAGACACAACAACTTTCAATGTAAAATTTTAATTCCCTAAATCTTGACGATAAGTTGGATGCAAGTTGTTAGATTCTCCACAACATACTTTTCAATGTACCATATGATTAATTATAAATATGATTGAATCGGTATGATTCAAATACTCTTTAGTCTAATAATGGCAGTACTAGCTTACATTCAATCCTTCAAAGTATAAACATAAATGGACTTTGATCTCAATATGTGATGATCATTATATTTCATTTCCTATTTTGTTATTTAACAATTAATATTTACAATCAAACAAGTGGATCTTGGGCTTCACGGCAAACTAAACAAATTCTCTGCACAAGAAAACAAATTACGCATTGACTTTAACATAAAAAGTGAATTTAGAGAACATGCTTATAATTCGCTAGGCAGAATTAAAGTGGGGTAAATTGGCATAATATTCATCAATTATGCAATTAAGCCTTTACTATTTAATAATAAATTAAATTACATTTGTAATTCATGGACATTAATTTTTGGATTAGAACAATCCCTTCATCAAGTGACCCATCTCTTGACCGATCCATGACTTCATCGATTTATCAAAGTAGAAATCTTTGATGTCAGAAGTGCTTGAAGGTAATATATAGAAAATGTTACAACTTGTTCCATTAAATGTGTAGTGTTTATTTATGATTATAGTTAAGATTGTAAAATTGGAGATATAAACTGCTGCTCGTTGATGTCGATAAGGAAAAGCTTTGTAAGGTTTGATGTTGCACACTTGTGTTGAAATTCAATAGGAGCTGTATCTAAACTTCTATATTACAAATATCACTTATTCTAATGATAGTACTTCATTTATTATTTTGTTTCTCTAAACATGTTCCGTAATTATATTCAATTAAGAGTTAATTTAGGTAGTTTTATTTAAGACTTCAATCTGAAATTTTAATAAATATATTTCCTTTTTCAATATGTTTCTTATTTGTTTCTCAAATACTTATTTCCTTTTTCTATAACTTCATTATAAATGTCATTGTGTATTATCTTGTGATTCACACAAGTTAGAGCGCTAACCATTAAACTCCTTTAATCTAAGTATTTTATTAGTCTGTATATTCCTTTAGTTACATTACGGTTGTCTATTAATCTATTTTTTGAAGTGTTGAAGATAGAGAAAAGCTCGTGCAGTTGGAAACAAACGTGAAAAGCAGAACTCAAAACATTTGGCTCCATCGAAAGGATGCCTACCCTCGTCGAAATCGGTTACATTGCTTTCGACGCTTGCCCCACGTCGTGAAGATCGTCTCGAACAAATTTGGTAAAACTCTTCCAAACTTACCTTTTGATATTCAGCTTAATATAATCTCAGGTTGCCTACTGGACTAATATTTGGATGCAGTCTCTATCCAAAGCTTTAGCATATCCATCTCAGAACCTTCCTTCTACATTATCCTAACAACTACTACTCAACTACTCTTCTTCCTCTTTGATCCTATCTTTATCTAACTCTCTAATTATCGTCTATTCTTAGTGGGGCAAAATCAAGCACATTGAGTGGAACTGGTTGTGAGTTCAAAGCGATGTCTATAATGATAATCAGTATCTGATGAAGGTACATTTTTGGCTCTTCACACTCCCGGGATCATGGGGGACCGAGATTATGGAGGTTCTTCGATTTGGGGTCAGTGCAATAGTTTGTGCTGTTTCTTTGACTTTCGACTCTGATATACTTAATCTCTTCTGATAATCCATTGTCCAATTGGGTATTAACTCTGACCTGTTAAATGTGATGAACACTTTTAGTTGAGAGTATCATGGCCCCGAAAGGTACAAAGTGTTGAGGATTGTTACTAACTATCTTGGAGGTGGAGTTACAAATTATGATATAAGACTCAATTTTTACTATTGGCGTTGACAAAAAAATGGAGAATGTTTTGGATGTTAACGTTCCTTTTAATATAAAAGGCATAATCACCGTGGACCTAATCCACAATCGTACATAGTTGCATTCAGTCTGCTCTTCATTGGAAGGTGAAACCTATTCCGGATGTATGATGGATTCAAGATTGAGCCTAAACGCGGAAGTAGGATACACATAGCTGCATTCGATATGTGGAAGAAAGTTTCAGCCTACCAGATTCGAATTATCTGTCCAGCTTCGCGAACATGTTAACTTTCGCAGGTTGAACACATATCTACTTACGACAACTCATGACGTAATGCCCGATATAGAATACAGTGCGCGCCCATAGCATACATAAGACTACCTACTGCGAAGCATAAAACGCGCTATCCCTCTTTCTAAATCATCTTGAGTCTTAGGTGAATGTTGTGCTGATAATTGAAAATGAGCAGCTAATGGGGTACTTACAGGCTTTGCATCCAACATGTTGAATCGCTTGATTGCGGTATTATTGCTGTGTGATACCGGAGAATCCCGATGCGATTGTCGTCCCAATTTCTTCGCGCCATGGAGTCTTCATCATGAAATCACGCGACAACTCTTTATTTGACATGTTCACACTTTTGCAAATGGCTCCCAATCAACATATCGTCAACATCGAAGTAAGATAACGTAATCTTTTTGAAACTTCGCACATGCTTAACAGCGGTGGTCGGTCTCGCAACTTCTGAAACTTGACCTTTGATAAAGTTATCAAGGTAATATTCCGTGCGCCGGGCTTGTTTCAAGCACGTCTGGCTCTTACGAAGTTTGCGAGACCAAATCTTCTTTACTGCAACCCTCCGGCCTTGAGGTTGCCATGAATAACTCTTGCATCTAGATCACCATGTAAACGCGATGCTTTACATCCGTCGATGAAGTGCGAATCATCTACCGCTGCAATCCCGAGCGATTCGGTGTCCTGAAGCGACTACGGTGAGAATATTTCGGTGTAGTCGATTCGCTTCCGCTTTGTTGGAATCGACAGCCAAAGCGAGGCTTTATAGCGTTGCTGACACATTCTCGCGATTGGTGGAGCCATTTATTACTGATATTCTTCTGCAGGCACCACGGCGGTGCTTGTCCGTCGTGTTGGTGGCAATGACTCCGTCTCCCTCTTTCGTATTGCTCCCGACGATGACATTAGCGTTTATGCTAACCGACGCAACTTCGCGGTAGCTACGTCCGTTAACGGCGAGGAAAGTTAGCGAGAGGGAGAATATCTGAGTTGGTTTTACGACGCGGATACTTCTTCGAGACCGGGTGTTACACATGCGTCATTATCGAGAACAATCTCTTTCACATTGATCAACGTGAAATGTTATCGTCGGACTCACGCTGATGCTCACTCCATCTGAACCCCGTCTCTTCTAAGGTGGCATATCGTGAAAGTCTTGGGTTGATCTTGAGCGGGGGCATGATCTAAGGCATTGCCATTTGGAAGGAGCAAGGTCATGCGCCTTCTCGGCCTTATTTGTTGAAACTTCCTCGATATTTCAGTTGTGACTTATATTCCCGAGCTTCTCTGCTCCCTCTAACGCTTTACGTACGTCTCTGTAACACTTTGTTCATTAGAACCGCATTCTTTGCTTGAGATGAACTTGGGTTCTTCAAATCTCATGGAACACATGTCTGATAAATGCATGTCAATAAAATAGCAAATGTTAGATTTGAAACTGAGCTTATTTAAACATTTCGCTTCCCACATAATTTATACATTTAAACAACCAAATACTTCGGGGAAAGAATAATTTTTCTTAGAACTCAGCTTCTCTTCGAAGTGCAAAATTGAGAGGAATGAGGTCTACGTTTATCAAGAAGCGGCATTGATTGCGTACGCCCGAGCGTTTGAGGTAATCCACGGTGTAACCTATGCGCCATGCGTTCGTCGGCGTCCTGTTCGTCCCTACAAGCTATTCCGTTACATTGGGGTGTACCGAATAGTCTCATACAACATCCTAATTCCATTACCGGCCTGATATTGTTTGAAATCCTTATCAGCTGTATTCGCCCCATTGGCGGATCTTAAGCAGCCCATCTGACCGTCATTACCGGCCATGGCTGCCAATTTCTTGAAGACATCATGAAACTTGGTTTATTTTTTGAGAAAATAAACTGAAACTTTCTGTCAGCATCCTTCAATGAAGGTTACATGTCGATGAACCTCCTTGGAGCAACGAGCGCGGTCCCAAACATGCAGTGTGAACTAACTTTCAGCTTTCACCGGTTTTAAGCTGCGACAGGTTTTAGCAAAAGCGACTTTCTTATAACTTCCCGAGCAGCGGCTACCATGAATATGATGATCGCTTGATTTGGTATCACATTATTTGAAAGCAATAGGTTTAAATACCTTTCATTCGTGTGTCGGTTTGTGCTTGGCGGCATCGTCTTCTCGAACTATCGATAAGCAGTATAGTCATTTGAGAACTCCCGATGGAGATACAGTGTGCTATCTTGAACCTCGAGCTCTGATCATTTAAGCACCTCAGAGCTACTTTCGATTTACGCCGCGAATGTAGTTCGGTAACCATCCTCATCCGGTACGACTCACGAGAGATGAGAACTTCGCTTAACCGGTGCATACCTCGCTTTAGTCGATCTCGGGTAGAACCGTTCGACAACTTCAGTTGACATACATCCTTGATCTTTAGCGGGCTGTAGTTATCAAGATGAAGCCCGACCCGTAATCTCCGGCCATATAATTGACATTATATCACAGTGGGTGTAGTATGAAGCTTGATGCTCACGAATCAAGAATCCAGAATTTATCGAGCGTCAGCGGACAAAGTAGAGCATGCGCATGGTAAAGCCAGCCAACATTCACGTCGCTCTTTGCGCCTCGCGACTACCGGATGCTTTGCATTCTTGTGACATGTGACGGTCTTGCCCGGCGTCGACACTCAAGTACGTCCTCCAAACTTCATTTTTACTCTTTCTGCTTGACTTTGACCTCCGTTTATTCTTGTCGTTTCTTTGTCATAGTTACTGCACTACTTGTCTACGTTGATGCGGAACGCTTTACCGACTCATTCGTTTCTTCCGAACTTCTTCGGACGGACATCGCTCTTGAGCCGCTTAGGCGCAACTTACCGTTTCCCATTTGAATTCTTTATAAGCGACACCGTTGGCTCATTATCGTAAAGATACCCGATAGTATCAATCTTTATATTCATCCTAGAAGTTAACTTCAGCGATTAGGCAGCGATTTATCGAACTATTGAAATCATTAAGGTGCTATGATGAATTATTCATTGACAACCTTAAGTGAAGCAGTTGCTTAAATGTGGTACCTTATTATTGGCGGATGGTTCTCGTATAACTTGACAGAAAGCTATCTCATCCAGCCACTTTGTCATTGGTCTCCTTGGCTACGTTGGCCTTGGCGTTTCTAGACAAGCTGGCGGTCTGCCATTTATACCCGAGCATGCATGCAGCTCGTTCATTTCTTGATCTCCATGTTTGCGGAACTACCGCTGAGGCTTATGAAGCTATTTCCCATTACAAATATTCATCCATGTTAAATTCTTGCGATGGGCGTAATCAGCCCCGTCAAATTTATCGGCATGTAATAGATGCATGTTTTTGTAGATTTGAATTTGGATAAGCTATATATATTTCGAACTTTCAGTAGAGGCTACGTCTGGGTGTTGGGATCGTGGAGCGATATAAGCTAAGCCGGATATATCGGCCTTTGATAGCTTTTAGTGCAATGTCTACATGTAATCTGAGGCGAATGATAAATAGAAAATCACAGAAGTAAATAACAAAGATGTCTTTATACAGTTCACTTCGAGTACGACGCATTTGTAGCTGGCAATCAAGCTAGAAAGAACTTCTGATGATTGTTACAAGTCTATCAAACTAAACTTCTCCGATTGAAATTATCTTTTATAATTTAGTATTACCGATAGCCAATCTACAACTACAGATTGAAACTTTGATGATATGGGTGATCTGAATCAAGTAGAGAACAACTACAGTGAATTTGGAACAAAAAGGAATTTAGAGAGAAATTGAAAACTCTTTTTGGATACAAGAAAGTTGTGGCCTGGCCTCTTTTATTAATTTGAGGCAGAGCTTTCGTCGAGGGCCTCGTGGCTTAGTGATGGCCCGGTCTCGAATGGCCTCGAATAGGTCACGATCGGCTATACAGGCTTGGCCTCCCGACTTGCGTCGAGGCGTATTCGGGCCTCGGCGCGGGGTCTCGATGGGCTCCATCTGAGGAGCCAGGCCTCGGTTGTGCGTAGGGCCGCAGTGCCGATGGAATCTGATCCTGCGTCTTGAGCAACGAAAATGTCTTGACATCAACGGTTTTGGATGTGCGTTCCTTTTAATATGAGGCATAATAATCCACAATCGTACATAGTTGCATTCGGTCTGCTCTTCATTGAATGGTGCAACCTATTCGGATGCATGATGGATTCGAGATTGAGCCTAAACGCGGAAGTAGGAGACACATAGCTGTATCCGATATGACGGAAGAGAAAGTTTGTGCGCTTCCATTCCCCCCAGAAGTTGGCTGCCCAGATTGGTTTGGTATGGGAGTATTGATGGACAAGCTTTGTTTGTGGGATTTGATGATACAAACGGATGAATATTAATATATGGATAATGGATAGTGTAAGGGTTGAAGGATCCTGGACAAAGCAATTCAGATAAAATTTTCACGCTTTACCACAAGATTTCGGACAAGTAGATTTGATGGTATTATCGATATCAGTACATGATGGAGTGATCCTGATATCTGACCTACAGAGATTGGTCTTCTATGATCTGAAGATAAACTATTCCTTGACGTGCATCCATCGTTTCGTCTACAAGTATGCTTTTTCATATCCAATGCCTTTTGTTCCAGATTTTGTTTCTTTCAGGAATCGTCAAGGTTGGATAGCAGATGTGGTTTAGCCTTTCTAAATAAATTGAGACACTCATTTGTAAACATAGGGGATCAGACTTGAATCTTGAAATCTTTAATTTATAATCTCAATACATATTATTCAACTTTGTCCACTCTCAATAGCTTGCAAACGAAAATTGTCTTTAGGACTGTTATATAGTACTTCCTTCTTCACAATAAAATATTGTCGAGTTTAATTTTTTAACTTTTAATAATTAAATTGTATTGTAAATATTTTGTTTATCTTGTATAATATTTAATGAAAAATATATCAAATGGAAAAGAATTTGAAATGTATTTTTTATTGATATATTTTAAATAAATATTATAAAAGCTATGAAACAAAAATATACGGTCAGTTCAGTATTAAAAAGTCGAAATGGATAATTTTTTAGGAAGGAAGGGTGTAGTTTTAGTTCATGATTTTGGAACCCAGTGCATTGGCACTTGAAATTTGGGGAGTGATAACCAGTGCACCACTTGCTTCTTAATGTCAAAGTAATTCTCACCAAGTTAGATAATTTCCTTTTCTTATATATAATTGTCTCGAACACTACTATATAAGGATTGGTGTATTTCTAATTTCCTCACAGGGGTGATAATGATATAGTACCAATGTGCCATCAATATAATGATCTAATGTCGAGAAGCTTCATGGGGTTGATTTGGGATTAACAGCTGACTAGTGATCCGCGTTGGTGGCCAATTTATTTATATTTAAATTTATATCTATGTATAGGGTATGTGTACTCATCCTAAGATGTTTGCGTGTATATTGTACTTACATACAAATATACAAAATTTCATTAATATTATAATATATATTTGTATTCGTTTGTTGTAAATGAGTTTAAATCTGGCTAGTACTGATTATATATAAAAAAATGTAAAAAATAAAGGAAAAAATTAGCACCTTAAACCGTAAGTAAGAGTAATAGCAGTGCATAATTGAACCCGAGCATCATAAGATTCGAATTCGGCTCCTCGACTTTCGATTTTACGGCTCGATTCGGCCGAATCTCAAAAACTATTGCTCGGCTCGTGTTTTTTTAATTAAATGTTCGGCTCGGTATTCGGCTCGATTTTTCGGATAGTTCGAGAAAAAAAATCTTCTTATTACTAAATATTCTGAGTTCAAAAGACAAAAGATGGAATTGCTAATGTTACTACAAATTCTGAGTTCTAAGCTTGAAATAAATAGGTTAGAGAACAGTTAAAACATGCGTCAAGCAGGCCGACGTGCTTGGTGCCCGACAAGCTATGTAGATGCCATGCGAAGGCCATATCGGATAAATCGGACATGCCATGGCTACAAACTGACATAGTGTTGGCGTGCCAAGGAACATGTCGAGACTTTATTATACGCGCCAAGGTTGTATTGAAAAAATGCTTGATCGATTAAAATGAATAGTTTTTCTACGTGATCGAGTAAATAGAGCGGATGGAGTATATGTTTGTTGTCACCATTCTGCTTGACAATTCCTTACAATTTTTCACAAGGACGAATAAATTTTCAAGAAAGAAATAGAATAATGATACTATAGCGATCAATGTATAGCATTTGTTATGTACTCCCTCGGTCGTTTTAATTCGACTTTTCTGTCTCGAGATAAATCTTTATTAACAATTACTCTTTACTTGTATTACTAAAAAAATTAAAAAATTAATTTTATGAAAGTATTTTAAAAAGGCGAATCCGTCGTATAAATTTTTGTATTTTTTGGAATAATAAACAATTACTAATTGATGGTCAAAATTCGATTCTGAAAAAAGTCAACGTCGATTAAAATGGATTGGAGGGAGTATGACCGTAGCTCGAAGGATGCCATTGGCTCGATGATGCAGCCAATAATTTGTTATGCAATTTTCTTTATGCGTGAATCCAACTTTCTCTAGCGAAGGAACTCCAAATTTTAAGCATAGTATCACCGTCAGCTTGACTCGTGCATTGAATTATTTTACTTTCATGTACTCGTCTTGACATTTTAAATACTACATCGGCAACTTCTTGCATATGACATATCCGTACTTATTCTCGTCATTACATTTAAAGAGCATGGTAAATGCTTAATTATCAAAATCTAGCTAATTGTATTCATGCAGGTCATCGTATGAAACATCAATATAGTTCCTTTTCGTATCGTCATTATCGATCACAGGGGTAGCAATATCACGATTTTGTAATCACCCAAATTCCAAATACGCGATTTAATGACGTATTTAGTTCGGCTAATAACTCTCGTAACTCCATAATGCATCGAGTGCATAAATGTCGTCAAATTACGCATAAGCTGCTCAGTAATGCATATGCATTTTAAACCCCCGTATTTCTAGCATAATAGAGCGGCTCCACCATATTCAACGATATATATATAACTCTAAATATACCTTGATACATATATTCATATATTCTCCCAGAAATATTTTTTAAAGCGTCTGACACACACAAATTCTCGAGAGATGCATTAATACCCATACTTTTCTTATCCACTTTAATGAAACTAAATTATATCGTCAATGCATTTATCACAGAAGAAAAAGAAAATTCGATGCTTTCATTTCGTATTGTCACGTGGCATTCGTCGATCTAATTATCATCACAAATTTATATTACTCGTCTAACATCCCTAAGCGTAACTCGAACGTTCTCTTCGCGATTCACTGCTTCACCGTCACACCCTCGATTAAGTAATGCTTATAATCCCACATATTATAATCTAAGATATCACCCGATCTAGCTAGTTCATATTAAATCTATTAATGACTTAGTTTCTCCGTTGGTAGCCAACCTTCTAAAATTATACTCAAGGTTCAAACATCGCAGAAAGAAAATGAATTCGCCTCATCTACGTAACATATCGTACTTATGAAATAATTTCAACAAATTTATAATCTTAATATGTCCTTATCTGATGTCATTACCTTTTGTTTCTCTTTAGTAACTTCTCCCAAAAGTACTCATAAATACTTATGCTCAACCAACCCAATCAACTAAATTCTTCCTCGATCGGGCATATTTTATCGATAAATCGTTGAATTCCAATTTCAACGGCTTCTTATCCGCGATATGTTTAGTTATTCCCTCTACTTTAAACTTCCATTATTCCACCTCCTCTTTCAGATAATATTTATAACAACAACGAACTTCCATAAATATTTATCGAGATTGAATTTCTATTATCAACTCATTATGTCATAGACTCGCCCTTTCTTGATTCTCTTATACGTTATAAATCTCCATTTTACTTGCCTTCCAAATAACCATAAAACTTCTTAATGTATGCATTTAACGCCTTTAACTTGCTAAAATTTGTTTAGTATCACTTAATCTTAAGCTATGAGATTAAACAACGATAACTTTACTCAACTTCATCTAACAAAAGAAATTCAAATGTTCCCATTCCAATCCCTTCCTCGTATATAATTGCATACAATATATTCGAGTTTTCAAGAAGTCCTCGTTCTTTATCATTTCATTTCTCTACTACTCGGCAAACCAAGTGCATTAATAATTAAATCCTTGATATTCAGTATTATCGCCTAGTTTATATCCTTAATTTAAATTACTTTCTCCTTTATATCCGTTCGACCCTGGTCGTACATTAACATATCATTATACTCAGCGTATCATACCTTACTCGGGTTCACACTTTATATCTACATTATTTAAATTTATAATCTGATAAATGCAATTTTTAAATTATTACTTTGATAGCGACCCACAAAATCTCGTTTGAACCTAACTGATCATATTAAGCAATTCACCTGATTAACGATTTTCCTTGGCCCAAATAATCGTTTTAAATCCAATTAACATGTCAAGTAGTTAAATGGGAAAAATTATTAATGACTATATATCTAGTCTCGAGTTTATTAACCGGAAGAATGAGTTCGTACTGAAGCTTGATGCATTCTGGCAACTTGAGGAACAAGCTTTCAAGCAGTGCCATCTTCTTAATATACTTCTCCAGAGGTCCACTTGACTTTCTATTTAAATTAGTAATGCAGAGTTTTCTCGTGGTATATCAACTAATTTTCGTAAGACCGTTCTCTGCCGGTCGAGGCTGCTACTTTCCATTCGTTAGCAATTTCCATCTCGCCCAATATTCTATTGATAGAGTACTCTGGGTATCTAACTGCTTTCTCGGGGTCCCCAATTTTTTTCGTTATTCCAGCTATTCTTGACAATAGCTTCACAACTTAACCAACTTAGAGTTTAAATCATGATAATCGAGGAACTAGAATACTCATTTTAAATCTCAAATTCTAGCTACATTCATCGTACTTTTACATCTACTAATAAGTACCCCATAAATTTCACAGGCAGCTCATTTTTCCAATATTTCGGATGTCTTGACATATTGCGATGCCCTCAGGTGATGATTGATAATCTATGACAGTTAAATCGTGATAACATTTTCTTGTGCATAATTTTTCCATACCGGCTATCACCAGTTCCTCTAGTATCGTCAAATTTAAATATCCACTGTGCAGTGACTTTACTGTTCTCTTGTGCCCTCGTAATTAAATGCTTTCATGAGATTCATTAAGCTTATTCTAATATTAAGTAAGTGACCCGTCATGGCGTCGGCCAAAATTAGTCGTCAGCACATCTAGCGCTTAGATTAAAATACATCGTAAATCGCTGATATTCGTCCTTTGATTAATTCAAGTACACGGGTTCAACTAAGGATCATCGATCTTATACCGCCATCCGCAAACTGCGGCGTTCTTAGATACATATAAATACATCGACCGCTGTAACTCCCGAGTCGACATTAAAAATTTATTCCCGACATCCTTTGGCGTATCTCTCCTCTCGATAAATTTCCAACATATCCGATTTCGATTCTTACGCCGCATCTACTTTCAATTATCATCTTGTTGATTCATGGGAGCCAATTCGATTTATCTGGAATCTTTTCTACTGCGAATTCGCCGCGTGAAGCCAAACAAAAATATTACAGGTGGCGTACTCCAGCAGTCCTTGATCCAGCGAAGCAGGCCGGACTTTTAGAGAAAAGACTCGACCAAAACAACTTCGAATAAAATAACTTAGTTAAGCACATAGCACTTGAACCAATAAAATGTCGAAGCGCAGGAGCTGCGATACGTAATTGTAGCGACGCGCCGAGGTAAATGCGGCGCGAGTTGGGTAAACATCTTGTATTTGAGTCGTAAATGCGATGCGACACAAAAATCG
>JADFUC010001189.1:0-25000 GCA_019722365.1 Lithospermum erythrorhizon
ATCAGTACTTCGTTCAGTTACGTATTGCTTGAGCGAGCTGGGTGTTGAGACAGCAATTGGCTGTCGGATTTCGTCCCGCAACTAGAAGAAGATCGCTTCGGGGGTCACTGCGGTGTGGCTGAATGTAGAGCAGTCCGCCCTTACAGCCTTTGATCAGTAGATTATTTAGAACTTCGGAAGATGGTCAAGGTAGCTTTCTTACGCCTATTCAGCTGGGCATCATTTGTAGCGAAATTTGCTGGCAATGGAGAGTCGTATAATTAGGAATATTTAAAACCGTTTGATGGAGCAGTTAACACGTTATGAATTATCGCGCCCCCGATCGATCGGTTATTCGATGAATCTGATTAATTCGCTGAGGCTATTGGAGTGGAGTTCTTGATTCTTTCAGTGCACCCGTGACTTGAAGCAACTTTAAAAGGATAAAATGGCAAAGATGAAACGGAATCCCAAGAAGTATAAAGATAAAATGGCAAAGAAGAAGCGGAATTCCAAGAAGTATAAGATGAATACCACAGAGATGTTGTATCTTAAATGTAGTTGAAAGATCTTCTGCAAATGCGAAGGATTATCCTTTCGAAAGAATTTGAAAGAAGAGGTCATATATAAATACTCTTAGTTCGTGATCACGAATTTGGATCACCATGATAGTTTACATAGAGGAAAATGAAATGTGGATAAGAAATTGTGGAGTGTTAATGTAATTGAGCAAGAGCCTCTTAGATGCATTAAGAAAAAATGAGGACAAAATGGGAAGTGGTAGAAAATGTACGAGAAGATGAAAGTGCTTCTCGACATGTTTGCATCATTTGGGTTATCAAAAAAAGAAATAAGCGTCTTGAAATTCAAAAGCCCATGAAACGCTCTGTAATTCCGACTTAAAAAAAGCGAGAATAAGAGCTTATAACAAAATCGGGTGATAGAAGAATTGGATTCAGTTAGTGGAGATATTGCCTCCTGTAGTTACAATGGAGGAGTTCACGACCAATGAAAACGGACTTGGGGCAACTATTAAAGAATCAACTTCAATTTCGGACAACACCACAGTCCATTGTCAAACTTAATCAACATTATTCAAATCTAAATTAAACTCCCAATAAATAGGAATAGGGATGCTTAAGTTACGAGACTACGACCTACAAAGGATACTTTTGACATATTTTGTCAGGTACTAAAAATTTTGGCATTTGACTTAACATACTTGAACTTTGATCGTAAATATTTTATTTGTGTTGTATAAGATTTTTTATGAAAAATATCGATAAAAGTATATTGTAAAATTGTTTCCATTGACATATTTTTTAATTAAAATATTATAAAATACAAAACAAAATAGAAAAAAGTTAAAAAAGTCGAAATATAATCTTTAGGGATGAAGTAGATGTTCCCAGGCCGAGTTTGGATAAGTATGGTACCCCGATCAAAAATATTCGATAGCATTTGGTTAAATTTTTAAGTGTCGAATCATTTTTAAAAAAAATTACCCTGAAACTCAAATTGGTTGTATTTCCAATTTTAAGTGCAATTTGAAAAATTAAAAATTAGGTCATCATTTGAATGGCGTAAATAGTTGAGGAGCAAAAGGGAAAATTTACACTACACGATCTTATTGTATTTAACTAACAATAGAGCAGCTAGCGAGGCCTGTAAAAAAAAACTTGCATCCATATTTTGAAAAATTAGAAAATTATTAAAAATTCAATAGCCAATCTTTAACAAAACTTGCATCCATATACTCTTCGTATATTATAATAATAAATGAGAAGTTACAAAAATTGATTGCAAGTTACTGTAATAAATTTTGAATACAATAATATTACTAAATTGCCGCGGTAATCCTACTGGGTAGAATGTAGGGATGAGTGCCATTTACCCGCCAAATGTCATGTCACTTAAAACCTCCGAAACATCTCCGGGCTACCCAGGGAATACATTCTAAACACATATAATCTCGTTTACTTGGGTTATTTTATAACATAAGCTCTTTACACATAATTCGTATCATAATATCTACCGAATCTATAACATCTGATATCTCGTATATTGATATAGTTTACCAATCTATTAAATTAGTTGTCAGCCAATTCACCAAATGCTTATCTGCGTGTGCATTTATATCACACTAATATAATCGAAGATCACATTTTACTAAATCTACGTCTGATAAATAATTTTCCATATATCCGCACAAATTAATTATCATATCAACATCTGGAAATCCTTTTAATAGTTATCTATTTAACCCAAAAATATCTGATACCGCATTATTCATAATGTAAGAAGATTATAAGCCGTGCTGATGTAATTGCTACGCCTCTAGTCGAGCCAAATATCCTCAGCTTTAACTACTTGAATGTACATTCGATGTCGGCCTTTCTTATTTCAAACTTAAAAAGAAACTTTAAGGTTATGATTTAAGAGGAAAATAACAACAAAAGGAAAAGAAAAATTTTAGGAAGAGGAGGGAGGAGTCGCGACCTAAGCCGCAAAAAAAAAATATTTTTTGTGTCTTGTTTTATAAATAGATTAAGATGATGTTCTTAACGCTTGAAGCAAAATAAAGTAAAGAGGTAAATGCTAGCGGGAGGATCGAGAGATTCGAGGAGCCGGGATGCGTTGGGATATCGCGCGGATTGTCAATCAAGAATTTTGCAACCTTTCATGAATATCTCATTGCTTGAATCAATTCTTCTATCAACCCGATTTAAGTTTTCCGTGAGCTCCTTCTTTTAAATCGAAGAGAATTAATAACTGTTAAGCTTTGAAGCTTGAAGATGCCTATTTCTTTTGATAATCCCAAATGATCTGAACATGTTGAAGAGAATTTTTCATCATACATGCACTTTCTACCTTCCCGTTTGTACTCATTTTTTCTCTACGTAATTGCTAAGTAGTGCCTGCTTTCGATTACATTAGCCATTTCCATGATTAGCTTTATCGGCTATTTTTTCTATGTAAACTATTGTGTGATCAAATTAGGATCATGAACTAAGGGTGATATATGACCTCTTGGTCATTCAGTGACGATCAACCCGTAGAGATGAGAAGATCATGACTACATGAAGGCAACATCTACATGGTATCTATCTTATCTTGGGATTAAAACATTGTTTTCTTAATTTTATCTTTATCTTGCTTGGGATTTAGGTCTTGTTTTACCATTTATCATTTTTAGGTTCTTTGAGTCATGGGCGAGACTGCGGAAAAGAGCTGCCTTGACTCCGCTGATAGTTCATGTGTAAGAGGAAGTTTGGTGTGTCATCGAATAACCCATTTGATCGGGCGTTCGCAATTTAGAGGCAGCATAATGTATTCTTGTTCCGTGAAGCGGTTTTAAAAAGGTATTCGGGAATTATAGCTACTCTCCGTGGTGAAAATTTACGTGTCAATCAGTAGATTATTAAAAGCCAAAAGCAATGCTGCATTATTCAAAAAATTATATGGAGTTCAAATACGATAAGAAAAAATTGAATTTTGAGGAATTAATTTTAATTACGAGATTCAAATACCATAAGTCGATAAACTATTCCTTTTTTTTTTAAACGACATGACAAACAATGATAATATACAACTTATTTTTTTTTTTAGCTTGGCAACTTGCAACCAATGATAATATACAACGAGAGGAAAAATCAACCCTGAAATAATTTTTGAGAATTAGATGTAGTTGATTACATTCAAAATAATAATGACATAATAGTCCTAATCAATTTTTTTTGAGACAGTTGAATTTGAGCTAGCGTATATTATCATTGTGATCTAGAATTAATACGATCTAATCAATGTTTTTAATAATTTTATAAATTTTTATTGGATTGATTTTGTCCTTTGTTGTATATTATCGTTGTAGATTATTAAATTCTTCTCAAGTTTGATATTCCCCTTTTATTTATTTATATAAAATTTTATAAATTTTTTGTAGTTGATTTTGTCTTGTATATTATCATTGTTGTTTTATAAACTTTTGTGATTGATTTTTCTCACATTGTATATTATCATTGTTAACCGACTCAAAAAAGAAGGGAATATTTTCTTTGTTTATTGTATTTAAATCTTAGAATTAAAGCTAATTCTCGAAATTCAATTTTCTTATCGTATTTGAACTCCATATAATTTTTTTTGAATAATGTGTTAGATGGTTTATGGAATAATCTATTGATTTGACACAATTTACCATGGAGTCATTTATAATTCGGGAATACCTTTACAACCGTTTGATGGAACAGTTAACACTTTATGAGTCTCTAGCTGTAAACGCCCCCCGATCAGTCGGTTATTCGATAGATACAATTGAGAAACGCTGAGGCCCATTGGGTGGAGTTGCGCCGGTTCTTTTCAGTCTTGCCATGACTTAAGGCGACCTAAAAAGGATAAAATCGCGAAGATGAAGCGGAATCCCCGAAGTATAAAGATAAAATGGCGAAAGAAGAAGGCGGAATTCGAAGTATAAGATGAATCTACGGAGATGTTGTATCTTCATGTAGTTGAAGATCTTCTCATCTATGAAAGTTAATCACTGGGGTGAAGAGAGGTCATATATCACCTCTTAGTTCATGATCACGAATTTGGATCACTGTGATAGTTTTACATAGAGGAAAATGGAGCGCTTGGATAAGAAATTGTGGAGTGTTAATGTAATTGAGCAGGCTACTTAGCAGTCATAGAAAAAATGAGGACAAAATGGAAGTGGTAGAAAATGCAGAAAGGTGAAATTATAGCTACCAGCGTGTTTGCATCATTTGGGGTTATCAAAAAAGAAATAGGCGTCTTGAAGTCTTAAAACTTAGCGAACACTCTGCATAATTTAGAGCTTAAAAAAGCGAGAATAAGGAGCTTATGGAAAAACGAAATCGGCTGATAGAAGAATTGGATTCAGTTAGTGAAAATATTGCCTCTTGTGAATTCTGATATGGAGGAGTTGCAGCCAATGAAGGCGGACTTGGGGCAACTATTAAAGGAGAGAATCCCACTTCAATTTCGGATGACACGCATTCCGTTGTCAGGCTTCAGTCAGCATTATTGAATACAAATTAAGCTCGATAAATAGGAATAGGGATGTAGAAAGTTGCGGACTCGACTCTGAAAGGATGCTTTTGACATATTCGTCAGATCCCACTAAAAATTTTCACGACCTTACATTGCTGATCTTTGATAAGTAAATATTTTTATTTGTGTTTGTATAAGATTTTATGAAAAATATGTAATAAAAGTATTGTAAATTATTTCCATTGACATATTTTTTCATCAAATAAATATAAAATACAAACAAAATAGAAAAAGTTAAAAGTCAAAATATATGAGCTCTTTTAGGGATGAGAGTAGATGTTCCCCAGGCGAGTTTGGATCATGGTACTGATCGAAAATATTCGGTAGCGTTTGGTTTAAATTTTTTTTAAAAGTGTCGAATCATTTTAAAAAAAATTACCACAAACTCAAATTGTTGGTTGTATTTCCAATTTTAGGGTGCAATTTGAAAAATTAAAAAATTAGGTCCATCATTTGAATGACATAAATAGTTGAGGGAGCAAAAGGAAAATTTACACTACACCAATCTTATTGTATTTAACTAGCAATAGAACACACGCGAGGCCTGTAAAAAAAAAACTTGAATCCATATTTTGAAAAATTAGAAAATTATTAAAAATTCAATGACAATCTTTAACAAAACTTGCATCCATATGCTACTCGTATATTATAATAAATGAGAAGTTACAAAAAATTGATTGCAAGTTACTCATAATAGAATTTTGAATACAATAATATTACTAAATTGCCCTTGTTAATCACCTAGGTAGAATGTAGGGATGATTCTTGGCTACGCCGATATGCATATCGCTTGAGCCTCGAAACATCTCGGTACCAGAATCACGTATGCTTATATAATCTCGTTTATGATTGTTTACTTAACATAAACTCTTTTACATATATAGTCATATGTAATATCTGAATCTATAACATCCCGATATCTTCATATATTGATATTCAATATAGTTTACCGATACAATAGATTAGTTCCGATCGTAGTTACCATCTTGCTCTGGCGTGTCTTAATTTATATCAGCCCAATATAATCGAATCGCGTTCTTAAATGCCGTCTCGATAAATAATTTTCATATATCCACCTCATTAATTATCATGCTCAAGCGTCTTGGAAATCCTTTTTAATAGTTATCACATTTAATATTTAAAAATATCTGATACACGTATTACGTAATGTAAGAAAGATTATAAGCGATGTGATATAGTCTTCCTTTCTAGTCGAAGCGAATATCGCCTTAACTACTTGAATCACACTATTCGATACTCAGCCTTTTCTTAGCTTGGCTTAAAGCTTTTAAGGTTATGATTTAAGAGGAAAATATGACAGAAAGAAAATTTTAGGAAAGAGGGAGGGGAAGGTCACGACCTAAGCAAGAACAAAAAAATATTTTGTGTCTTGTTTTTATAAGTAGATTAAGATGATGTTTCTTAACCTTGAAGCAAAATAAAGTAAGAGGTAAATGCTAGCGAGAGGATCAAGAGATTCAGGAACGGGATGCATTGGGACTCTCAGCACGGATTGTCCAATCAATTTTCTGGCCTTCATTGAATATCTCCCATGAATCTTGGTCTTGTCAGTAGATTTCGTTTTTCCATGAGCTCCTTCTTTTAAATCGGAAATTAAGAGGAGTGTCTTTGTTAAGCTTTGACTTGAGATGCTATTCTTTTTGATAATCCCAAATGATCTGAGAAGCATGTTGAAGAATTTTCGTCGCTACATGCCTTCCTATAGCTTCCATTTGTACTCATTTTTCTACGTAATTGCTAAGTAGTGCCTCTTGCTCAATTACATTAGCCCATTTTCATGATTCGCTATCCCCAGGAAAATTTATTTTTTTACATGTAATGGCTTGTGTGTGATCGAGTCGGTCGTAGTAAGAGGTGATATATAGCGCCTTCGATCGTTACGAGTGGCCGATCGCCGTAGAGATGAGAAAGATCTTCCAGCTACGTGAAAACCAAGCAATCTACATAATTATCTTTATCTTAAGTTAAAACGCTTCTTTCTTGAATTTTATCTTTATCTTTCTTGGGATTAGGTCTTATACTACCGTTTATCATTTTAGGTTTAGCAGTTCATGGGCGAGACTACGGAAAAGAGCTGTGACTCCGCCCCAATAGTTCATGTAAGGAAGTTTGAATTGTATCTGTCGAATAACTTAGGCGATCGGGCGTTACTTGACTAGAGGCGCGTAATGTGTTAGCTAATTCCGTCAAGCGGTTTAAAGGTATTCAGGAATTATAGCTACTCTCCATGGTGAAAATTTCGTGTCGAATCAATAGATTATTCCATAAAACCATCAACACGTTATTCAAAAAATTATATGGGTTCAAATGCAGATAAAGAAAAATTGAATTTTGAGGAATTAGTTTAGTGCAATTCAAATGTCTACATAGTCGATGAAACTATTCCCACTTTTTTTTAGCTTGACAAACGTGACAATGATAATATCTGACATTTTTAGTTTGGCAAACAAGCAATGATAATATCTGTGAGGAAAAAATCAACCACAAAATAATTTTTTGAGAATTAGATGTGAAGTTGATTCGCATTGAAATAATAATGACATAATAATTGTCGATTTTGAGACCAGCGTTTAGCAATTTTGAGGCGGGCGTATATTATCATTTATAGGCTAAATTCTTTGCTCACGTCTAATGATGTTTTTAATAATTTTATAAATTTTTGTGGATTGATTTTGTCCTTTGTTGTATATTATCATTGTAGATTGTCGGAGTGGCTTCTCCAGAGTTTGATATTACTTTTGTTGTTATATAAAATTTTATAAATTTTTGTGGTTGATTTTGTCTTTTGTATATTATCGTTGTTGTTTTATAAACTTTTGTGATTGATTTTTCTACGTTGTATATTATCGTTGTTGTTGTCAAGCTCGAAAAAAAAGAAGGGAATATTTTCTTGTTTTATTGTATTTAAATCTTAGAATTAAACTAATTCTCGAAATTCAATTTTCTTATCGTATTTGAACTCCATATAATTTTGAATAATGTGTTAGATAGTTTTATCAAGGAATGTCATTGATTTGACAATTTGCACCATGGAGAGTCATGCAATTCCCGAATACCTTTAAAACCGTTTGATGGAGCAGGTTAACACATTATGATCTACAGTATGCTTATCCGTCGATCGGTTATTAGATAGATCTGATTGAGCACCCAGCTACAGGAACGTGGGTGGAGTTGCCTTGAGTTAACTTCAGAATGCTGCCGTGACTTGAGCAACCCTAAAAAGGATAAAATGGCAAAGATGAAAGCGGAATAAAAGTATAAAGATAAAATGGCGAAAGAAGCGGAATTCAAAGTATAAGATGAATACCACAGAGATGTTGTGTCTTCATGTAGTTGAAGATCTTCTCATCTCTATGAAGGATTGTCACTCAGAAAGGACTGAAGAAGAGGTCATATATCACCTCTTAGTTCATGATCTGAATTTGGATCACACAATAGTTTACATAGAGGAAAATGGCTTCTTAGATAAGGAATTGTGGAGTGCTAATGTAATTGAGCAAGAGGCACTACTTAGCAATTACGTAGAAAAAATGAGTACAAAATGGGAAGTGGTAGAAATGTCTGGGAAAGATAGAAATTCTAACTTTGACATGTTTGCATCGTTTGGGGTTATCAAAAAAGAAAATAGCGTCTTGAAGTCAAAAACTACAAAGACACTCTGGCAATTTCGACTTAAAAAAAGCAGAATAAGGGCTTATGGAAAAACAAAATCGGGTGATGAAAAGTGGATTCGGGTTAGTGGAATGTGCCTCACTGTGGATTCTGATGGAGGAGTTGCGACCAATGAAGAGCGGACTTGGGGCAACTATTAAGGAGGGTATCACTTCAATTTCGGACAACACCACGCATTCCATTGTCAAAACTCAATCAACTTGCGTATTCAAATCTAAATTAAACTCGATAAATAGAATAGGGATGTAGAAAGTTACCGGACTTCAGCTCCTGAAAGGATCTTTGGCAGTATTCACGTCGGATTCACAAAAAAATTTTTCGGCGTGCAGTACATCTTGATCTTGATCGTAAATATTTTATTTGTGTTGTATAAGATTTTGAAAAATATATCGATAAAGTATATTGTAAAATTATTTCCATCGACATATTTTTCAAAACAAATATTATAAAATACAAAGCAAAATAGAAAAAAGTTAAAAAAGTCGAAAATATAATCTTTAGGGATGGGAAGTAGATGTTTTCTAAGTAGAGTTTGGATCATGTGGTACCTTGATCAAAATATTCAGTAGCATTTGGTTAAATTTTTAAAAGTGTCGGAATCATTTTAAAAGAATTACCACAAACTCAAATTGTTGGTTGTATTTCAATTTTAGGGTCTGATTTGAAAAATTAAAAAATTAGGTCAATCATTTGAATGACATAAATAGTTGAGGGATGAGGAAAATTACACTACGATCTTATTGTATTTAACTAGCAATAGAACATGAGGCACAATAAAAAAAGCTTGAATCCGTATTTTGAAAAATTAGAAAGGTATTAAAAATTCAATGACAATCCCAACAAAACTTGCATCCATATGCTACTCGTATATTATAATAATGAGAAGTTACAAAAAATTGATTACCAAGTTACTCATAATACTTTTGAATACATGATATTACTAAATTGCCCTCAAATTAATTTAAAAAGCCCAAAGTTTAAAAGGATATAAAATGGCAAAAAGTTTTGGTGAAACCAAATAATACTTATCTATTTTAACTTTTCTTTATATATAGTATAGATCTATTTTCTTTATATATAGTATAGATGCTATTAATGTATATACATGAAAAGGTTATACTTTGTATATATGTTATACTATAAAGATGGATGCAGTATTGCTGAACACTATAAATTACCTTGCTTTTTATTATCTTGATATGCAACATAATTGCTAAACAATGTATCAAGAATGTTTTGGTGGCCTGATAGAACTTTCGGGAATGTCTCCATTCTTTCATATTCAATTAAAGTGCTTTCCAAATCTTGAACAGTTCCTTCTGTTGCCAATATTAGCAACATATTCCACTCATAATAAGATAGCCCTATTCCTCTTCTCAAACCTTCTTGACAAATTATTTTAAAACTGCTGCAAAACATGAGATCACCAAGGAAGATCACATCACATTGTAGTTCAATGTTCAATTGATAAAAATACGAGTTATATTTTTGCACAAACTATATAAACTATTATATTATTCTGGATAAATGTGAACATGAAAATTATTATTTAATCAAAATGGTATATAGTTATAGTACAAAATTTCTAGATAAAAATTGTTGTTTCTTTTTAATTAATTAAGCTCCCTCCACTGATTGTCCAATTTGATTTCTAGTTGTCAAAATTAACAAATTAATATAGCAAAAACTGACATGAATGAACAAAAATTATGTTTGTAATGAAGTATATTAAAAAGAAAAGTAAACTAAAAGTGCACCCTATCCCAGAGTTAGGATCGGTTAAATATAATCTTAGAGTTTATTAAATAATATGGCAGTAATTATAAAAAAAAACAGCCCTATTCGATGGGAGGATTGACCATAAATATTACATTTAGAGTTTATTAAAGAATCGAGTATTAATTTATAGAGTTTGTCTGATAATAATTCTGAAAAAACGAAAAAACACTAATTATTATTAGCATTCTATCGAGTTGAAGCTGACCAAAAATATTATCTTAGAGTTTATTAAATAATCATTATTAATTTATCGAGCTTATGAATGACAATTATAAAAAATTGCACCAAAAAACGTGAAAATATTATCTTAAAGAGTTTGATAAAGAATCGAGTATTAATTTATCCAATTTACATAGTAGTTGATAGTTTTATATAAAAATGAAAAAAAAACAGAATTATTAATTTAGCGTCTATCCTTGAGTCGAGCCATTAAAAATATTATTTAGAAAGTTTATTAAATAATTTTATTATTACTTTATTGAGTTAAAAATTAAAAAAGCAGAGAAAAAACTTTATCACAAGCGGAATCCACGCTCTTTAATTTAAAAAAAAATGAAAAGAAACAAAAAAAAACGAGGTATTAATTTAGACCACTGTCGCCAAGTGTGTCGACAAAAATATTATCTTAGAGAGTTTATTAAATATCTTGAAGTATTAATTTATAATTTAAAAAAAAACTTTATAAAGCCTTAAGCATATGACCGGCGTTTGGCCTACAGCTTCAAGTCTTTATAATATACTCTTAGTGTTGGTGGCGAAATCGATTAATAGGCGAGCATATGGTATTTGAGCAGCGAATAAATTGAAGAAACTGAGAGATTACCATGACTCATTAATGAGACAACTAATCGACTTTAATTGCATAAAGATTAGCATTTATTAATTTAGCACCATCGAGTCGGGACCAACCAAATATTATCTTAGAATTTATTAAATAATGTCCAGTGTCTCTTTATGGTTGATAATTGCAAAAAAAAAATGAAAAGACGAAAAAAATACGAATTATTAATTTAGCACCCACCTATACAAGTCTAGACCGACCAAAATATTATCTTAGAGTTAATTAAATAATCAGTAATTTATGAGTTTAAAAAAAAACAAAAAAACAAAATAAAATCAAAACCAGTCGCGTTTGGACCGCCGGTAAGGTTTTTTATATACTAAAACCATGATAGTAATACGGAGTATAGTTCAAAAAATTAAAAAATGAATCATTGAAATCTTTACTAGACAATTTTAAGGAATGAAAGGGCATCTTTAAAATTTATTTTGTCCCACGTCTCCAGAAAATTACAACATCACTTATAAAATCCTATAATTTTATGGTCGCCTTTTTAAATTTTGAAAAGCAGAGATGTTTTGAAATATAATTCACCACCAATTATTTTAATAAGACATTTTAGTATAATTGGTTTGACTTTCAAAATATTTTTCTTGATATAATTTAAATGAATTCTTTTATAATATAATCAAGATTTAATGGCAAAAACATTAATTAAAATAAATTGTAGAGGGTGTATGTTGTATTGCCTCAATTGAGAAAACTAACAAATCAATTAAAGTAATGACTACCAATAAGCAACATTCTTTTGGGGGTGGAGGGACAACCACAGTAACACTAACAATCTATCACAGCCACCAGTTAAACCCACAATGAAAATAAGAAATTATGCAAACTAAAAACTGTATCGACCCTATAAGATAAAAACCGATTATCATCACCACATCAATATTTCCCAATGCCTCTAATAGGCTCCCGCCTAAGCGGGACATAGCTGATCGTACCATATGTACCTATTACTAGTAGAGGAGAGGATGGTTCCAAATTCAGACAGAATGAATTGTCATGACCTTATACAACTTGACAATAGATAAGAGTGTATGATTAAAAAGAATTAGCAACCACCAGTTGAATCTACACTCAAAAGTAAAAATGATGCAACAGTAAAAACAACACTCCCTATCACAAATTATCATATTCCCCGATGCCTCTAACTAACAGGTTCCTCGATATGTTGCAACAGTAAAAACAACACTCCCCGATCACAAATTATCATATTCCCCGATGCCTCTAACTAACAGGCTATATTAGGCTATAGGGGTTAGACACTATGCATCCTTACCCATGTGATAACACAGGATAAAATGCTTACGAAATGAAGAGATAAGATGGTGCTATGGCGGACTTAACAATAGATGAGAGAATTGTATGGTAAAAAAAGTGGCAAACCGATGCTCAGAAGATAGATAGTGTCCTCGTGAAGTTTGCTGAACCACATTGGACAGGACTTGAGATCCACGCTGTCAACAGATTTAGAGGTGCAGTAGTCAATGACCTCATTCAAGATGGACTTTCTAATTACACCAGGCAAATATTTGGTAACAATAAGCCATCCATTCATCCAGTCTTGATAAGATTGCTCGATAAAAAAAATGCTTGAAAGTACAAATGGGATCACTCAAGAAATCATTGTCATCTTCTGTGTTTTTGAACAACATGATTATGTTATCAATAACAGCTTCAGACATGTCCATTACGACCGATCTCTTCATCTGTAGAGCGATGTTAAATCTTAAAATTGCATGAACCATATTTGTCTTCAATCCACAAACCATAATACTATAATTGTTGCGCACATTTAATATAAAAATATATAACCGGAAACAAAAAGAAACAGTTTAAATCTAAAACACAAGCTAGTACCAGCAAAGAGACCTACACCCCTCCTCTTACAAGCAAACAGCATACACCTCCATTTTCGTTCTCCCAGACAACATAAGAGGCAGATTGCCTCCTCTAATCAGCATCCAGAAAAAGGCAAGTTGGGTGCCTCAAACCAATCTTCACAGCCATCAAAAATTGAAACATGATTATTACTATTTCAAGGTACTCCTCCTCAAGAGCAATAAGAATGTTGGTGACTGTTAGATGTACGATGCTATATCTGTATGGTCGGTCTTTAATAATAAGCTATAGAACTCTTACTTTTGCCTAAAGTACAGTCTACAAAATTTATCCAGTGCAAAAATAAATCTCTCTGCTTTTTCGATATACTTGTCAATAAATAACCAGTTTTGTCAATACCAAGATCAGAAATTGCAATAAAACTGGAAGATGAAGATGAATGATACCCAGATTAACAATATACATACAAAGACAAAATTCCCCATTTTTCTACATACTTTGAATAAACAACTAATTTCAACAATACCCTATCAGTTCAAGAAAGCTAGAGTTGGAAGGGAACAGATGAAGAAATGAACCATTTATACAGAAATCAAAATTATCTCCTTTTCTACTTTAACATTAAAAACCAATTCTACCAATACCCACTTATAAACAACAATAGCATTATAAGTGCATATAAATATATAATAAACATTTGAAGAAAGAGCTCGACTCACATAATAGGGAAGCTAAATTGAATAAAACAATAAAAATTCACATGGCGATTCTTTGGCGAGGAGAAAGGGGGGCATCAGAGGCAGCAACTAAACACCAACCGGCTCAGATTCTTTTCTACGTGCCCATGTCTTACTTTCATTTTTCTAGCTTAAATGTAAACACAAGCTAGCCCCAAAATTAATAATACATTATTATATCATGAAAGTTGCTTAAATCTAAAACACAAGCTAGTAATAAAAAAGATAAAGATGTACATTGTATAATGAATGTTTTTTCTATATATAACCAATTCAATAAAGTTTGTAACTTAGGTTATTTCAATATTTCTTGAATGAAGACAGTAGATAATTAGGCAAAGGAACATATATAAATTAAGAGAGAAAAAATAGTTGGGTCAGGAGACAAAAATAACAGATAAGGAAAAAAAGAATAGGACCTTGATGACAGCAGATTTTACCCAGGAGAAATTGGGTACTAGGTTCAAATACTATTAGGTATTAGGTTGGAGATGGAAGTACACAAATACGGATTATTAAAGTCAATGTTTCACATCAATTCTGCCCGACAGTCCGACTCGGGATCGGGCCCTGTCCACTAGTATTTTGTACCTACTTATCGACGGGTTGGAATTGAGCTCATATAATAATTTAGTGGGCTACAGATCAAAAACCATCGGTGACAAGTGGCAGTTAATCAATAGAAGAGCCGTGTAGGGGCTTCACAAAGATCTAGGAACAAAGTCTTTGGCCAATCTTAAGAGTATCGAGTCCACGGATAGGATAACACTTTCGAGAACATTTTCATGCTCTGATGTAGATGGGAACTCCATCATCAAAGGAGAAACCTTTAATATTAGTAACAATCCATCATTTTAATAAGAACAGAGAGGTTTAGGGTTTAGGAGTTAGAGACGTTGTAATACGGAAACACCAACGATATACATATATATAATGTCAAGGGCTTCATTTCCAAGTATTTGAAATTGACAAAATTCAAAGACTTAATCCTCCGGATACTTTTGATTAAGTTCTTTGATTGCAAAAACAAAAGAAAAAGAAAGAACATATGAGGAAAACATTTTAAGGTTAGATTTTCGATGTCAAATTAACAAGAAGCTTAAATGGCTCATTGACATAGATAACTTTGTTTTTGAATCAAAATTTCATATTAATATGAAGTATGCTAAAAAGACTATGGTGTTATAGTATATTTATTGAAATTCATATATAAACTACTCGAGTTAACAAAAATCAACACGTCGGAGAATTCGAATCTAGACAGCCTTTTGGAGACCGATAGTAATAAACAACGGAGAAAAGATATGTAGCGTACTTGCAGCAATTAAACCTTTGTAAAGAATACGATAGCAGCGTTAGCTGGCCGGAGATCGATCATGACTTCAAAGTGTTCTATTACTTGTAATCTGCAATTATTACTGAGTTACCCGTCTTTATACCTAAAAAATAGTATTAAAAATTTAATGGTCAAAATTAGTTGCATTCTTAATCGACACACGGCCCATCGAATCAAATTTACCTATTAATAGAAAGTGCGTGAAAACATTAGAGTGCGGCCCGGACCCGGTTACGGTTACGGGGGCGGGAAAATCGAGAGCAGACCTGGATTTTTTGAAAAAAAGTGTAAAAATCGAGTTGATTATCAGAAATACGGTTCGGACCCGGTTCCCGGATTTTGGCCCTGCTGTGGGCGGAATTTTTTATGAGATTTAGTAGGATTTTTTGAATTATATTTTGGGGTTTGGGGTTTAGGAATACGATATCGGTGTTGAGAACAAGTAAAGAGTGAAACTAGCGGCAGCGGAGTGGGACTCAAACCCTGATCGCTGATTAAAAAGTCAGAGCCTTTGTTTATTATTTAAATTTGTTTATTATTTAGTTGTATCACGTAATTTTAGTTTGACATAAATATAAGATGGAGTCGAGTCAGGTCAAGCGTAATTTGGTGTCTAACGTAATGTGTTTGGGTGTCTGCTAATTTGTTGTTTATTTGAACACTCAGCGTTGTCCTAACGCTCAGGCCCGACTACCAGAGGCCGCCTGCGTAAATCATCATCCTAAGATATCTAAGATTCTAAAGGTGGTATTAATCTCAGAATTACAGATTTTTTGGAATATTATTATTTGAAGATTCTTTCAATGTTATTATTTGTTTATTATCGTTTAATTTTAATATCAAATTTTATTTCTCAATTTTACATTTATCCATCTGTTTAATCTCCAAATTTATGGGCACTGTCTCGAATTTAGTTATCCTACTTTTGACTATCGAATTTGTTTATTATATGTTTAATTTTAGTTTATTATTTAGAATGTTTATTATTTTTAGTTATTATTTTGAATTTGTTTATTAATTTTAGTTGTCTACTGTAATTTTAGTTTATTATTTCGAATTTGTTTTGTTTGTTTTGTTGTCTACTGTAATTTTAGTTTACTTGTCTAATGTTGTCTACTGTAATTTTAGTTTATTATTGTTCAGGAGGGGTGCGACCAGGCCATTCAGGATTTTGAGGCAGAAAAATCAAAATCGGATTTGGATTTTTTTAAATGCAAAAATCGTCCGATTATCAAAATCGAGTTCGGACGGATTCAGTTTAGACTACTCTGTGGGCGATTTTATTAGATTTGGGCGGATTTTTTTTATTTATATTTTGGCTTCGTGTTTGATTTTTTGGTTAAGCATACCAATATTCTGATAGCAAGTAATAATAAAAGCTGAAGTCGAAAATAATAGCAATAATAATAAAGCTCAAAACTCAAATATCCCCAAATTACATTCATATCAAACGAACAAATCACAGTAGACAACTAAAATTACAGTAGATAACAAATTACATTCATGTCAACTAAAACAAATTACAGTAGACAACAAATTAATAAACATCTAAAAATTGAAATGAAACAACAAATTATTAAACAACTAAAATTCGAAATAAAACAACAAATTAGTAAGAGCAAACTAAAAACCACATTCTGATGAACACCAAATTACAGTTATTATTTGACTCCATCTTACATTCATGTCAAACTAAAATTACAGTAGACAACTAAAATAATAAACAAATTCGAAATAATAAACATTAGACAACTAAAATTAATAAACAAATTAATAAACATTAATAAACAAATTCGAAATAATAAACAACTAAAAATTAATAAACAACTAAAATTCGAAATAATAACTAAAATAATAACAAAATTAATAAACATAATAAACAAATTCGAAATAATAACTAAAAATAATAAACATTGGAAATAATAACTTAAAATTCGAGTCATGGCACCTTACCAAAGGGCCTTGAGTGTTTGAATCGGCAATAGAGAAGGGTTCTTGAATCGGCAATACGCAACAGCAGGGGGGGGGATGGATCTAGGACTGGAGTATGAGTTTGAAATGGTTTTGACTGATAAATGGGCTATATGGGCTGCCTTAAGCTACTGAGCTGTTGTGATTTTGATGAGCTGTTATACACACACCCAAATAAGTGTTGGTTTGGTTGAAATAGTATTTTTTTATTGCAGTGTTAGGAAGTTTATTAAAGAGCCCAGTGTCATTTCACTAAAAATCTTATTCGTGTGTGTATAGTGTTGCAGAGTGATTTTTGTTGTGTGACTTGTGTTCAATTTTATATTTTTAGTTATAAAAAAAATTAATTAGTGAACCGGACCCGGTTATATCCGGTCAGTTCAGTTCGATCTTAGGATCCGGTCCGGTTTAGTCCAAAATCCTGGCCCTAAAAAACCGGTCCGGTCGGACCGATTTTTTTTATCCGAAAAATCCGGCGAGGACGGACCGGATCAATCGGATCGAATTTTTATCCAGAGTCAGGCCAGAACCTAGTATATGTCAGTATTCTCTTAGTAGAACCACAGTCATTCAACTTTCCAACTTGGTGGCACGACAAATGATTCATTCACTTTCAACCCGACTAGTGTGGCAAATGATATTCCTTATATAGATTCGATTAGGCGTGTCTAACGGCCCGGCCCTTGCGAATGGCTGAGGCCCGTTGTTAAATAGAGACGGATGGGGAAGGGATTGGGCCCAGTCTTAGCCCGGTTAAACGCCCGATATTCGGTGGGTATTCGGGACCAGCGCTTGGGTTGAGGCCGCCGTGCCGCAATAAGCGTGGTAATGCTTAAAATAAAATTGTCACCAGCTGCTTGCATAAAAAAGTGCTCAAACACATTGTTTTTATTTTGTGAAATGGGCCCGAGTAAGCATTGGTAATGTTCTGATAAGCGTGTCGTAGTTTAATACATCAAAATAGTCTGATAAAGGCATGTTGTATTAGGTAAGTAGTCTAGCAAAAATGTGACACCGTTTTTAGACCAAATGTGTCAACGTTTAACACGTAAATGTTGTAAGAAAACAATAGGAATTAAACACCGCCAATAATTAATACAATGGCGATAGCGCTTAAATACTAAACCACAAATCCTAAACTAAACATAAAAAATTGATTTCGTTCACAACGAAGATTTTGGTCGTTCGTTCCTTTAACATGTTCAATTATTAGTTGAAACAAAATAGAAATTTGTGTTAGGGAGACCAAAAGCGTGTTAATCTACAAACCTAAACCTAAGCCACAAAACCGCCAAACCACTAACCGGGCCCGACCGAGGACTGGGACCACGACCCCGACCCCAAACCCACTGAAACCACAGCTCCAAGGATCTGCAGGTCGATGATATTTTGGCATACGTAGTAGGATGCCCAAAATCGCGTCAGAAGATCTGACTTGTTTAATGGAAGGTATGCCAATGACTCTAAGAGAAGTAGTTGATGTAAGGATATTTTAGGCATGCTTTTGAAACTCCTAAAATTTGGCCAAAGGGAGATCTATTTATGAGATGGATAGTATATTGCAAAGCTTGATCGAACACGAGATGGAAGATATGAGATTGAAAAAGCAAACATCTTATCTTCTCTGCTATGTGTCTATTTTTTTTTCTGCAACTCTATTTTGTTGTGGAGTTGCAGGACAAGAGTATCTGAAAAGTATGCCATTTTGATTTAGATAAGGCTCCAGTTTATGATATTCTCCACCTTCATCTGCTTGAAGACATTTTATTGATGTTTTAAACACATTCTTAATCATTGTGTGGAATTGCTCAAAATAGTGTAATGATTCAGACTTTTGTTTTAGTGGATAAAACCATGAGTATCTTGTGTGAGCATCAACAAATAAGATGTAGTATTTATAGCCAGTAGAAGGAGTAGTAAATTGTCAAACATCAAAGAAAACTAAATCAAAATGTGCAGTAGTAGAATAATTAGCAGAAAAGAATGGTTGTTTTACATGTTTTCCTAACTGACAAACATTACACTGAGTATCAGTACTAGAACTACATGAAATAACATTATGAAAGCTAAAAACTGAATAACAAATGCTGCAGGATTTCCTAGTTTTTGATGCCACAGATGATGAGATGTAATTTGATCTTTGTGTTGAAAGCAAGGGACCCATAAAATTTTGCATCTAAGTCGATGGATAGAGTGATACTGAGTTATTGGATTATGTCTGATGAAGAAGTTTGTCCGCGTGTTATGTGCCTTTGCTCCACTATCTGGATACCATATATTGCCTTGGGGATTAAATGATATCGCGTGCGATAACCCGAGTGATGCAGTTTGTTTGAGGTGAAGGCATGGTTGAACCTGTTGGTGCAGTCTAGACATGCCACAGATCTAACATTTTGAAGAGGCCTTCATTGGAGATGGCATGGAGGGAGAAACGCTTAGGATTCCAGCATTTTTCTCAGAGTTCTGCTTTGCATAGTCATTGGATCTGGGATAGAAGTCAGATGGAGCAAACCTGTACTTGTTGAACTTAGGCTTGTACCTCTGGTTATTGTAGTTGTTTGAGTACTGCCTAGGACAGTTGGATGATGGCTTGTTGGTTGTTGTAGAATAGAGCAACATGGCTGGATCAGCAGAGATCAGCTTGGAAGACTTTTTCATTCTATCAGATTCACTAAGTAACAAAGGTCTCAATGCTACAAATATTGGCCTGACTAGTTGTGTATTCATAGCTGTGATGAATCCATCAAACTAAATAGGGAGGCCTAGAAGAGCCTGTGCAACAAGGTCAGTTTCTTGAATTTGTTCTCCAACTGCCTTGAGATTAGTGTAGAGAGAATGCAATTGTTGTAAATAATCATTCATAGACAGCTCATCTGAGTAGCCAGAGCACCTTGACATTCAAAGTTCAGCAATGTATCATTGACTGAAGCAGATAAGATAACATGAATCCAGCTAAGTGCAATATTATTGCACTGATTCCACATATCAAATTATGGATGTTCAGGTTCAGGGCATGACAATGTGCCATCAACAACTCCTAGAACCTTTTGACATTGGTTGAAATGGGGGCTTTAGGGGAAGATTTGAGACTGGTTCAGCCATTGAAAAGAAGGAAAAAAAACAACAGAAATAAGAGGTGCGGAAATGTGATTTGGATTTCAAACCAAAGCTCTTGATATCATGAAAGGATTTGAGCAAAGATGCTCTCACAATTGTGAGGCGTGTTGTATTTATAATGAGAGATTACAAAGAAATATACAACAATTCAAATTACAGTCATTAAAATAGCTAACAAACTCTAAAGACATCTAATTGATTCTGGATACTATAATGCCTATAAGAAGTGACAACAACTTCTATCTTCTAAGGTGGCAGACCTTCCTAACAAATGCCCAGTGTCACTATTTGGCGTAGTTAGTTCGTCTTAGATTCGTAAAATTGGACTCATATGACTTGCATGAACTACGTGGCGATACATTTACGTATTAATCAATCAAAATGACTGATGAGGACAACTTTATACTTCGCTACGATTCTGAGATCACATATTCTATCCACCGCAAGCTAACATATCAATGACCTGATTACTCTTAAGAGCAAATGTCTTAAATCTTGCGCCCCGTTTCAGCACTAGAGGGTCTGTTAGCACAGGGAATTTTTTCGGTTTGTTATATCGAGAAAATCAAGAGCAGTATATCTTGAATAGAAAAGCGCAACCCCAGGATAAGAAGCTGATACAAATAATGAAGAAACTAATCCAGGTCATATACAAAGCAACATAAACATACGATTTGCCGAATGTTCGGTTTAGTAGCCTAGTACTAACTCTTCTTCGACTTACGGTAATCACGATGATTATTGAAGACCAAATTTTAGCTAGCAAAGTATGGAGGTCGGAAGCAAGGTCGAGGACTGGCAGACCTCGGGGACACTGAGCAAAAGATTTCGGGAAGCAGTCGGGTGATGCCAAGTCGACACGGTCCCAACAAATGGGATGCAACATTTTTGAGGCGGTTTGAGACCTTACAGTCCATGGTTTACTATACTCTTTTAGGTTTTGAACATAGGAATTACGTAGTCAAATATATATGAGTGTTAGAATCTCATGAGTGTGTGAAAGCCTGATGGTGATTGGAAATCAAGCTTTGTAGGTTAGAATAGAGAGAGTTTATTAAGTGATAACTTTAAATTATGAGGCTTTATCATAATTAGCATTGAAATTATTGAAAAATTAAATGAGAGATTGAAGAGAAACGTCAGAGAGAGACTTGTCTGCGGAGTTTTCGTGTGAGAATCACGTCCAGGTTGAGGAGACAGTTGAATAGAGTTAGCGAGTCTTATAACAATCTTCGTGATATTGATAATGGATGCTGCGGCCGAGGCACATCTACTTTTCACGTTGAGGGAGACTAGGATAAAATTCTTGTGTCGATTTAATTTTCGCGTTATTTTGCTACGTTTGTCGTATTTGAATTAGTGTTATATCTAAATACATTTGGTTGTTGTTGTCGCATCGCACGTGCATGTCACGAGTTATTGTCGATTATGGGGTTCTCCGATAGGTGTAGGATATATAATCAAATAGTATCTTTATTACTAAATTTGAGAGAAGAAAGCTGAAATTAAAAAGCCATATAGGTTGAGCCACTTGAAATTCCACACGAAAAAATGCTTTGCGCAGCAGCTTCACAAATTTCGTCAACTCAACCAAGTTGCCATCATCTTATATAAACTCACATTTTACTGATTGTTTCGGACAAGAAAAAATATTGCACCAATAAAGCATTTCTTATCTCTTGCTATGAAAGTAAAACCAAGTGAAATGGAAGAAGAAAAAGAACCTGCATCAGAAGGGAATGGGGGTTCATGTAGATGATTGCAGGATGACTTTTCTTCATATCTGAATTGAGGCACACAATCCCTTGACTCGCAGTCCTATAATTTGAAGGTCACAATTAAACAAAAATGTCAATTACATGGTCCATAGGAATAAGCATGCTACATTCAAGGGAAAAAAGACTAATAACATTACAATATTGAGACTAGGGTGATAAGAATAAATCAAGTTAAAAGCTTATATACCTTTAGCCAAAATTCAGGAAAATGTCCAAAGGAACCCCCTTGTCCGAACGTTCACTATCAACATTATATAACACACTTGTAAGCTCTGTAGCTGTCATTTCTCCATAACATACTCTGCTCATGTTCGGGCAATTACTGAACCGTAAATTTGCGAGTGACGGTAGATCAAGGTGGTGATTTGGGTAGCAAGAAAACATTCTTAGTCTAGAAAGAGAGTCAATGTTTATCAATTTCAGTTTTGGCAATAATATTTTTCCCTCAATGATTGCATCTCTATGTGATGCCTCATCCTCTTCGCATCCAATAATTGCTTCCATTAGCCGATTACCCTTCAAATATAAATTTTCAAGGCTCACAAGCATGTTGACAATAGTAGGTGTCAGTATATACCGTAAGCCATCACATCCTTCAACTTCTAGTGACATCAAATCTTGAAACACACATATCTGTTTTGGAGGGCTGGTTAAGGTTATCACGGGTTTTGTGTAGTCAGTTAAACATACTCCGTTCAAACACGAAGACAGGTGTTTCACCACACGAGGCTTAGAAGATGTTTGATGAGGTGTCTCCTCCGCCGATGGAACGATCTCTTGCTGCGATTCTCTTTGGAGCAGCATCCTCATTAAGTGCTTCAACATGGGCAGATTATGCAGAGACAACTTCTTCAGCTGGCCAAGAAGCTAATTTCTGTAGTCGATCTTTGTAGTAGTATTTATCTCTTCAAAGTCGAAGATAAATTCTAGTGATGAACAAGAATTCACAATAAGTTGCTCAAGATTCAGTAACCCTTCAATAAACATAATTTGCAATTGCAGGAAACTTATCACAATAGCTTACAAATCATGCAACGTGGCTCAGGAAGAGAGAATCGTAATTGCTCTAACTGTATATCCGATATGTCGATGTTTTTCAATTTAGAAACAAAACCTGCCGGATTTTGAAAATTTAGAATTAAACATTTCATACTAACAAGTAGTAATAAGACCTACAAACAGTAATATGGTTACAAAATATTTGGAATTAAAAATCTTAATATGGACGTGAATGAAATATTACCTGACAAGTTTTATGGTCTGGGCCAATGCTCGAAAAGTTTGATAAACTGATAAGGATTAATTCTTGCAGTTCTGGGAAGACAATTACTTCTTCTGAGCTCTCTATTCCATCTTGGTGGCTAATTGTTACCAGTCTCTCCAGTTTCTTGCAGTATTTTACAGACAACTTCAGAAGTTGACAGAGCAATTTGATGGTGGAATTGAGAAATATACTTTCAACATCATGGCAAAGACTGATATTAAGGATCTTGAGCTTACAAAGCGATGGAAACTGAAGGGAACCCTAAATTTTCTTTGACATCGACTTCAGACAGACTTGACTCTTGTAATTTGATCAAAGACCAACCAAAAGTTCACTGCGAAACCATCCTTCAAATTTTGTGCATCCTCAATTGATAGCTTCTTTAACAAACCTAAGAGACCCCATCCAGCCGGAAGATACCCCATATCAAAATTAACCAGTTTCAAGGAATTACACAAAATCTTGTTGAAGTACATATCCCTCTCATTTGAGAAGTCAAAACTAATCAACTTTTGGACATTCAAGTTGTCCAGTAAAGTCTTCAAGCATTGACCACTGTTAGTTGAATATTGTACAGTATGTAGCTTTGTTAGTAAACTCACTTCTTTGATCTTCTCACGATGTATTTCCATTTCAACACCTTCACGATAAACACCCAAATACAATTCTTCGAGGTTCTTCAACCTTGATAGGGTGCCTGGAAGAATGCGCTCAGAACCTCCCATATTGTAAAATCTCATATCCAGTGACTTTAGATTTGTGAGTTGGGAAATTTCTTCTGGAATCATTGTAACTTGAGAACGGAAGAAGCTGAGAACTCTTAGTGCTGCAAGGCTTCCAATTCCAGACATATCTCCTTCTATCGAACAATCTTCAAAAGACAATGTTCTTAAGTTGGTAAGATTGCAGAGTAAAAAATGGAAAACTAGGATTTTGTGAACTTCTAGAACACACGTAGCTCTTCATGCCTCTGATGGAAAGTCTTGAGATGTCCACTTCATCAGCTCTTTCATTTTCAAAATCCAATCTTAAAAGTCGAAGCTTAGGATAATTCAACGCAGGAGGAGACTTCTCCAAATTATTTACCGTCAGCGAGATGCAAGTGCATAATTCACAATTTTCCGGCCACTCATTCAGACCACCATGCATAACCATATAATTCTGATTTTCCTTATTAGCAACTGACAAGCATACATCTCTGACAACATCATGAAGTTTTACGTAGCCTTCCTCCTCACCAACTAACAAGAGGTGACAATCTTTTAGCTCATCAACTATTACATTCACTCTTGTCTTCTATTTCTTTCATGGATGCAAAAGTTCAGAGAATCCCATTTGATATATGACCAGTAATCTACAAAATTTCATGATCCTCAGGAAATAAGAACACATTAAGAGGATCTTTGCTCATCGTTGTCTAAATTGTCATAGCTCAGTTAATGCTCTTGTACACTTTATCCAGGGGAAGCCCTCTGAGGTATCCCTTAGTCGCCTAAGCATATCTGTAAATGCATATTGTTGTTTTCCTATCAAACATTTACCAATCGACTATCGCGAAGGCAAACCAGCATTCCTCAGCCGCTTCTTTTGCTT
>JADFUC010002172.1:0-119486 GCA_019722365.1 Lithospermum erythrorhizon
ATCATTGTACTTCGTTCAGTTACGTATTACTCAGTAATGCATCTAATTGTACTAGAATAAATGCTTAAGTTCTTTTAGATACTACAAAGATACTATTCGCTATGATCTATGGGGTTTCTCTGAATTAACGGTATTCTTTGGTAACAGGTAGTGCAATACAACACATCGGGTCGTGTCTTATTTACATGGTGTACATTGAAATAACCCGTTCCGTATAAGCAATTTCACTTGGGTGATTTTAATTAAGCCAGTTTGAGTGTTTCTGGTTAAAGTAAAATTTTCTTTATGGAATAATGATTACATGGGTTGGGCGATAATATATTTGAGAATAGAAATGTAATTGGACCGTCGAATTTGGTTGGTAAACCGAGTAGAAGCGATATAGGCAAACCAAACTTGACAGCCTGCTTGGTCCCCGCCCACCATACTTTAACAATACATCTATTAAAGCTTATCCTGAACCAAAAGTCTCCTTCTTCCCTCTTAAGCTTGGCCGAACCATCCCTTTCCCCCCTTCCATTGATTTTTTTTCATTTTCTTGGCAAATCTTGTGGAATCTAGCTTAATAACCTCGTTTCCCATCTCTCGTTGATCAAAGGTATGATCTTTACTCTTCGAATTTCATTATTTGGAGCTATAGTTGACTATATAAGAGTTTGACTTTTATGTTGACTTTTAGATTTGGATGTTATTATGGTATAGCATTGTTATCTAAGTATCCGTGAGAGGATTAGAGGTGATTTGGAGTAGTTATTGGGATTGGAAAGTGTTGTAAGTTGGATGTTGACTTTTATTGACTTTTCTTCAATTGACTTTAAATGATAATATGAGGATGGTGGACTAGAATATAGTTGATTTGGGTATAGAATTATTGGTTTGGATAGGAATAGGTAGGGATTGGGTTGAGAAAGTTTGGGGAAAGTTCGTATGCTAATTGGTGCTTGTATTGGAGGTTGTATTTAATGAATTAATTAGTTGTCAATTGATTACTGGGTTGATTAGAATGTGTTTAGGAGGTTATTGTTGGGTAATTGGGTGATGGCGAATCTTGAGACCTAACGAAGTTGGCGATTTGAATATAGTTATGTCGGAATGTTATAGGCGATGCTCAATCTTGGGAATAGAATCCTTGCTAAAGTTATAAATTGAATCGTGAGGCGTGGTATAACACTTGGGGTACACATATGTTGAGAGAGGACTCTATGGAATGTATTATAATATCTAATTTCTTTTGAATAGGGTGGTAGGGATCAGCACGCGCCTAGTCTTGTTGTTACTCTTTTGGACTTGAGGTGAGTACAAATCTCACGATGGGAACCTTTATGTATAATATGTTGTATATACTACATATGATATCTTGAATTATTCGGATATGTGTATTGTGTGACCCGTGGTGATATTATGTGGAAATTGAGATTTATAGTTATACTTTGAAATAATTGAGATTATGATTGATATTATGTGTACATTTTGATTACGATTCATATGATGAAATAAATGGAGATTTTGAGTTATATTATGAGATAATTGAGACTATAATTCATATAATGAAATATTAGTGATTATGACTTATATAATGGGATAGTTGTGAACATGATCTATATTATGAGATTATTGTGTGGTATTATTGCTATATATGTGGGCGTGTCTTTGTGTGTGGTACGTGTCTTGATGTCTTTGATTGATTTATGTGTTACTTGGAGGCGGTGGTGACCAGGAGTTTTGGCGTGGTGTGCATATGCGTGTGGGTGCCCAGGTAGTTCGGAGGTTTGGTGTGATATGCGGCGTTGAGGGTGTAGCCTCGGTCGGGAGGATGGAGGTGGAGGCCTCGTGGAGTTGTTGGAGGTGGATTCTCATATGTGTGTATTATTTGGAGGTGGATTCTCGTATGTGTGTATTATTTGGAATTAGTTCCTCACTTGATGACTTTGTGTGTTGAGATTGTTTTCTGAAATGAATATGCATTAGTTATGAATGTAATCTCATGTGAGCGTCGTGTAACATTGTATAAGAGAAATCTATGTGATATGTGGGCAGTTGTTAAGTACTACGATTAATGTGCGTGCATATGATATATTTACCATATATAGCATGAATATATGATGGAATCGATGCAGTAGTGTTTGTATTAAAACTCGGCTTAATAGGCGACTCACATTCTCGTGGTAGTTCATTGCCTAGGTTTCTAGGAGTGATCGTTGAGGTGGTGAGGAAGCGGTTTTCTTGTGCTTGAGGAGATCATAGGTGGCCGGTGGTGGCATAGGAAGTCCTCATCAGTCATTTCTTTTGTTGAAAAAATTTGTATATTTGAGGCGGTGGGTTGTATTATATTGGCAGTACGGTTGTCGTACTTTCCTTATGATGTATTTGGTTGTGTTACGTTGTCCGTTATTTTGTTGGATGTATTGTTGGAACACCACGATGGAAATAGGAGCTTTATTTTGATGATGTCGGCGAGGTTATGTTGTTATAATCCATCGTTTAGTGACTCTACGGTATCTGAGTTGTTAATGATCTTGCTTATAGGCAGAACTTGGAGTCGTTTAATTTTTGGTATCGAGCCTAGGTTCGGGGTCTTTATGGTGTCTATTGTGGTTATGTGCTTAGGTTGATGAATATTTAGAGGTTGTCGCTATTGGGTTTCTTGTGAAGTCGATTTCTTCTTTACTGGCTGTTATTTCGTAGGCGTTGGGGATGCCCGTGGAATGCGTTCGGTTGGGTCTTTGCGGAGAGTGCGGCCAGTGCGGCGAGAGGGAGGCTGCCGAGTGCTAGAGGTGAGCCAGAGGTGCTAGAGTTGCGAGAGAATGTGGATAGTAATGTAGGCGTGATAGGCCTAGTGTCGGACCCACGCGAGTGCAGGGTAAATATTGGTGGAGATCGAGGCCAGTAGTGCTGTCGCTAGGCAGGAGGGTAGATCCTGAGTAAAGTTGTTGACGCTTTTTGAGCGGGACCGCTTGAATTTCTTGGGGCTGATTCTCTATCGGGCATTAGAGTTCATTCGAGACTTGGAGAGTATATTTGAGCATTAGGAGTTCTTGGGGAGTTGAGGACCATATTGGCCTTGAATTACGGTGGGCTTCGAGATTGGTGGGAGGCGTACCGCAGATCTTTGATTGCCAATTTGAGGCGGACACCGGTGTTGTGGGATCGGTTCGTGGAGTATTTAGGAGCTTTTGTCTTCAGTGCATATGTCCTTTCACAGAGAGAGAGAGAATTGATCGGCTTCGAAGCAAGGGGGCAAGAGTATAAATGACTACGAGAAAGATTTAGTCTCGCCGTCTCTTCGGAGGTGAATCCCTCTTGAGGAAGAGGATCGAGAGGTTCAGGGACGGAATGAAATGGGAGGTCGCTTCCAGGGTTATCACTTAAAAATTATACAACTTTCCATGAGCTAGTGAATGATGCCTTACAGGTAGAGATGGATTTGGTGAGTGTCCGGTGGGTGGGGAGAAAAGAAGGGAAGATATGATGCTTCCCGAGATGGGCTGGTCGATCGAGTTACGGGTTTGGGGGCGTCACGTCACGGCGTGGCAAATTCTGACGAGTCGGTTTAGTGCTCTGTTGCCAATTCTCAATTCGGTACTCTTGTTTACATGCCGAGTCTTTTAATGGATGCAGGAACGGAAGGTATCGGAGGAGGCGGAGTGACTATGGGTGTTTCCGTTGTGTGGCAGGGTCATAGAGGCTGCGGAATGCGAGGCAGGGGTGGTGGTTTTGTTCTTGATTGTCGCCCGGGGAAAGGGCACATTGCCGTTGATTGTCCCCGGAGGCGAGTGTTAGTGGGGTGCTAGCGCGTTTACTCCCGATACCGGCCAGCCGAGCCGGAGGAGGCTATCACGGGCCGTGGAGGTCGGGTCGGTGGTAGAAGAGGAGGCTTTGGGCGTGGAGTTGTGAGTAGTCGAGGAATTGCTTGAGGTTCTTTGGGACTATCGAGGGGTGGTCACGGTACTTTAAATTTATGTGGGTTAGGTAAAGTCTTGTTTGATTCGGGCTACTCGTCGCTTTATATCTGAAATTCTCAGTATTCCTAAAACTAGAAATTCTTGCTATTCCACTTCTAATTCTAACTCCGGTGGGGAATGCATTAAGATTGATAAGGTACTTAAAGTATCCCATAAGTATTAAATCGATAATGGAGATAGATTTATTACCTTTTTTGAGATGAATGATTTTGATCTTGTGCAGAATGGATTGGTTGGGGAAACATCATGCGGTGATAGATTGTCATCTTAAGAAGATTGAAATATCTAGTCTGGCCAAATCACAAGATCTTCTTCTAGGTGATAGAAAAATCCTTTCCCTCTTTTGTCTGCATTTGCATGGTGCCCATAAGATGTTGAGAAGTGGATGTGTTGGTTATCTTGCCCATGTTGTTGACACAAGTAAAGAGAAGGTTGAGTTGAAAGAGGTGCATGTTGTGAGAGAGTATGTTGATGTATTTCCTGAGGAATTGCCGGGACTTCCTCCTGCGCGGGAGGTGGAGTTTTACAGCAGAATTGATTCTGGTACTACTCCGATTTCTATGGCACCAACATAGAATGGCTCTGCGGAGTTGGAGGAGTTGGCAATTGCGAGGTGTTGGATAAAGTTCATTCGACCCAGTAGTTGCCTTGGGGAGCTCGGTGTTATTGTCGAAGAAGGATGGATCTTTGAGGTTGTGTATCGATTATAGACAGCTGAACAAAGTAACCATTAAGAATCGATATCCGTTGCCTAGGATTGATGATCTGTTTGATCAATTGAAGGATGCCCGGGTATTTTCTAAGATTGACTTGAGGTCAGGTTACCATCAATTGAGGATTAAAGAGGATGATGTATCGAAGTCGGCCTTTAGAACAAGATATGGGCACTACGAGTTTTTGGTGATGCCATTTGGGTTGACGAATACTTGCCGCGTTATGGACCTTATGAATCGGGTGTTCCGCACTTAGTAGATAAATTTGTGGTGGTGTTCGTGGCGACATTTGATATATTACGGTAGTGAGGAAATATGAAGAACACTTGAGGATTGTCTTAGAACTTTGAGGAAAAATGAATTGTATAAATTTTCGAGTGATTACAGTTGAGGAAAGTCTGGATTTAAGATGTGATTTCCGGAGAGAGGGTATAAGTGTTGATCCTCAAAAGTGGAAAGGCTGTGATGGTGGGGCTTCGACTGCAGGTATTCTTGAAATCACGAAGCTTTACGGGTCTAAGCGGGATACTATCGAATTCATACGGGACTTACCGATCATTGCAGCCCGCTGACCCGGGTTGACAAGAAGGGAGTTCCATTTGTTTGGAGTCGGGATTGTGACGGTGCTTCAATGAGTTGAAAGAAATTGACTACCGCGCGGTGTTGACTCTTCAGGTCGGAATAGGGATGGTGCGTGGGTGTATAGTGATCTTCAGCGTCGGGGTTGGGATGACCTTATGCAGCATGGTAGGTGGTAGCTTATGTCGTCGCGGCAGTGAAAATCATGAGAAAACTATCCGGCCTTGCGATTTAAAACAAACTGCCCAATTGTGTTCGCTCTTAAAATTTGGAGAGCATTATGGGGTGACTTGCAAAATTTTCTTGATCTGGTTGAAATACCTCCCAGAGATTTGAATACGAGGCGGCGAAGGTGGATGGAGTTGCTCGGCCGATTATGATGTTTCTATTGAGTATCGCCAGGAAGCGAATGTAGTAGGCTGATGCCTTGAGTCGGAAGGGAGATTAAGGAGCCATTAAATGAAATGAAGCAACTTGGTGTTAATTTGAATTGGGGAGTCGATGGTGGTTTGTTGGCACGAATAGGGTTGACCCGGTTCTTGTTGATCGAATCTTGGAGAGAGGGGCCAATGAAAAGATGAGAAGTACAAAAAATAATAGGGAAGTGAAGGCGGAGCGGTCGAGACTTTGTGGTGAGAGGATGGAGCTCTTGATGCATGGTGATTATTGGGTCCTTATTCGAGGAGTTGAAAAAGGAGATTTTGGATGAGGCTCGTAAAGCTCCATCTGAGTATGCATCTGGTGGTACAAGATGTATAGAGACTTAAAAGCGATGTATTGGTGACATGAAGGGAAATTAAATTTGTATCAAAATGGAAGCTTGTCGGTGAGATAGAACAGAGCGTCAGCGGGGCTATTGCGACCCCTTCATTCGAGTGGACTTGGGAGCATATTCACGATGGACTTTGTTTTTGGACTTCCGAGGGGCGTTGAAAGAATGATGGCATTTGGGTCATAGTGGATGAACTATCGAAATCGGCTCATTTTAGCACCAATTAAATTCATTCCAGCGGTCTGACCGGGTTGGCGGGGTTGTATGTGGATCAAGTTGTGCGGGTGCATGGTGCCGGTATCCGTTGTATCGGATCGAGATGCTGGGTCACCTCCCGATTTTGGAAGGGATTTCAAGAAGCGATGGGGCGAGGTCAGATTTAAGTACATCATTTAAATCCCACGGTCGGATAGGCGTCGGAAAGGCAATTCAAACATTGGAGGATATGTTGCGGGCTTTGTGTGTTGAATTTTCGGAAGTGGGATGATGAATTGCCTAAAATGGAGTTTGCATATAATAATAGTTTCCACGGTATTGGGATAAGCGCCATTTGAAGCATTATGCGGCGGAAATGTAGGACTCGATTTCTTTGGAATGAAGTGGGGATAGAAAAGTGTATGGTTCGAGTTGGTGGAAAAGATCGGTGAGAGAATAAAGTGTGACATACAGAAAGTGGCGCAAGATAGGCAAAAGATGTATGCGGATCGTCGTGGGGTGGTTTAAACTTTGAAATTGGTGATAAAGTATTCTTGAGAATATCCCAATGGAAAGGTGTGTTGAGATTCGGAAGAGAGGAAAAGTTGAGCCCAAGATATATCGATTAGTATGAGATTTTGAGGCGAGGATTGATCGATAGCCTATCGTTTTGGCATTGCCTCGGCATTGGGCCGAGGTCATAATGTTTTCCATTGTGTCATGTTTGAGGAAGTATATCGGGCAGATCCGTATGCTTTGATCTGACGGTGGGGCTCGGAGAGGATCTTACGTATGAAGAGAAACCAGTGAAAATTCTTGATCGTAAGGAAAAAGTGTTGCGGAATAAAGTTGTGGCTTTAGTGAAGGTGTTGTGGCGAAATCAACGAGTGGAGGAAGCTACGTGGGAACGAGAGGAGGATGTCAGAAACCAGTATCCACATCTTTCCGAAGGTTGGATTTCTTAGAATTTTGTACTATAATATATGTAGTATACTGATTCCTATGGTTGAGTGAGTGTGTTGAATGCAGGCATGGGTGTTGAGTAAATTCGAGAGACGAAATTTTGTGGAGTGGGGAGGAAATAACTTGGATTCATTATCATGATTTCCTTAAGGTGATTTTAATTACCGCCCGTTTGATGTTTTCTTGGTTAAGTAAAAATTTTTCTTTTATGGAATAATGATTACATGGGTTGGGCGATAATATATATTTTGAGGCAAAATGTAATTGGACTCGTGTTGGTGGTTGATAAACCGGTAGAGAAGCGATATAAATGAAACCAAACTTGACGAGCTACCACTTGAGGTCCCTTCCCTTTCTTACTATACTTATATTTATCTATTGTAAACATCACAAACCAAGTCTCCTTACAACCTCTTAAACGGCCGAACCATCCACTTTCCCCCTTGCATTGATTTTTTCATTTTCTTGCATGAATCTTGTGGAATCTAGCTTAATAACCTGTTTCCCGTCTCTCGTTGATCGAAATTATGATCTTTACTCTTAATTTCATTATTTGGAGCTATAGTTGACTATATAAGAGTTTGACTTTTATGTTGACTTTTAGATTTGGATGTTATTATGGTATAGCATTGTTATCTAAGTATCGGTGAGAGGATTAGAATTGATTTAAGATAGTTATTGGGATTGGAAAGTGTTGTAAGTTGGATGTTGACTTTATTGACTTTTCTTCAATTGACTTTAAATGATAATATGAGGATAATTGGACTAGAATATAGTTGATTTGGAGTATAGAATTATTGGTTTGGATAGGAATAAGTAAAGGGATTGGGTTGAGAAAGTTTGGGGAAGGATTCGTATGCTAATTGGTGCTTGTATTGGAGGTTGTAGTTAATAGATTAATTAGTTGTCAATTGATTCTTGGGTTGATTAGAATGTGTTTACCGGAGGTTATTGTTGGAAGTAATTAGGTGATGAATCTGAATTTTGCGAAGTTGGCGATTTGAATATAGTTATGTCGAATGTTATAGGCGTGTCAATCTTGGGAATAGAATCCTTCTTTAGAGTTATAAATTGAATCGTGAGGCGTGGTACCTCTTTACTTAGGGTACACATATATGTTGAGAGAGGACTCATGGAATGTATTATAATATCTAATTTCTTTGAATAGGAATTGAGCCGGGATCCCCAGCACGAGCGCCTAGTCTTTGTTGTTACTACTTTTGGACTTGAGTGAGTACAAATCTCACGATAGAACCTTTTATGTATAATATATTTGTATATACTACATATGATATCTTGAGATTATCCGGATATGTGTATTGTGTGACCATATTTGATATTATGTGAAATTGAGATTTATGAGTTATACTTTGAAATAATTGAGATTATGATTGATATTATGTGTATATTTGATTCTACGATTCATATGATGAAGTAAATAAATTTTAAGTTATATTATGAGATAATTGAGACTATAATTCATATAATGAGATGATATTATAGTGATTATGACTTATATCATGAGATAGTTGTGAACATGATTTATATTATGAGATTATTGTGTGTTTATTAATGTATATATGTGGTATTGTCTTTGTGTGTGGTATTGTCTTGATGTCGATTGATTTATGTGTTACTTGCGGAGCGGTGGTGACCCGACCGGGAGGTTTGGCGTGGTGTTATATCGTGTGGGTGCCGTGGATTGGGAGGTTTGGTGTGATATGCGCGGTGAGGGGTGTAGCCTCGGTCGGGAGGATGGAGGTGGAGGCACAAATGCGATTATTTGGAGGTGGATTCCTCATGTATGTGTATTACTTGGAGGTGGATTCCTCATGTGTGTGTATTGTTGGAGGTGGATTCCTCATCTGATGACTTTGTGTGTTGAATTGTTTTCTGAAATGAATCGCCATTAGTTATGAATGTAATGCCATTAAATGGCGATAGGTAACATTGTATAAAAGAGAAATCTATGTGATATGTGGGCCGATTTATTTGTGGTACTCGATTAATATGCGTGCATATGATATGTTATATATATATAAGCATGAATATATATGATGGAATCGATGCGTGGTGTTTGTATTCACTCGGCAATAGGCGACTCCTGATACGTAGGCGGGCGTTTATTTTAGGTTTCTAAGTGATCGTTGAGGTGGGTGAGGAATGGTTTTCTTGGCTACTTGGGAGATCATAGGTGAGGCGGTGGTGTGAAGTCCTCATCAGTCATTTCTTTTTTGTTGAAAAATTTGTATATTTGAGGCGGTGGGTTGTATTATATTGAATTAAGTTTGTCGCTCTCGCATGATGTATTTGGTTTATGTGTTTGTCGTTATTTTGTTGGATGTATTGTTGGAACACGCGATGGAAATAGGAGCTTTATTTTGATGATGTCGGCGGGTTATGTTGTTATGGTATCCATCGTTTGGTGACTCACGGTATCTGAGTTGTTAATGATCTTAACTTTCGGTGAGCTTGGGGTGGGTCGTTACAATTTTGGTATCGAGCCTAGGTTCGAGTCTTTATGGTGTCTGTGTGGTTATGTGTAGGTTGATAGTTGTTAGAGTTGTCATTGAGTTTTCTTGTGGTCGATTTCTTCTTTTCTTTGTTATTTATTGTTGTTGGGGATCTTGTGCGTAGGTGCATTCGGTTGGAGTCTTGCGGAGGTCTGCGGCAAAGTGCGGCGAGAGAGGGAGGCTGCGAGAGGTGCTAGAGGTGGTAAGTGCTAGAGTTGCCGAGAATGTGGATAGTAATGTAGGCAGTGATAAGCCTAGTGTCGGGCCAGGATGCAGGGTAAATATTAGTGGAGATCGAGGCCGTAGTGCTGTCTGTTAGGCAGGGAAGTGGAGTCACGAGTAAGTTATTTGTGCTTTTTGAGCGGGACCGCCGAAGTTTGCCGGGCTGATTCTCCTATCAAGGGCATTAGAGTTCATTAGAGACTTGGAGAGTATATTTGAGCCTATGGGAATTCTTGGGAGTTGAGGACCATATTAAACTACAGTGCAGGTGGGCTAGAGATTGGTGGGAGGCGCCTGAATCTTTGAATTGTTGGGCGGACACGGTGTTGTGGGATCGGTTAGGTGATTCTTCGAGGAGCTTTTGTCTTGGTGCATATGTCGGCTCTGAGAGAGGTGATCATTCGAAGCAAGGGGCAAGTATAAATGACTCTGAGAAAAGATTTAGTGATACTGCGTCTACTTCGGGTAGATCCTCTTGAGGAAGAGGATCGAGAGGTTCGAGACCGAGGAATGATATGGGAGAGATTAGCACCGGTTATCACTTAAAAATTATACAACTTTCCATGAGCTAGTAAATGATGCCTTACGAGGTAGAGATGGATTTGGTGGCAGTGTCGATGGGTGGGGAGAAAAGGAAGATATGATGCTTCGAGATGGTACGGTCGATCGAGTTGGAGTTTGAGGGCGTCCGTCACGGCGTGGCCGTTACAGCGGTCGGTTTAAATTGCTCCACACCATTGCCATTCTCAATTGATTACTCTTGTTTACATGCCCGGAGTCTTTAATCGGTGCAGGGAACTTGGAAGTGTCGAGGCGGTGGCCCATGGGTGTTTCGTTGTAGTAAACTGGTCATAGAGGCTGGAATGCCGAGGCAGGGGTGGTGGTTTGTTATCGGTGTCGCCAGGAAGGGCACATTGCTGTTGATTGTCCCCAGAGGCAGAGTGTTAGTGGGAGTGCTGGCACGTTGCTCGATGCGGCCCCGGCGAGGAGGCTATCACGGAAGTCGTGGAGGTCGATTCAGTGGTAGAGGAGGCTTTGGGCGTGGAGTTGTGAGTAGTCGAGTGCTTGAGTTCTTTAAGGACTAGTCGGGGTAATTGAGTACTTTAAATTTATGTGGGTTGGAAGCTAAAGTCTTGTTTTGATTCGGAGCTACTCGTTAAACTTTATATCTGAAGTGCCTCAGTATTCCTAAAACTAGAAATTCTTGCTATTCCACTTCTAATTAACTCGGGTGGGGGAGATGCATTAAGATTGATAAGGTGTTAGAAATTGTCCCATGAAATATTGGAAATCGATAATACGGAGATAGATTTATTACCTTTTGAGATGAATGATTTTTGATGCTGATACGGGAATGGATTTGAGTTGGGAAACATCATGCGTGATAGATTGTCATCTTAAGAAGATTGAAATATCTGAGTCTGGTAAATCTAAGATCTTCTTCCTAGGTGATAGAAAAATCCTTTCCTCTTTATGCCGTTTACGCAGTTGCCCCTTAAGATGTTGAGAAGTGGATGTATTGGTTATCTTTGCCCATGTTGTCGACCTGAGTAAAGAGGTTGATTTGAAGAGGTGCATGTTGTGAGAGTATGTTGATGTATTTCTGAGGAATTCTTAGGGACTTCCTCTGAGAAGGTGGAGTTTTCTATAGGGTGATTCTTTGATGCTTACTCCATCTATGGCGCATATAGAATGGCTCTGGAGTTGAAGGAGTTAGCGCAATTCTGCGAGGAATTGTTGGATAAGGATTCATTAGACCAAAGTAGTTCACCTTGGGGAGCTCCGGTGTTATTTGTCAAGAAGAAGGATGGATCTTTGAGGTTGTGTATGGAGTGTAGGCAATTTGAACAAAGTAACCATTAGAATCGATATCCAGATTTGCCCAGGATTGATGATACGTTTGATCAATTGAAGGATGCCGAATTATTTTTCTAAGATTGACTTGAGGTCGGGGCTACCATCGATTGAGGATTAGGAGGATGATATCAAAAGTCGACTTTTAGAACAAGATATGGGCACTGAGTTTTGGTGATGCCATTGGGTTGACGGGCTTACACCCATTTATGGACCTTATGAATCGGGTGTTCCGCACTTACTTGGATAAATTTGTGGTGGTGTTCATTGACGACATTTTGATATATTCTGGTAGTGAGGGAGAGCATGAAGAACACTTGAGGATTGTGCTAGAGACTTTGAGGAAAAATGAATTGTATGCTAAATTTTCCAAGTGTGAATTCTGGTTGGGGAAGGTGCAGTTTCTGGGTCATGTGATTTCCGGAGAGGGTATAAGTGTTGATCCTCAAAAAGTGGAAGCTGTGATGAGTTGGGAGCGACCTCGAGTGTGCGAAATCTGGCTTTAAGATTACGAGTTACTATCGGAGGGTAATGCAGGAGCCTCTGTCGTTGCCCGCCCGTGACCGGGTTGACAGAAGAGTTCCATTTGTTTGGAGTCGGGATTGTGAGCGGTGCTTATTGAGTTGAAGAGAATTGAAGCTACCGCGGTGTTGACTCTTCCGTCGGGGCCAGGATGGATTACGTCGTGTATAGTGATGCTTAGCGTCGGGGTTGGGATGTGTACTTATGCGACATGGTAAAAGGTGGTAACATAAATCACGGCAATTTGAGGAAAATCATGAGAAAAACTATCCGGCCTTACGATTTAGAACTAAAACTTGAATTGTGTTCGCTCTTAAAATTTGGAAGCGTGTGTATGGGGTGAGCTTTACCAAGAATTTTTCTTGATCTAAAGTTTGAAATACCTCCCAGCGAGAGAGATTTGAATACGAGGCGGCGAAGGTGGATGGAGTTTATCGGCCGATTATGATGTTTCTATTGAGTATCGTCGAGGCGAATGTAATAAGCTGATGCCTTGAAATCCCGGAAGAAAATTAAAACCGTCGTAAAAGAAATAAAACTCTTAGTATTATTCAGATGGGAGTCGATGGTGGTTTGTTGGCACAAATAAAGTTCGACAGGTTCTTGTTGATCCCGAATCTTTGGAGAGGGCGGCAAAAGATGAGAAATTACAAAAAACAACCAGGGAAGTAGAAGAGCGAGCGGTCGGACTTTGTGGTGAGAGAGGATGGGCTGCTGATGCGTGATAGATTATTGGTTCCTTATTCAGAGTTGAAAAAGGAGATTTTGGATAGAGCTCATAATGCTCCATGCATTATGCATCACCAGTGGTACAAGATATAGAACTTAAGCCGGTGTGGTGTGACATGAAGGAAATTCTTTGAATTTGTATCAAAATGTCGACTTGTCGGCGGTGAGGATAAAACACCGACATCCAGCGGGGCTATTGCGGCCTTCACATTCAGTGGACTTGGGAAATATTCACGATGGACTTTGTTTTGGACTTCGAGGGCGTTGAGAAAGAATGATGGCATTTGGGTCATAGTGGATAGACTCAATCAGCTCATTTTCTTACGAGGGATATCTGCGGCGATATGTACTTATACTTAGTGTATAAGTGCGGTGTGCCTTATACTTAGTGTATAAGGCGGTGTGCCTTATACTTAGTGTATAGAGCGGTGTGCCTTATACTTAGTGTATAGGCGATTGTGCAGTCATATAGAGCGGTGTGCCTTGCTTAGTGTATGAGTCACGTGTGCCTTATGCTGTATAAGTGCGGTTTTGGCCTTATCTTTAACGGTATAAGTGCGGGGTGATCATTGATTAGTCCATTCTGCGGGTAGGCGGATTGAGTATATGTGCATTTAGAAATGGGTATCTTGGTGGGGATATGAGATAGGAGGTTTGATGACTAGGTTTTTAGTCGTTGAGGTCTATTGATTTTCTTTCTGGAATTGTGTGCTTGTTAGAGACCTTACATTATATCTTACATGTATTATGTACGAGTTTTCTTGAGGAATTATGTTGTATGACCTTTTAGGTAGTCACGGATATATGTATTTTATTCATATTTGACTATTATATTATTGATTGACTCGTTAAGGTATGGTAAGTTCGCTGTGTTAAGTTTCAAGCGCCATGACTACGCTCTTTTTCGCGTTGGGCGGCATTTCGTTTGTGCCGGGTTGTGGCGGATTAGTCGAGAAGGCATTTGAGAGTTTTGTTCAGTGGCTAGGTGAGCTCGGGTGGTAGAGGATCCTCACGGTCGGTTTTTATGTTGTCCATTTGTTTTGATTGTTGTATTTTTCCTTTTGAAACTTTAGCCTTGTCGGCTGTGTCATTTTGTATTAGGATCGATGCGCATCATCTGTTGCTTTGCCGACATTACTTTATTTTGGGATATGTTGTGTATATATATATGGGTTTTGTCGTTCGATATGGTGATGGATTATAAATTTTAAAAAGCCCCATTTTTGATTTGGAAACTTAATTGTGATCACATTTTGGATGAAGCAATTGTGTTTAAGCGAGGTAGATCCCGTCGGTTTGTTGACTACGGTGTTCAGTTTTAATGACTCTGCGCCTCGGGCGGCCGACTGGGGAATAGATTATAGTCCTTCATCTTTGTCCATCTGGGTATTTATGGTGGGATTATGACTTGGCGAGTTGAACTCCATGTCTCATAGGAAGATGACATTTCATTGGAATCATTCATTTGAACCTTTGCTACAACTTCATTGACATAAGTGTTCAAAATGAGTTGATAAGCGATTGGATCCACCTCGATGAATTTAGATTCGAGAATGTATTTACGGCTTCCAGCGAGTCACCCCGTTAAGAAACTGTCTGACAATGCTTGAGCGAGTTCGGTAATTCTACTTTACTTCCAGCGTGATTAGTATCTCGACATACGGGACTATAATGTTATGTAACTCCCCTTCGCCTTGTATATACAAGGCCCTTATTCGACTTTGATGAATGAAAAATCTTTGATTACTTCGTCAAATGAAGATTCAATACGAGATGCTGAACCGTAAATGGACCTCGTAGCTTACAAAACCTTCTTAGGTCCTTTGGGACATGTAAAGCACAGAGGTTGTACCATGTCATCTTCTCAGGTTTCCATTCAGGAAGCAGTCTTGACATCCATTTGCCATATTTCATAGTCATAAAATGGAGCGATGGTTAAGATTATCAGAATGGATTTTAAGCATGACCATTGGTGAATAAGGTTTCATCATGGGCAATCCCTTGAATTTGCTTGAAGCCTTTAGCCACGAGCCTCGCTTTGAAAACATGGATGTTTGCATCTTTTTGTATTTCTTCTTAAATACCCATTTACGCTCGATAGGGTGAACCTCGTTGGAGTAAATCTAGCAATGCAAACCTGTTTGGTACATAGAATCCATCTTGGACTTCATGGCCATCGTCCATTTATCGACATCTTTCTTTACTCATTGCCTCCGTAAGAGGTAGGCTCGTCTCTTCAATCGCCAGAGAGCCGCGTACCAATGGTCTGGTTCTTGGCGATCTACAGTTTGATCTCTGAGGTTGGTTATCGCGACTCCTGTGAATCAAGAATCGGGTCTCCTGCATAAGAAGATTCAAATTCTTGTGATTGTGTCGGTCGTCTCTACACGGCGGTGTATTGTGATCGCTTAAATCATCTTAGTCTCCTCGAGATGAACACATATCCCCAGCCACTTTTGGATAGATATTCCTTTTAAAATATTCTGATCTTACAAAGTATTTTATTCTCGTGCTTGAATGAAAGTAGTAACCAACGGTTTCCTTGGATACCAATTAAAGTAGTATTTACGATTTAGGCACCGGTCTATCTTTTTGTCAACTTCTTGAACATAAGATTAAGCCCCAAATCTGAGAAAACCCAATTGGGAAACTTCCCGTAACTTCGATTCATGAGTTATTTCATATCTTGATATAGTTGGACATCTTGTGGGAAGTGTGAGTGATGAAGCTTTGTAGTGTATATCTGATAGCTGGCATGATACATAGACTCATGTATATCGAGCCATGTCGATCAAGGTTAAGTTTACTCTTTCGGGCCAGCGTCGTGGCGTTCTGGAAGAAGTGAGTTGTGAAACAATACCATACTCTTTGAGATGAGTATTTGAACCCTTGACTTAAATATTCCTCCTCTATAAGGCCGAAGAATCTTTATAGTCTTGTTCAATTGGTTCTTTACTTCATCATGAAGTTCATGAAGGACTCCGTTTGTATTCGTGAGATACTAATAACCACATTCTTGTTATCGTCGGTAAGTGTAATGAAATGCTTGTAGCTTAGTAGACGAACTTCTTGTGGTTGAGGAACAAAATGGAAGAGAATTCTCTTCCATTTCTTGAGGCCGAACTGCCGAGAGTGGAGGCAAAGGTTTTTTCATGAAATGAAAAAACCGCATCTCTTCCTTTAAATACCATTGCCAATTTTTCACCCGTTAAGCGACTTCGTTAAGAAATCGGTTTAACTACGTTAACTTAATTAGACCGTTATATGGCTTCCAATCAAATGTGATTCTTGAGTGAGTTCTTCCCGTTTTAATTAACCCAACAAGTCGATTAAAATACTAGCAGTCCTTATCGAATAACTTATCAAGTTATTCATCAATTTCAATTGCTTAATTGATTAAACTTGTAAGTTTAACCAATTGATGTTCATCAATATATATCTATCAAATATATAAATATTGAGAATACATTTCTCCGATATCTGAAGTCGTTTAATTTAAATTGCATGAAATATAATTTTGAATATCATTTGTATGTGTGACCTTCTAGGCTCGAGATAATTGTAAGTTGTATAATAATAATAATTGACTAATTATTGTTATTATAACGATAATAGTAAGATCTAGTAATATTTCGTAACCCACTTAAATTATCATGAGCCAAACTAGTAATATCTGATTACTAAGGTGAACACTAAGTTCGGTAATCACGTTTAACCAACGGTAAATGAATTGATACAGTGTCGCAGCAGGCATAATAAAAGAAATCAATTTTCATTGATTTCCGACACTCAGCTTGCCACTTGGATGATAACCTTCTGATTCGCTTTTGCTCAGCGCGATCTACAGTTGTAGGTAACCATAAAGAAGTGTTTCATGAAACACCCGCGACTTTCTTTACTCGGTATGAATTGAATAAGCATTTATGGCATCCCTTAAACAATCGGTACCAAGCTGTGTGAGAGGCTTGAGATCTTGTAATATCAGGGCGGATAAATCCTCGATATATCGACATCTATCATTATCTTCCATTTGTGTGACTTGACATATGCCGTTATAATCCCAGTAAAGGCGGAGCGTTTGGTCATAGTCAAAATACAGGCTTATATAACACGGATAGTTATACATCGTAGGTGTAAGAATTGTCGAACATTCTAAACAAATATCATGAGACATGAGATATACATATCTTCTATGAATTCGTTTCGGTCAATGCCGACTTTTAGTCATAGGACCGGCACGGTATTGATCTAGTCTGCTGAGGCTAACGTGATCAATCTTGATCGCTGTCGAAACACCATGTTAGTCATTTGATGTTTGTCGCCTAACTATCAGCATCGACCAGGCCTTTGGTATCCCATATGTTTCTAGGCTTGAAGGAATTACCGTCAACAATTGATCTTTCTACAAGCATAGACTAACCTAGGGATTTAACTTTTCACTCATCAGGGGATACAATACATGTATATTATATATTTCAACGGCATGTGAAATAAATAATGGAGTAGCCCATATGAATGAATCCACGCATTCATGTAGTTTAGTTAACTGTCAATTAAAACACAGAACTTTTGTTTTAATCAATTATTTAACTTATTCAGTGAATGAACCTGGGCTCTGGTGAACTTTGCCCGCATTCGGTTCCTTCGTTAAGCTCGTGAAAACCAAACTTGTTTGAATCGAGGAAGGATCTCGACTCGAGATGCATTCTTAAAATCGTACATGAATCGCTAAGCTTTGCGTGACTTCTTAGATCATTTCATGATATGTAAAGTAAGAGGATAGTGATTACAATCACATCCTTCACCGAAATACTACTTACAAGCAGTCTTTACATTCATCGACCGATACCGACCCGGAGTCATTGATGACTAAGATTATCCGACATAGTCATGCATGTTGTAGTCGAAATGATTTCAACCCTTTATAGGGTTACATCGGGTAGGTTTACAACACAACTTCGAAGTGTGTTAAAACACATACGTCTTATTAAATGCACATTCTTTTAATAGCATTACCATAAGCAGATTGGTTGGTCAAGTTGTAATACAATTCCAAGTTTGCTTTAGTTTACTCATGACATGCTAGACTTCAGTCCTATTATTGAAATTCTTGGCTAATAGCCTTTCATATGAGTACAAGCTGTCCAAAATACTGCTATGCATTAAGTTACGGTGAAGATCAACAAGCGATCCGTTGAGTAACTATAGTTACCTCTGTTCCCTTAAGGGGTGCTACAGCGTATTCGAATCCCGTGAATACCTTTAGTAAAACTTCCCGCGATTCCCGATCAAGGGGTCGTACTCGTCATAGTTGTGGTGCACAACCACGTGACCTTGGCCTTGATATACACGGTGAATCATATTACTATGTAATAGACTTCAACTACTCTCATTAATGTGAGGCCCCTTACTAGTGGGATTGGACCTCTAATGAAGAGTTGCCTTGTCAATAAGAGAATCTGTCTACTTATAGAATTTAATCTACGGTAGATTTCAATCACCTCGAGCTTCATGACATCTTAAACTTAACAAGCAAATGTCATGCAAGCTCACATATATATATAATGTATTTGATTATAGCATGTGTCGCATATGTAAGCTGAGCTCACAAATGTACAAGAATCTAATAACTATTATACCTTTTAAGGTTGTAGGAAGATTTCTTCAACATTTAGTATATAAAACTTCATTTATGGGTCATGCTCAGCTAACCTTTAAGGAACTCAAGGTTCTTCATCACTCTTGATTCTTATTGATTTTCATCAAGTATCAAAGGTGAGAGATTTAACTTCAGATTATACTTTCGATCTTAAGTTGCAACTTGAATGCATTCAAGTCACATATTTATTTCCTTGATATAGCGAAGGGTTCTATCTTGGTTTGAGTATCTCTAGACCCTTGAATGCATTCAAGTCACGTATTTATTTATTTGTCTTCATGTGAAGGCTACATGTACAATAAATTGCAACATTAGTGGATGAAAATAAATATCGACTTCATTACGGTTATGTACAAAGCCAAGCTTTAATATCAACTTTGGATATGAGTTAAATTATGTCTACTACGGTGACATAATACTAACTTATCCTATCTGAGGCGTTTCAAAGTTTGTTTATCCATATGACTTCTTGAGAGTTGTCTCATGATTGAACTATGAATAAATTAATTTAAAGGTAGGTGCGGCAACCTTAATATGTGAAATTATTTCATTAACTTTATGTTTCGGCCCGTTAAGCACAATCCTTACTTGTATCACTCAACTAATGACAAGGTTAGAATGAAGTATCTCGGTATATGAAATTGAAGATCTCGTCCGTCACGTTTTAACTTCATTAAACACAATTCCTTAATTACGTATCTTAACAAGAATGCGTTTTAGATTAGAATGATGTCTCGTGCTTGGATGATATACTACTTATATCGATGATACTTAAGACTGGTAACTTATTAGTATTCATGTAGTTGCTCCGTACCGCCTCCGATTACGTGTATCGTTCGTGACTCAAATCTTTAATTAACTTATATATAAACATACAAACTTAATTTAGACTGAGAACCTCCCGCTAAGTCTAGTAAGAGTTGACTTAGTTAATCTTTTCAAGATTATACTTTCGAAGTCTTGTTCGAGTCGTTATTCATAAGTATTCAATCGTTTGTTGTTAGGGTGTCCTTTTAAGAAAGAGTAGAGTAATGTTCCTTAATCGGGAATCTGATATGGAAAGCGTGTATGTCAAACATGACATTCATTTCTACTCTTTACAATTACCAAGAAAATAGTTTAGAATCTGACCACCTTCGTGGAGGATTTAAAGCGTGTGCTCTTTATAATGTAATTATTTATCGTTACACAAGAGCTTGATAACTTTCTTTGTCTTCGACTATTGTTATACTTGGCTCATATCCATGATTAAATCATGTGTGTCAAAACTAGTGTTCTCGGCTTGACGTACTTTAACCAAGATATTACGCTTTGATAACAAAAATTATTTGAGATATGAGATTTAATCAAAATCTCTTTCAATTCTAAATGTTACTTAAAATCCTTCTTTCTATGCTTTGAAGTTGGCGGAAATAATGAAGTGAATCATTAGCTTCAACTTATGGTTCATGTTCTTTCGTGCAATACCAGTGACGTGAGCAAGATAGATAGTTTGTATTTAGTTCATGCATAGCTTTTTTGTTTCGTAAATTCATGAACCATGTTCATCATATTAAAGGAACTAAATACCAATCACATCTGAAATGTAGATCACGCAACATTCAAAGATCATTCAATAGTTTTCTCAATCGAGTTATAAAAAGAGATCAAACTATTTATTATTTAAGGCTTGTTTGGTGGCTAAGAGACAATATGACATATTGAGTGCTTGTCGCGTAATCACCTTTGATTGAATAAAAAATTAATTATCCTTGATCATATCCATATGACTTTATTCACTTGAACCCAAAGTTCATGCAACGTATCAACATGATTGAATCAAGTCTTAAATGTTTGTGGTATGCCAAAGTTTATCCTCTATTAGCATCTGGCCAGATTCTTGATAGTTGAAAGGAGATAAGCGTTAACACTTTATTTCAACAAGTCATTGAATTCTCCTTAACTTATTTTATTTCACATTATAAAGTCATGCATTTAGTTTGCCCAATGAATGAGTGAATAAAATAGGTAAACTTAATATGCCAAACATAATAGGAAATATACGACTTAAAATAAACGGTGCGAGTTAAAACAATCCATATGTATTTGCAAATGGTGTAAATATAATACCCAGAGTACTTCAAATCTCACATAAAAGATATCAAGATCTCATACTTATTTCCAACTGGCAACAAACATACATTTTAGATCGGAGTATAATAATGAGTTATCAGCCAAATTATGTAAAGTAATATGTAAAAGGTACCAAAGTCTATTATGCTAGATTGAAGCGACCTTGATGCATACATTTTGAATCGACCTGATAGTAGGTTACCAACCAATTCACGAAACTACATAACTCTTGTGTCACTAGGATACCATACGAGGATGCTACATTTTTGTATCTCAAATGAGCCGGTTAAGCGTACGATTAAACCAAATAGTTAATTAGGTGTCGTCTAGCCCTTGGCGTTAGTGGAAATCACTTTAACATGATCCATTGTCATATCAAAGTGCAAAGCGTAACACATTGCCATCACGATTATTGCCCGAGATAATGCAACGTTCCTGAAACACAAATTGAGCAATACGTTGCTTAAATTTTAATTGGTGAGATTAATGTTAACTTTATTTAACCATGCATAGATAGCACATATTCAAGCAACATGCACAACGTGAAAAATAAATAAATAACACACGTTTAGGAGGATATAGATATGACCACAGGACGCAGTACGTCGTTTTAGCAAGTGAAATCTTGTACATAAGTTCTATTACGACGCTTTAGAAGTGCAAGTCTTTGTGTCTTGACACCTTGAAACCTCGAGTTCTCGAGTGCCGTCTTTGTCAAATCTTATCTTGATACCTTGTGAGTACATACTATTCCCCAACCCGACTTAGGCAATGGCCTTGAGGATTGTGGGTAAGCGAAATACAAGAATAAAATCGACTCGTAGTGCGTTCTGACATTTCAGTGCAGCGAGGCCCAGTAAATAAATAAATTAAACTTGGTCCATATCTAAATACCTCCTTTCCGTTCATATGATATATGGGCAAAACATTAAAACAAATAAATGCACTTGTCATATATATTAAATGAAATGAGATTAAATGTGTTCATAATTGACTAATTAATTACCCGTTATTTTACAATTAGTATCAATTAATTTATTTTAATTTGAATATATTCACACATGATTAATGATAATTATTACAATAATTATCAGCCACTTAAATCATGAAATAATTACTTACAAGTAATTAACTCCAAAATTTAAAATTTAAAAGTCACCATGAAAAATATTTTCAAAAATTATCAATTAATGAAAATAATTATGAAAGGGAAATATAAATCAAATTTAATGCCATTCAAGATATATATTCAATTATCTTAATGAAAAAATTTATGATTTAACATTTAAAACCGAAATTAATAATTACCAATAATTTTAAAACCAAAAATAATTACATAAAATACATTTAGGTTTTTCTAAAAGCAGACGACGAACTGAAACCAAAACACTTGACCTCCCGGCCTTACTTGCAATGACACGCGCCGGCGGTGCCGTGAATCTGGTAGATGAGCTCGTCGGTGGCGAGCGTGCGATTCCGACACCCGGACTACTTAGAAGGTGGTTATGAAGTTGACAGATTTTTGTAATTCATTCGGTTTCAGTTTTTCAGTTAATTGCAACTTTTGTAAAACGATTTGGAGGGTTCTAAAAATTCAAAAAGTGCAGGATTTTCACGAGCAATCAAAATATCATTGTGTGAATATCGTCCAAGTAGAATTTTATAAAAACACTTCTAGTTTCAGTTAAACCCAAAATAATCCAGAAATTCAACAAATTTTTGGAGTACTTAAAAAATTCAAACAATTCTGGAAAAAATCTGGCATGAACCTCAAAGGGTCAAGAATACACAGATTAAATTTCGTAATTTTCTGAAATTTCTAAACCTCACTGTAAAATCGAAAATAATTCTACCTCAAATTAAAAATGCAAATTAATTAATTTTTAATCCCTTTCAATTCATGAAACAATTAAATAAACTTCAAATCATCAAAATCAATACATGAAATGATGATTCCAGCCATGTGAAACATATATAAAATGGGTTGATTTTTTCATATTATATATTCATCAATTGAATATAAATCATGAAACTCAATCAAAAATTAACTAACAACTATGTCAACACACAATCAAATTAGATAAAATATATCCAAACTTGATAGGCTCTGAGGCCCTTTGTTAGAAATCTAGTATGAATTTCATTTGTGGTAAACACCAAATTCATACATCACAGATCCCATAAAATGATATAAATTAATCTAAAACACATAATTAACAATTCACGAATACAAGTTCTTACATTCGCGGAAGCGAAATGAAACCAACTCCTCAAGAAGATGCCTGGGTATGAATGCCCTTGATAAACCTCTCCAATTTCTTGTCCAACACCAAAACGATGTCCTACAGATTATGCAGCAAGAGGGAATCGAATCGTGAACTTGAACTTGCTAGAGTTGTGAGGAATTAAAAATGGAAGAAATTCTTCCATTTCTTAGAGAGGAAGCGTCTTTCTCGAGGTGGAGGCAAAGGGTTTTTTCATGAAATGAAAAACCATGTCTCTTTCCTTTAAATACCATTTCAATTTCCACCCGTTAAGCAACTTCGTTAAGAAATCAGTTTAACTGAATTAACTTAATTAGACAGGTATGGCTTCCAATCCAAATAATGAGTTGCTATTGAGTTGTTCCATTTTAATTAACTTAACAAGTCAATTAAAATACTAACGAGTCATATCGAATAACTTATCAAGTTATTCATCAATTTCAATTAGCTTAATTTATTAAACTTCCAAGTTTAACTTAATTTATGTTAATCAATATATATTTATCAAATATATAAATATTGAAGATACATTTCTCAATAGACAAGTCATAAATATAATTTCATGCGTGAAGCTAATTTAGATATCCTTTGTATGTGTGTGACGCCCAGGCTCGGATAATAGTAAGTTGTATAATGTAATAATAATTGACTAATTTACTATTGTATAACGTTAATAGTATTAAGATCTAGCAATCGCTCATAACCCCTTAAATTATCATGAGAACCCAAACTAGTAATATACAATTACTAAGGTGAACACTAAGTTCCGGTAATCACGTTAACTTGACCCGGTAAATGAATTGATACACAATTGTCGCGGCGGGCATAATAAAGGGAATAAATTCTCATTGATTTCCAACACCGTAATAAACCTTAGTATTTGGCGAAGTGAAGTTCCTTGATATGGTACTCGTTTACATGACCTATTTTGCAATACCATAGATATATAGGCTTTAAGCGTTAGACTTGTGCCTTATTGTCATTATGTTTCTCGATTGACGTGTCTAGAGAGTCCAGACACATCTTGAAGAAATATGTTACTTTATATCATATATTTCTTCTGAGAGATCCTAAATGCATTGGATCGCTTTTGAAGCAGGAAGGAAAAACCGTTATTCAAAACCAAAGAATGTATTAATATTCTGTATAAGTAGGGGTCATGGTAAATATTGTTTAAATTTAGAAACAAGCCGGAGGCAAAATTCAAAGCGATGCATCCTACTACCCGAGTACCTTTCTGCGTCATCCAGCTGCGTCGATCATCTGCTCCTCTTTCAGTCATTTCTACTTGCCATAGTTCTGTTCATGTGTGACAAATATGAGAACCCCTTGATCATTGACTAAGCCCATGAAGTAAATTTAGAAGTTATACAAGCTTCAATAACATATATATACATATATACTTGTGGAAGCTGAATGGTGGTTAGACTAATTCTTCTAAGTGACCTTGGATACGCGTGTAATAACTTGTCCTCGCTTTGTTGTTCACCTTGACATTCTTGGCAACCTTAGGTTTCACCGAACAGCACAGCCTTGCCATTGTACTTCTTCTTAAATTTCCTTTTGTTTGGACCACCAAAGCAGTGAAATGGAGTCTTAGTCTTCCCCAGTTGTCACCGACATTTTGTGATCATCTTTATGTAGTTAGTTGAGAGATAACTCAAACTTTTTGCATGTTGAAGTTCATCATCACAAATTAGAGAACTTCTCACAGGACCGAATTTAGGATAAGGTCTACAATAAGTTCTTCGAAACGGGCCCAAGACATTGAGTCGTTCGACCAAGCCTATCATTTTAATGACATGTGGGCTCGCAGCCTGTCCATTTCCAGCTTGCTATCAATGAGAATGCACAGACAGTGTCATATCTCTCATTTCTACTTTCGCTTCGAATAACTCATCGATTCTTTGAGTACATGTCATATGCTTTCACCTTCTCATACTGAGTTTGGAATGCAGGTTCCATATTGGCTAGCATAAGACATTGGACATCAAACGTCAGGCTTTATTACTTTTTGTAGGCTTCCCTTTTCCTATTGGTGGCAAATATCATTTAGATGCGGATGGGACCCTTTGCTGCAATACTCGTGCTCATTGCTTGAGCAATCCTCAGGATTCGAGACCGGTCATCAATGTTTGAGTTGTTAAGCTTGCACTTCTCAGAGTACGGCCCGAGCCAGTTCCCAGTTGGGTTAGGGGCAAACATTTCAATTATACAAGAATAAGTATATAAATGACAACAGTTTAGCAATCTATCGTATCAGAAGCATTTTACAAAACAAATTGTAAGTAATACCCGATACTCAAAATCTCACAAAATGTATTAGTGTGTAAGACCTCTATATTGAAATTTCAAGCAGCCTTTGCATACATTTTGAAAAAGCCAACATAGCGTGGGTTAACTAACCAATTATGTAAACACGACATAACTCTTGTGTTACTAAGCGTACCTACAGGGATACTACCTATGGTGTATCACCGAGCCTAGCGTTGCGGGAAATCATAAGTTAAGCGACCAATTAAACTGACTTGTACTTGGAATGATCATCGAAAGCCCACAACGTTAGTGGAAATCACTTCAACACGATCCATTACCATACTCGTCACGTTACTAGCCTTTAGCCATCGCATTGTGCTGCGGTGATCTTGATAGAGATTTCACAACTTTAAAATTGGTTTTGATACAAGTGTTTTAAATTTTATGGTGAGATTCATTATTTGATTAATATTAGCATCATGAAAAATAAAATAAATAAGACACATTTAGGAGATATATGATATGACCTTAAATACAAATAATAAACCTATTCACAATAACATCGAGTGTAATATTGTATTCTTCGACTTTGGAAACTTCAGTGACATGGTAGAAACGCCATCTTGATACCTCCACAATTGTACATTTATTTACTAACTTGACTAAGACAACATGCAACCTTGTGGGTAAAATAAAATCAAGCGACTCGGCCAGTCGTGTCACAATGAATAAACATTTCATGAACCGTGTTTCAAAAATACAACTAGGTCGTATCAATATATCACTTTCCATTCCATTCTGATATATAATAAAATTGAAACACATAAACTATCCATTTATGCTTATATATTAAGTAGTGCGGATTAAATGATTCATAAATGTCATTACTTGAGTTTAATGCTATTAAGTATGAAATAAATACTTCATTAATATAATAAACATGTACTTATCATAATAATCATAATCAATTATATAATAGAATACAATACACACTAATTACTGAGTTGAGATAACACTTCTCAGTCAATTCAAATTTCAAATATATGATTAACAATCATATTGAAACTTTCCGTTTTTATTAAATGTGATAGGAAATTAATTCAAAATTGATTCTCATAATTATATTCACTGACATATATATATTATTAAAAAATATATTAATAAACATATATATATATATATATTTATTAACAAATGAATTTATTACAATAACTATTTCATTTATATAATAAAATAATTATTACAATAATCATTTCATATAAATATAATAAGATAAAACTAGCAAGTTTTTATCTAAACATATTTATATTTTAACTAAGGTGTTTACCATGATTATATAATCAAATAAATACATTTTCAGCGAATAAATAATGTAAGGGATTATTGAATTAAACTATTATCATTAAAATTGATAATTATAATTGTCATATGATAAATGATAATAAATACACAAACCAAATTAATAATTTTAAAGCGGATTAGGGTTTTGTAACAACAAAATGTCGGATAAAAACGCTGACGGACAAGGCCTCCGCCGTCTCGGTCAACACGTATTGGACCGCAATTTGGTCGTCGAGCAGCGTCAACGGTGGTCGAACATCCACGTTTGTCCTTGAGAGCGTGCCACAGAGGAGCGCCGGAAGAATCGCGCCTTCATTTCACAAAAATCGGTTTTTAGATTTAATTCAAATGTTTGGAAAAAAAAACGATTGAAGGCCCTTAATGTAACGCCCGCCCCGGCTGTAGGTCGATGCATTGTGGATTTGATGGTGGCCTCCTGAGCCACCACGGGTCTTTCCGTACGTTTTGTCACCGCTCAGCGTGCTCCTTGAGAAACTTTCCAGTGGGTCGCCCCATCCTAGAATTACCCAGTCAGGGCCCGGCAACAATGGAGTTAGCATAGGATGAGCTTAGAAAGAAGATGCATCTTGGTGGTATGAGTAGTACCAATCAAATCATATCAAACATATCACCTTGCCTTGCGAGACACACACACAGCACACGTTTTTGCGGTCGGGTATTACATTTTAACGTGCCGATGGAAGTGGCGATGGTGGCTAGAAGACTCAGCAGTCATGCTTTTATCTTCTTTGGAGTTTTGGTGTACTTAATAATTATTGTTATTCTAGTTGTAAAACCCGTTGTTTGATGTTGTATTTATATTATTCTTTTAGGTTGTTGTAGTGTTGGGTTAAGTTCGCTTTGGAGTAGGGCCGAGTTGTATTATTTTTATTATCACGTTAAATGAAGTCATTTTATCGTTATCCATCGTTTGGTGGCTCAAGTGTCGAGGTTGACGGTCCCGACCTGGGACCCCGCCTAGAGCCGAATCGTTACATTGAATTAACATTTAATCTGTGAAAATTCTAAATTGTGCAATCTATTAGGGATGAAGTGAGTATTAGATATGTAACTTTATACATTTCTTTTCAATTGTTGAAATGTAATAGAAAATATCTGTAATGTTAGATATATATATTCTTTATAGTATTAATTTTTTGGATTAAATTTTTGAATAATTCAGCTATACAAAAAATTTAGTATATGAATAGACTAATTCGTTGCGTTAAAATAGACTTTCTTGTCATGATAAAATTTAAAAATCAAATGCAGTATTATATGAAACACTTTTATCTGTTGGTAAATATGTTGAGTATTTTTTATATAATTGGACGAATATATTTATAACGAACATATGGTAATTGGCATAGGTATGAAAATTGTAAAACTCTTGCACATATTATAAGAGAGTAGATAACTCCAATTATGTTTGAATTGTTATAGAATTTTTAGGCAAAATTTAGACTTATTAATTATTGATTGTTATATTTAATATTTTAGAAAAATATTTTTCTGATAGAAAATATTATAATAAGAGTAATATAGTATTAATAATGTGAGAAAAGGCAATATAGCTCATATTTTTTATACGTGGGGGATAGGGAATAGATATAGATTGATAAATAGATATAGATAGATAAATAGATATAAATAGATAGATAGAAGACTAATACATTAAAAAACTTCAGATTATATGTGCCTGATCTTTGTGCAAATTATTTATTATTTTATAATGAAATTATAATGAAAAAATAAATTTAAAAAAACCCTAAAAATAAGATGAAAAAAGTTATCGTGGAGAAAATAAAAGATAGAGGGCGTGAAACAATTTTTATTTTAACGGTGATTACTCACAATTATTCGTAGTACATAATATTATAGTAGTAGTTGCCATTTATCTTGTTGGCGGTTCTCAAACATGAAAAGTTACTATGAAAATTAAAATAAATTTATCGGAAGGATAAATAGGAAATACGATAATTTGGCTTGATTTGTGTCAATCCCATGCTTCTTGGCATTATATATAGTATAGAGTATAGATATAGTCGATCATCTATTCACCTCTACTATTTACTTTGGTTTTAATTCAAACCAATGTTATATTATCATTAAATTAGTAAAGTTTGTTAATCTTATGTATAAAATATAAAAAGATCAAAAATTTCTTTTATCAATTAAATTCGGGTTACTTGGCCCCAAACTTGTAGAAAATCAAATACTAAGAGAATAGCCGCAACAAAACAGTATTGTACGTAATAGTTAATAAAATCCTAAGAGGATGCAGCCCTTGAACTTTTGTTGGGATTCGACCACCACCCGGTTGGGTAAGCTCACGTTAGGATCGTTGATGATTGAACGTTTACATACAGTCATACATATACAAGTCTATCAGGATTCTGATGTAACATAAAAATACGGCTAAGAACCCAGCCCGAACAACCTCCATTTTGGTTCAGAATACTATGATAAAGTTATGGATGATTAAAATCTACATACGGAGAACTTTTTATAGACATCAAGATCAAATAAATCGGACAAGTATTGAAGGAAATATGAACTCCTAACATGGAGACTTGAGATGCTAAAACCATCGCCAAGTAACAAGAGAAAAAAACCTAATTTTATCCTCTTATCCAACATTGCTCATAACATAAAAGACACCATCTTCTTCACTCTATAAAAGAACCTCAAGGTATGCTCTTAATCCAAATTATATTTTTACATGTCTATTCAACATTATATTAATGTTGGGCATCGGAGTGTAATCGAAGGGTGCGCCCCTTCCTTGTTTTGTAGGTTCTCTTTTGACCGAACAAGCTTTCGGTGGCCTATCATTATAGGGCAAGCCATCTAGGAGTAACAAAATTTCTCCCTTCATTAGATTGCACCATCCTTTAATGTTGCTTCTTTCTTTTCTCCTTTTGTTAATCAACCCCTATAACTCAATTCTCTCTGATTCCATAGAAAAAGCTAATACACTACAAATCATCGAAACTATTTCAATAAAAACAGCCTTCGGCTCCTTCGTGCCAGTTTGTCTTAACATAACCACAGAAAGAAAGAGCATCTTCTAAATTCATCAACAACTTCAACAGCTAGCCGAGCAGTCACCCCTCCTGTCCATTCGAACTATACACTCTATACATCAATGAAACGGCCATTGCATCTGGATAAGAAACCAGGATGCCCAGTGGTAAATATCACCTGCAAGTCTCACATTGCATTATCCTTTTGACAGAAAGAGCTGCGAAAGCAATCAACTTGATTAATCAATGAGTAAGAACTGCATGATGCTGTACTGCTCCAGAGCCTGCCTTGGTTTTTAAATCACAAAAATTGACTTCAACAGCAGCATTGTGGAATCCAACTATTTGGAGGACACAAATTCTTTCTCAAGTTCACTGAACATTACCAAAAGACGTTCATGGATATTAGAGATGATGTTCTTTGTGATCCGTTTCTGATGTCTAGACCATTTCAACCATGCAATTCCAAAATAAACCTGAACATTGCATCCTGCCGATCTAGTAGGTAGATCCTCAACTTGGTACCTTAGGTGGAGCTGTAGATACACAAATGATCAATGAATGACCAAGGACAAAGGAAATGAAACAGTAAAATTGACTCAACTTGTCACATCGGCACATAGAAGAGGTTATAGTATCTTACAGTGAAATAATCTCCAAGAGGGACTCCATGGAGGGTCATGACCTCTTCAACTACCCAACCATTTCTTTCAGGCAGGGGGGACTTTTGTTGAGTGCTTGTAACTTCTCCTTGATACCGAGAAATACGTTTATCAAATTTATAGTAAAGGTTCCTCTGATACACGTCAGGCTTTTCAGATTCCCAGGGGCTCTGAGAATAATTTAGACATCCAGCTCTCTCCATAACTCGACGGTCAAATTCACCCCCACCAAACAACTCCATGAAGAATTTTGTCTGTCCAGTACAGAAAATTACTTATGCCTTCGTAATATTGGGGGGGGACATGCAAGAGGAAGAAATAAAAACAAACTACCCATCTGTAGGTATATATCGCTGATGACTTTTGTAAAATATTAAGTGATTAGGTAAACATCAACATTTTGACAAGTTAGGAATTCTTTAACACTACTGTATTGTTTAATTTTCAAAAGTTGTGAGAGAATACCATGCGAGTTGAATGTGAACATCAGACAACAATTATCAAGGAGGGCATGATAGAGAGATGCACCAAAATGAAAAAATAACAAATATGCCCCAACAATAATTGCACACTATAGTTCAGAATTAATGTTTAATTTTGCATATGACAACTCCTGATATCTTCACCCAGTGTCATTGTGCACAGCCCAAATTCACATGTGTATACCTCAATTGTGATAAATTGGAGCTTCGAACACAATTACAAATTTGTCAGTGTGTGCAGGTGTTTTCATGAGTGTCTCACAACCACAGACAGATCAAAAGGAGTAATACTAACCGTAACTGAAAGAACCGAAGAGTACACCACAGTCATGCCAACATCCTCAACTCCAAGAAAAGATCCACTCTCTTCAGTTTGAAGACTTAGACCTTCAGATTCCTCCTCCATCACCTGAAAGTTTTTGGCTACTGCATCCTCTTCGACTATCTGAAGAGATTTTCCTTCAGACTCTTCTTCAACCATCTGGACTTTCTGTTCAGGACTTAGTGCTCTTCCTTTCCACAATGCATTAATTGTCCTGATAGACACACACTATAGGGGTTAAATACTTTTTCGTTCTTATGTATTTCATACAATCAGGAAGTACAAGAATAACCTACTGAATAAATCAGGAGCATGTCTTTGATCAATCTGATTACATGTTAAACAGAATATTACTTACTGTGACAAACAAGTGTGTATTGTGTAGTATTGAATTTCATACATCTTTTGACAAAAGCTCTAAGTTTATTGATTGAATTTTCGCTTCAAAAGTGCGTTGACTATTGTTGAAAACCCCCTCTCAAATAAATCGGAATGGAGGGAGTATTAAACTAGCACTAAATCCCCTGTATTATTTAACGCCCTTGTATTGTAAAAAAAACTTGCACAACATCCCGATTCGTCTATATCCCGTTCAAAATTGTCACTTTTTGGTACAAGATACCCCTCATTGCAAGCATTCCAACCATTGAAAAATTCACCACAAAAAACACTTAAACGAAAAACTTATTCTTTTCATTTATGCATAGAAAAACTACACACATGCGACAAATTACGATTAGACTACACATCTATTTCAATTTATAACAAAAAAGAACATCCATCACAACTTCCAAACAGATCTACGAACTCCAAAAGGGAGAGAATATTTACTCAAGATAACAACACCAGTTCTGTTCAGCGACATGTTTCAATAATTGATTCTTTTCATTCATGTATAAAAAGTATGATTTGTAATACATCATGTGTGCATCAATTCATGTCACAAAAAATCTCTACTTCTCCCAGCTATTATTACTTTATTGCAGCTGTGGGAGAGGGTGATGGTAGTGACAGGTGGTTGAATTCAAAAGAAAAAGTTCAAAGATATGCGAACATCCTCTTTGGACCGAAAAAGAAAATAAAAGAAAAAGATGAAGTTGCAATTTAAATCTCGATCTACCGTCTGGATATTGATGTTGGAAAATAGATAGAGCGGCTCAAGGGAAGATGACACTTCTAATTTAAAATTTAGGGTCTTTTTTAACAAATATACCCCTGTTCAGCACCACAATAGTCGATTCGTGCGGTGATTCTTGGTAGCTCAAATGAAACCAGGGAACTACATTTTTTAGGAAGAAAGATTGTATGTGTCTCAAGACCAAATAGAAAAAATGACGAGTAAAAATGTAATTTTATTGTTCAGTGATATTTTATGTCTTAACAAGCGGTATAGTGCTAATTAAATAGTACACGGACTTCTTATACACATTAAAAACAGTACAATGAGGTAAGGTCCAATGTACCCAACAAGGGCAGTTATAACAAAGAATCAGCAATACATTATGGTATTTATATTTTTTGGGAGCTATAATGAGATCACAGATCCAGGGTAACCGAGAGAGTGGTTTCAAAGATTAGAGTAACCTAACAGGTCAAGGCTTGCTTGAAAATACGTTAACAAGAAAGCATCTAAGGCTAAATAATTTCCTAACTGAATAACTCTAGATTCTAATCACAATCTTAGCATAATAGTTTCCCTAGGAAGCATACTTCCTAAAAATTTAATTCAATTTTCATGCATATACTCGTACAAGAATGAGAAAGAGATTTTGGGACATTAAATTTTCTGAGAGAGTGAATTAGTTTTTTTTTCAGACAGAGAAGATATTATCCTACAAACAAATTCAAGAAAAACTGCAAAGCTCATGAATCTAATAAATTCAATTTCAGGTAACCATATTACTAGAGCACAACATTTAAGGAGGAAGTACCTATTTGCTACATTAAAAGACACAAAAGAGTGGAAGTGGAACTTCAGCCTGCCTTCACCATCCAATGTCTTTGCTCCATGTCTTGCATCAGAACCTCTACCTGGTCTTAGTGTGATGACTATAATTGGACTTCCCATTGAGGAAAAAGTAGGAGGAATTACTTGAATGTCTTCTATGTCTTCCCAGAGAAAGAAAAACTTAGTCTTGTGTCCAAATAGATCAGCATGAAATCCAATTATTCTAGCAGATAAAAATAGACGACCCTGCATACCAAAACAAATGTGTATTAAGTGAACCACTTCCTTGAATTCTAAATAGAAGTGACAACATTATCCGTAATCTATCTAAGTAATCATTGACATTATCTAGTTTCTAAAGCACTGGGCCAAATATCAGTTATGTGTTCCGATTTATTTAGTACTCAATATTAACTTAATATTATTAACAATTTTAATTAACAACAATGATGCTTTTCGGGAGAATGATAAAAAGTTATGACAGAAAAAAAAAAATTATTATAACAACCTGAAGGGGCATTTTTCGTTTCAAGTGACAGCTAAAGTCATTAATGAGAAATTCTTCTGGAGGTAGATTGAACAGCTTCTGGAATGCTGAATTTGTCTGAGGAGATCGCACTCTTATCTGCAAGCATATCATTGTATTGTAACAAGTTACAAGGGGGAATAGCAACAAAAAAAGCTTAATATCACGATTTATACTGCTGATAGTTCACACCTTCTTCCCGACCTCCTTCTCCATCTTGCTTAGATAATCTTTGATAACATTGCTACCCTTAGTATTGTCTAAAAAGATCCTTAAATGCAACTTAGACTGACATGCCTGAGCCAATTTTCCTTGCAAAGGAATCCAAACATCTGATAAATCTGATATATTACTTCTAAGAAAATTTACTTCACAGTGTCCAAGAGACATGGCCTCGTCGAAAGGTCCATCAAAATCAAAAACTTCCACATCCAGAGTCGACGGCGGCTCATCCATTGCATCGAATTCAAATATTTCTGCAAGAATTACCACATTAATATATACAAAATGCTGAAGGGAAGACTTAAAAGGAGTTACATCCTCACCATTCCACTTAGGATCAGATTTTTGAAACTTAATTGAGCTTGTTCTTGTTTTCCCATTGCAAGTGAAAACCACATAAGGATCAGAAAACCCACTGGAGTCCACAGCTGCTAAGTTGCTCCCTTCAATAAGGGCAACAGTGAGCAGCCATCCATCTCCCTGAGCTTTAATGCCGTGATCACTGCCTAAAGTGATGAGAAATAAATGGAGAAATTAGATATAAAACAAAATAAGTAACCATGAGATGAAGCTTCAATCATACTTTTATAAGGTAGTGGCCTAGTGGGGACTGGGGAACTAGCGAATCTTAAAAAAGGTAACATATTAATACCACATACAGCTGTCTGATTATGGCCAATATGGACACACACTTTTAGCTAGGTTGACTACAGGTTATTGATAATAAAGCATGACGAATGGTGAATCACCTTTTTGAAGTCTGGCCTGCATGAAACGAGATATCAGCTCCAGTACTCGTTGACCTTGAAGAACTAAAATTCCAGATACAATCAACTCGCCAATAGAATCAGGCAAGTCTAGTCCAACAAATTCAAGCCCCTGGATCGTGCTTGGGAAAGCTAGCCAAATGTGTGCGAGAACATACAACCCTATTACCAAAGAGGAAACTACAGTAAAATTTGCAAAGTACTGAATAGCTAGTTTCCAATCTGTCTGCTGTTCTGCCTGTAGTGATGCTAAGGCTTGTTCCTTCTCTGAACCTAAGCTGTTCACATCAACTGGCTTCACTTTCTGGGATAAAAGATTCGCAAACTGCTCGAAGCTTTCCTTTATACCTTGACGTGCTCCACTTTCTATCATACTTTTCATCATAGTACTTTGCAGGAAATTCATTCGCCAGGAGACAACCAACCGGGTAGACTGGTCTCCCAAAGGTAAATCTGGACCTGCAGAAATGCTATAGAGCACCTCTGTCCTGAAAGTACCACCATACGGAGCATCAGGTGTGCTCACAACAGACAGTACAGCATAATTTTTTCCATCAGCGCACAAATATGTATGATCCTCAGTGGCTCTCAAAGCTTTAATCAATTTACTTGCAGCCTTAGTATAAGTCACAACTCTTCTAAGGCTCTCACCACTACTGTCAAGTTTCCATGGTCCAAGTTGCATATCTGTTGAATTCTGAATATCTGCTAAAGATTTAAAAAAGTCTGAATCTGATGAAAATATGAATGAGTTCATTTCCCGTGGTGGGATGCCATAGTGTTGGTCTAGAACTACTCCTCCAGGTAAATTGTTTGGCATTTCAAGTACAGGTTCCCTTGTCTCCATGCTCTTAAGTAATTCATCAAAATTCTCCAATGAAAATAGCTCCTCTGACTTGGACTCTTGAACTACTGGATTCATATTTTCAACCATCTCATGCATATCGTTTGATCTAGATGAACCGCAAGATGCTTTATCCCCAGTTTTGTTAAAAATTTGAGCAATTCTACCAGCAAATGAAGGTTTTTCTTCCCTAGAAATGGCGGGGTCTTCTAACCTCATTGGAGAAGGGTTTCTTGATGGGCTACCTGCGAATCTCAGAGGAGACTCACCTCCTACATCGGTATGTTTCCTCAAGAATGGAATATTGTCACCACCCGGCTGCATTTCATACGGGTTATTGTTTTGAGAGAAACAAATGGTAAGAAGAATTTCACCTAAAAGATAAGAATATAAGAAGCATGGTTACAAACAGCTGATTAAAAGCCAACTCTGAAAGCGCGAGAATGTATCTTATATTCTATCAACAGTCACAAAACAAGTCACAAAAATTGAAATCGAAAGGATAATACAATCAATATCTATTTAAAACAACGCATATAACAAAACAGTGATTACCACATTCCTTGTTCTTGGCCTTCTTATTCTTAGGCTTCAAGACATACCAAGCAGTGCCAAGAGACTTATCGACGGCTTCAAAAACGTGAGAAACAGGAACCTTAATCTGGCCTACAAAATCATCATTAAAGTACTTATCCTCATCCAAAACAGACACAACAAGCTCCTCCTTTAAGTCATCAACTCGAAACGAAAACTCCTCACACCAAGATGGGTTTAAACATTTCTTAACAACTTTAGTCCTTGCCTTATGCTTCCCTAACGAAATCTTCACATATGGATCACTGAACCCATTTGGGTCCATTGCTGGTATGTTTCGTGCCTCTATCACTCGCACCAATAGCCTCATTTCTTTATTATTATTTCAATTTTACTTTTAGATCGTCAATACAAACTTTCACTTTCTAGAAATAATAGAATGGTCTAACGATTTACCCCTTGATCCTCAGGTCAAGGTTGAATCTCATTGTAGGGGAGGGGAGGGGGTTGGGAATTATTATAATCTTTTAACTTTATCACAAAATAATAAATTCTATATTACAACAACTAAACAATGACCTAATAATGGCCAAGGAAATTAAATTGTACCACAATACCTAAATGATTCACAGATTTCAAATAATTGATTTTATAACAAGGATTTATGAAATTATAATGAGAATAAGATGCGGGTATTAAGAAATCGAATAAATAAATTCCCACTTTTTTTTAATAAATAAGGACTTATTACGGTTTGGAGATAAAAAAATAATGAAAAATATAGAAATGGGAAAGAATAGTGAGAAACGGTAAAAACATAGTCCGTATATGTTTATATATATAAGAAAATGAGATTGCTGAGTGTTAACAATGGAGATGATTGTTCATCCTTCTTCTCAATTTCAGCTTCTTTATTTTAGGGGAAGAATAAAATTAGAAAAACAGACAGAGAAAGAGGAAAAGACTTTTCTTTCGATGCGGAAAGTTCATATTTTCAACATTCGCATACACGTTTTGAACAAAGTTGACTTTTCTTTTCTTGTAAATGTTCTAATATGTGAAGTTTAAGCCTCTACATACTTAAGTATTTCCTTAAGTAACATTAGTATGGAAAAGTCAATGCTCCGTTCTCTCCAAGACTCCAACATTCTAAATACACATAATCAAAATTTCATCCACCCCATTTCACTTCCCTTTGAAGAAAGTCTTATTATCTATAACTAAATCATTTCTATTTCATTTGTGACAAGCAGAAAATCTCCCTCACAATCAGAAATCTACCCGTCTGTTCAATCCAGCAACCTATTTGTCATAATAATGCCTACAAGTCTAATGAGTATACCCAATCATATTCCGTTTAGCAGTAGAAAAACTAGGAAAAGTTTTCAAAAATTGATTCGAGATCATTTTCTCGCACTCTGGCTACAAGTATCCAGACCCATAATTGTTGTTGTGCTGAGGTGTTAAAGGTGATTCTAGGCTATCGGATATTAGCATGTCTTAAGATTCGTCTTAATATTCTTATAATAATTATCTTAGTTATGATTGGATTATTTGAATCAAAAATTTCAGTTGAATATTGTGTATATGACGAATCTGATCGGGTTGGAATGCATTTCGGTATTTAGAATTTTAAAGTTGTAGTCGAATGGAAATGACTCTATTTGGGTGGTAATATAATTTGAGTGTAGAAATATTAATGTTGGAAGTTGGTTGTCATTGAAAGTTTTAAGCGAGAGGTATCGTCAATTGGAGATATTCGGGTTTCTACCGGTTGGACTATTGGAGCCAACCAACATAATCATCAAATAAGGCCCAAGCACAAGCCCGGCTTCTTATAAACTTAACTTCTTCCATGGCGTAGTAAACCAGGTTCATCTACCCCCCGCCAGTTTTTTCTTGGTTTTAACTACGTCACCCATGAGTTTTGGGCCGCCGGAATTTACTTTGAAGTTTATACTCATCGTCTCTTGATTCAGGTAAAAAGGTGGGATCTTTTGAGTATTTCGTGAGTTCGGTTGAGTTGAATTTTATTGACTTTTGTATTTTGAATTTTATTGCTATAATCGATTCTTAATTTTATTGTTCTTGAGTTGAAGTTAAGCTTTTGGATGAGTAATTTGTGGTGTTTTAGGGGCGTTGACTTTTGGGTATTTAGTTTGACTTCGACTTTTTGTGGATTGTATTGCATATAATTATTATCTAGGCTTAGATTATAATAGGAGATGATAATAATCGATTTTTAAATTAGAAAAGTGTTGTGATAGTTAAGTTGTTTTTAGTTGACTTTGGATTGGCTTTTCTAAAATGGTTGAGTATAAATATATTGTGGGCTATTGTGATTGTTTTAAGGTGAAAATTATGATTTATAAGTTGTTGGAGGAATATATGTTGAAATTAGTTTTATTAGATTTTGATAGTAAATGGGATTTTGGGATTTGAGGTTGTTAGAAATGGGTTTAGTTAGATGGAAAAGTTGATATTTTGGGTTGATTCAAATTGGTTGAAAATGTTAGTATTTTAGTTAAGGTGTTTGGCCAGATTATGGGATTTAGTAGATAGTTGAAATTCGTCATTTTAATAGTGCTTTGGAACATAATTAGCAATTTATACTTAGTTGTTAATTTGTAACTAAAATAAGGGGTGAAAAATTAAATTTAATTAAGATAAGGGTTAAAATTGTTGCGAGTAGTAATTATATTTCGGTGTTTTGATTAGGCATAAAGCGTGGGAAAGCGCTTGGATGGAACTAGGCAGGCGTTTCTTATTCTTAGCAGTGAGTACTTATCACCGGGTGCTCTTTACGTCACTACTTTAAATTGTGTGACCGTGTCATTGTGGTATGATTATGTGAGAATGGTATACGTGTCATTGTGATATGATTATATTGAGAATGGTATACATGTATTGTTGTATGATTATGTGAATTCGTTTGTGGCGTGGTATGATTATGCGATTGTATTTACGTGGCGTTGAAGATTTGCTTGAGGTAAATAATAGCACGAACTCCCGACTTATGTTCTTGTGTTCTATGAAAGCGCTTGTCGGCATTTCTATGGCATAAATGACTAGCTTTATCGGCTTTTGGTATTCACATTGGCCTTGTCGGTTGTGATTGATTTATGATTGTAGATGTTTTTAGTGTGTGCTTGGATATTGTTGGGAGTAAGTAGTTGGTTATTGAGAGGTGTTGGTTGGGTTATGCGTGACTTTGAGGTGACTTGAGTATTAAGTTTGACCTATAGTTGGGATGATTAGGGGTTAGGTGGCTCTCACTAAGCTTGCGGATAATGTAACTATTGGCGCCTCTTCAAGTATAGGCGGTATAACTCTTTATGATCACTTTCTTTGTGTGCATTGTCGGTGTGGCCTTATACTTAATTATTATAGATGCGGTTTGGCACTTATACTTCGGTATAAAACAGTATGAGTCTTTATGATCCACTTTGTTATTATGCATTGTGGTGTGCCTTATACGTAGTGTATAAGTGCGGTTTGGCCTTATATAGTATAGGCGGTGTTTATTAGCGATTGGTCCATTTCTGGCGAATTAGAGCGGATTGAGCATATCACGGCATTAGAGTTGAGTATAGTTGTGGAGATAGAGATAGATGGTTTGATGACTAGAGTTATAATTGGTGAGTCCTACGTGATTTTTATTACAGGTGATATTGCCTTTGTTAGAGACTTTTGTATTATATCTTGACGTATTGTTTAAGCTTACATGGTGTTGTATAATCTTTTTATTCGTTTATTGGTTATGAACATTGTGCTGATTATACTAGATGTTGCCTTGATGAAAATTATGTCGGGTGGGTTCGGTTGATTATTGATAATATGATCAGTTTTCTTGTAGATCTGGTGGTGTGTCGTTGTCAGTCGGCTGGGTGAAAAAGTTCAGGTTGGTTAATGGTTGAGATAGCTTTTTGAATGGGGCATTAGGTATAAAATTATAATAGGCGTTCATCTTAATCTATAGATGATGTTGATATTTTTATATAGTGGAAGGTTGGATTCAAATGTGTTAGTATAAGTTATGATCAACTTGACGTTGACACAATTGAGGTGAATAAGTTTAAGTGAGCAGAAATAAAAGAATTTGGTGAGATAATTCCGTACTTATGTTATGTGATTTAAGATATACGTTGCTCGGTTGTATTAAAATAATGAAACGCGATTTGGAGGTTTATGATAAGCATTTGGAATGTCATGGAGGTGTATGGCCCATAATTAGATGCTTTAAGGTGAACTAAAGATAAGTGGTTGAGTTGTGTGTATCTTGGAGTTATGAGATGTTGAGATATATGTTCGAGTTGTTGTATGTTTGAGTTGTATATTATGTAGGAATTAGCTATCTTGAGAAAGATAACAATAGAGATATCTCACGTAGTTAAGGTGTCTTGTGGGTAAGTTGTTGGCGTGGTGTGGATTTTTGTCGGTGTTAGTCGGAAAGCCTGTGAAGATTACATGGGAGGAACCATAAATATAACTCTTGAGGTGGATAGTCGTTGGTAAAGGGTCTTGAATTATCATGTTTGTATGAGTGGGCAGGTTGCGTGCAGCGATATTTGTATTCATGACTTTTAGGCGACTCACTATTCATATCGTGGGGGCGTTTTTATCTTTTTTAGTTGTTCTTGGCATGACTGAGATCTTTGAGGCGCAGAGCCAGGCTGCGTTATTTAGAATCAAACATAATTCATTTGTATTATAAATTCATACATCCCCGGATCCTCAAAATGATATAAATTAATCTAAAACACATAATTAATTACTTGGAAAATATGAGCATACGATGCGGTGGAAGTCTATCAGCCACATTCTTCCACCGAAGCCTCCTTTGAATTCCAAATTTGAGCTTGAATGTAGTCTCTAGTTGGTTGCACACCGGGGAGAGGTTGAATCCTGGGCAAAAGTTGGGATTGAATGAAAAATGAAAATTTTCATTTTTTGCTGAGCTCATTCAAAAATGGTGGAGACATTTCGTTTTTAAATAATGTTACTAATGATTATGTTAGGTTTAAGTATATTATGTTTATTAAACTTAAAGCCTTGAATAGTTAATGAGCCAGCCCGTTTTAGTGGTTAAACCGTTAAGTAAAATCAAATACTAACAGTTGTTAATAGTAACTAACAAGTTACTATAAACTCAACTAACTATCAAATTAGTAATTGACTAATTAATTAGACTAAGGTTAAATCGATTATATTTTACATTATCAATGTAAATTCCCAATTGAAATATTAGATTACAATCAGTAACTCTCGATTTAGCAAATGTAGTTTAATTTCATACATGAAATATAAATAACTTGTATGTGTGTGACCTTATTTCAGATAATAGTAAGTTATAATAGCCAATAATTGACCAATTACTATTATTATAACGATATATGGTAAAAGATCTGGCAATGCATTTCATAACCCATGAGTATCGCAGGCTTTAAGCCTTAATATAAGTTACTAAGGTGAGCACTTTAAGTTCGATAATCACATTTAACCAACCCGGTAAATAGTTGTCCTGCCAATTATCCTTGAGGCATAAAGGAATCAATTCTCATTGATTTCAACCTCCCAGCTTGCCGCGGCAATTACCATACAAATTCTTTATCCATGATCTCTAGTCATAGGCTAACCATAAGTGTGTCACCAAACACCTGAAACTTTGCTTTACTTGAGTATGGTGAATAAGCATTTATGGGCGTCCATCGCTGATAAATTACCCAATGTGTGAGAGGCTGAGATCTCCTTGTATATGGATAAATCCTCCCAATATATCGAGCATCTGTCGTTATACTCGGCTGTGACCTTGACATATCTGGGTTATGATCCCAGCTTGGCGGAGCGTTAAGTCATAGTCAAATCTGAGCTTCATATAACACAGAGATAGTTACATATATAAATGAGTCTAAATTGTCGAACCTAAAATTCTAAACAAATATCCTTAGGACACAGGATGTACATATCTTCCTACATAGATTAGTTTCGGTCGTACGGCTCCCAGTCGCGGACCGTGACCCACGGTATTGATCTAGTCCTGCGTGCGTGATCGATCGTGTAAATCAAAAGCGCCATGTTAGTCATATAATGGCATGCATACAACTATCGGCCATCGACCCGAGGCTGGCTATCCACATGTTTAGGCTTGAAGGGTGTGATCGACAATTCATGTTGCCCAGAAAGCATGAATAACAGGGATTTAACTTTTCACTTTCGTCGAGGATCTGATACATGTATAGTATATATTTCAGCGTAATGGGGAAATAAATAATGGGTAACTATGTGAATAGATGCGCATTGCCTTAGTTTAGATTAATAATCGATTAAAACACAAAGGACTTTTGCTTTAATTAATTATTTAACTTATTCAGTAGATGACTAATATTTGAACTGCCATTCAGTTCATGCGTTAAGCTCGTGAAAACGAACTTGGTTGAATCCGCGAGGGGAAGGATCTCGACTCCGAGATCATTGTAAATCGCCATGGATCCTTTAGCTTTATGACTATTATTTTCATGATATGTAAAGTAAGAGGATAGTGATTACGTCATCCTTCACGAAATACTACTTCTGGCGGTCTTTACATTAAATGGGCCGATTCTGCCGACACGGAATCATTGATGACTAGATTATCCGACATAGTCATGCCGACTATGATCAAAATGATTTCAACCACTTCTCGGGGTTCTATCGGGTAGGTTTACAACACCTTTCTTGAGTGTGTTGTTAAAACACATGTATGTTAAATGCACATTAACAATAAGCAGATTGGCCCGATCAGTTGTATCTGAGTTCAAGTTGCTTTTAGTTTTCATCGGAGCATACTAGACTTCAGTCCTATTATTGAAATTCTTGGCTATTTCATATGGTACAATAAAATGCCTCCGTTGATTCTGATGAAGATCAACAAGCTGATCCATTGATGTAACATGGTTACCTGTTCCCTTAAAGTTACTACTGGCGTATTTCGAATCCCGTGGTACCTTCAGTAAACTTCTAATTCAATCACGGGAATCATCTTCACGTCTATAGTTGTGGTGCCTTGATATGTGATATCGTTGAATCATATTACTATGTAATAGGCTTATTACTTCTACGTTAATGTGAGGCCCTTTTGGTGGTTGGACACTCTAATGAAGAGTTGCCCTTGTCGATAAAGAGAATCTATATTTATAGAATTCAATCTATTATAGATTTCAATCACCTCAGGAAAGCTAAAGCTGACATCTTAAACTTAACAAGCCGAAAATATATATAATGTATTTGATTATAGCATGTCACATATATGTATTGGGCTCACAAATGTACAAATCTAATGGCTATTATACTGCCTTTTTAAGGTTGTAGGAGATTTCTTCAACATTTTAGTATATAAAACTTCATTTATCTTGATCATTCTCCCTTTAACCTTTAAGGAACTCAAGGTTGCTATTCTTGATGATTCTTATTGATTTTTAAATCATATCAAGTGAGGAATATAACTCAATTATACTGATCTTAAGTTGCTTTAGATTCTGGCAAGTATATAAATTTTCCTTTTTACATACTCGGCTTGCAGATGTGGGTTCAATAACAATGTCATTATGTAATCAACGATCATTAGTTAGGAACATTCTTTGGATAACTTGCTTATACCACGTATTTACAACTTTGTGGAATATACTTAATAAGAAAGTTTGGAAATAAACATGAGCATAGTCGACCAATGAATATGAACAATCTTGGTTCTCGGCCAAATGTATGATTAGACGTATGTTCACAGTGATTGCTCATTTATTGAATACATTTATTACTTACGATGGTCGCATCGAAAGTAATATATAGTATAGACCACCTGCAGTGATGAATAAATCGAGGAGAAGATGAAATAGAGCTTTATACTCGACCCATTGTATTCCGTCTTATTTCATTAAATGACCTCCAAGTCATTTTATTGGAGTATTATTTGATATTATTTGTCATTTGTATCACTGAACAGCTTTAAATCGTAGTGGATACTCGGCGATATAACCGAAGGGTTCTATCTTTGGTTTGGGCTCTCCCTCACAGACCACTTGAATCACGTTAGTCACATATTTATTTCCACTATTTGTACTTCTTAGTAAAGACTCTATATTATAATAATTTTGTATTATAGTGGATGGAAATAAATATCGGCTTCATGCAGTTATGTACAAAATGACTTAATATCAACTTTGGATACAGGTTAAATTATGTCTACTCTGGTGACATAATACTAACTTATCTATCACGAGGAGCGTTTCAAAGTTTGTTTATCAGCACAACTCTTGGGATTGTCTCGCGGTTAATGAATAAATTAATTTAAAGGTAGATGTAGCAGCAATATGTGAAATTATTTCATTCTTTGTGTCTCGTACGTTTAGAAACACAATCCTTACTTGTATCGCTCAACTAATGACACATCTAAAGTTAGAATGAAACTATCTTGGTATGAAGTGAAAGTCTCATCCATTTGTTTTTAACCCCCATTAAAGCACAATTCTTGATTCACGTATCTTAACAATGCGTTTAGAATATCGTTCTTGGATGATATACTATATATGATGATACTTCGACTTCAGACTTGATAGTATTCATATGGTCCTTTCCGTACCACCTCCAGCTGATGTATCCTTCAATATTCAAATCTTCAATTAACATGTAACCTTACAAACTTAATTTAGACTAAGCGAACCTCCCTTTAAGTCGACTTAGTTCATCTTTTTCAAGATATATAAAGTCTTGTTCTCTTTAATTAACTGTATGTAAACATAAACTTAATTTAGACTAGTGAACCTCCATAAATCTAGTAAGAGTTGACTTAGTTCATCTTTTCAAGATTATACTCGAGTCTCGTTCGAGTCATTATCCATAGTATTATTCAATCATTTTGTTGTTCAGCTTCACTTTTAAGAAGAGTAGAGTAATGTTTCCTTAATCGAATCACGATATGGAAGCGTGTAAATCAAGCGACACTCTTTTACACTCTTCTGAGTGCAAAGAAAGTAGTTTAAGTCTGACCATCTTGTGGAGGATTTAAAAAGCTGTGTGCTCTTATAATGTTGTATTTTATCGTTCTGCAATAGCTCGATAACTTTCTTTGTATCTTGTCTTCCAGTATCGTTATACTTGGCTCATATCCATGATTAAATCATGTGAGTCAAAACTAATTCTCGACACTAATAGCCCACGACCAAGACATTACATTTGACAACAAAATTGTTGAGATATGATTGATCAAATCTCTCTTTCAATTCCTAAATGTTACCTTAAATCCTTCTTTCTATGCTTTGAAGTTCGAAATAATGGGCAGATCATTAACTTCAACTTATGATTCCATGTTCACTCAAGCTGTACAAGTGGCGTGAGAACGAATAGATAACTTTGTATTTGATTCACATGCCATGCAGCTTTTTGTTTCTGAATTCATGAACGTATTCATCGTATTAAAGAAACTAATACCCATCACACAATCTCTGAAATGAATACACAACATTCCAAGATCATTCAATAGTTTTTCTCGTCGAGTTATAAAAGAGATCAAACTATTTATCATTTAAGACGTTTTGGTGGCTAAGAGATAATATGACATGGTAGTGTATAAGCATCATCACCTTTGATTGAATCAAAAATTAATTATCCTTGATATATGTGACTTACTTGAACAAAGTTCATACAGCATTATCCAACATGATTGAATCAAGTCTTAAATGTTTGTGGTATTTAAGTTTATCCTCTGTTGCATACAACCGATTGCGATGGTTGAAGATGCGTTGTAACACTTGGCATCCTTGAGTCATTAGGATGTCTCCTTAACTTATTTTATTTCACATTATAAAGTCATGCATTTAGTTTGCCCGATGAATGAGTGAATAAAATAGGTAAACAATATTGCCAAACATAATAGGAAATATGCAACTTAAAATAAACGATTGATTCAAAACAATCCATGCGTATTTACAAAATGAATTGTAAATATAATACGCGTGCTGTCTAAAATGCTGCAAGGTATCGAGTCTATATACTTAAATCAAGCAACAACAACTGCAACAGCCCCCAGATCTAAATTATAATAATTGAATTATCAACAATTATATATTTACCAACTCTTGTGTCGTTAGCATACTATTTCAAGATGCTACCCGACTTTTGTATCTCAGACAAACCGGTTAAGCATACCATTTAAACCAAAAATTGCCAGAATGATCATCTGAAAGCCCAGCAGCGTTAGTAAATCCTTGGCAGCCGATCCGTTTCATGCTCTTAAGTGCAAAGCGTAACACACCGCCATCGCGGTGTCCGAGATAATGCAACCCGATTTCACAACTTTAAAATTAGCTTGATCATTGCTTAGAATTTTAATTGGTGAGATTAATGTTATTTAACTTTATTTAACATTGCTTAGATAGCACATATTGAAACAACGTACTGGCATGAAAATAAATAAATAACACACCATTTAGGAGATATAGATATGACCCACAGGACCTATTACATCGGCTTAACAAGTGAAATGCTAAACATAAGTCCTATTACATTTAACAAGTGCAAGTCTTATGTCTTCGACTCTTGGAAACTTACAAGTTCTCCAGTGCCGTCTTTATTGGATATCTTTATCATGATACCACCTTGACGGTATACTACTATACAACCCAACTTAGGCTTGTGGAGTAAATGAATAAAAATAAAAAATCATTTCAGCCAGGTCATTTAACGTTTAAAATTACGGACCGTAAATAAATAAATTAAGCTGGAGTCATATCTAAATACCTCATTTCCATTCCATAACAATATATATAGGCAAAACATTAAAATAAATAAATGCACTTAATGTCATATATATTAAATGAAATGAGATAAATGTTTATAATTGACTAATTAATTACCCGATTATTTTTCAATTAATTATCAATTAATGTAAATTTTGAATTTAATATATTCACAGATGATTAATGATAATTATTACAATAATTACTCGACCACTTAAATAAATGGAATAATTCTTTACAAGTAATTAACTCCAAAATTAAATTTAAAAGTCTGTGAAAGCATATTTTCAAAAATTATCAATTAATGAAAATAATTATAGAAATGGAAATATAAATCCGTTAATGCCGTTCAAGATATATTCAATTATCTTAAGCAATAAAATTTATGATTTAACATTTAAAACGAAATTAATAATTACCAATAAATTTTCAAAACCAAAAATAATTACAAAATTGCATTTGGGTTTTTAAGCAGACGGCGAACTCAACGACCACAACCGCCGGCCTCCCGGCAGCCCGACCGACCTGCGCCATCGATGCTTTGTAGTACGTCGATGGAAGCTCGTCGATGGCGGGCGTCCGGTTCCGCCACGGTTTGGCGCCGGGAAGAGGTCATGATTCGGCGACCGATTTTGGTAATTGTTCGATTTTGATTTTGGAATTGGTACAACTTTGTAAAAAGCGCTTTGGATGCTCTAAAAAATTCAAAAATTAAGGATTTTCTGAACATCAACAAACTATCTCATTATTAAACACGCGTCCAAGTTAGAATTTATCAAAACACTTCTAGTTTTCCGATTAAACCCAAAATAATCCAATTCACTTGAATTTTGGAGTATAAAAATTAAACAATTCTTGAAAAGCATCATGAACCTCAGCAGTCGAACACACAAATTTAATTTCGTAATTTTTTAAATTTCAATACCTCTATGAAATAAAGAAAATCATTACGCCAATTAATCACCAGACAATCGGTTTTAATACTGATTCATGAAACAATTAAATAAACTTCAAATCATCAAAATCAATGCATGAGTGATGATTTCGACCATGTGAAACATATATAAAAATGGGTTGATTTTTCATATTATATATTCATCAATTGAATATATAAATGTTAAATAATCAAATTAACTAACAAGCCCCATGTGTTCTTGCCCAATCAAATTAGATAAAATATGTCGAGCAGGTAGGCTCTTGAGGCATTTGTTAGAATCTAGTATGAATTTCATTTATGATAAACACCAAATTCATACATCCCGGATCCTCAAAATGATATAAATTAATCTAAAAACATAATTAACAATTATGAATAATAGAACACTACGATTGATGCAGTAGGAGAATGTCAGCATTCTTTCCACGAGAAGCCTCCTTTGAATTCCAAATTTGAGCAACGAATGTAGTGCCTACAGTTGGTTGCGCTTGCAAGGAGATATTTGAATCCTACATTTGTGTTTGCTAGAACAAAAGTTGGATTGAATGAAAAATGAAAATTTTCATTTTCACTTTGAAACAGCATGGCTCATTTCAAAAATATGTTGGAGACATTTTTTTGCTTAATCATTACTAATGATTATGTTGGGATTTAATATATTATATTTATTAAACCTAAGCCCAACTTGAATAGTTAATAGGCTTGACCCGTTTAATTTGATTAAACCGTTAAGTAAATCAAATACTAACAGTTGTTAATAGTAACTAACAAGTTACTGAAGGCTCAACTAGCTAGCAGAATTAATTCAATTGACTAATTAATTAATTGGTTCATCAATTATATTTTACATTATGATAAAATTCAATTGAAGTATTCGTTGATTCTGATCAACTCTCAATTTAGCAAATGTAGTTTAATTTCATACATGAAATATAATCCAACGTCCTTTGTATGTGTGTGACATACAGGCTGAATAATAGTAAGTTGTATAATAATAATTGACCAATTACTATTATTGCGATATATAGTAAAAGATCAGCAATAAATAACCCTTAGGTATAAACTGAAGCCTTCTCTGATTACTAAGGTGAACACTAAGTTCGATGTCAGCGTTAACCAACCCGGTAAATGAATTGATCTATGATTATTACTTAGCGGGCATATCAAGAGAATCAGTGCAAATTTGATTTCCAACGTGCGTACTTGTGAATTAGCGATAGTGGGCGAAGACTTTCAATGATCGCTACTTTTATCTTTGGAGTTTTTGTTGTACATAATAATTATTGTCTCGAGTTGCAAAGCAAGTTTGTTAGATGTTGTATTTATATTATTACTTTTCGATGGTTGTTACAGTGTTGGTTAGTTACTTCAAATGGGATGAGTTGTATTATTTTTTATCATGTTAAATAATGTCATTTATCGTTATCCATGATTGGTGACTCTGATTCATTCGAGGTTGATGACGGTCCCCAACAGCAGGGGGCACCTGGGGTGAATGCGTTACAATTACAGTATCGTAGCCTAGGTTTATGTTATTCTTGGTGTCTTGTGTGATGTGCCTAGGTTTGGTTATAAGTGTGTTGTTGTATGAGTCGTTCTCTGGTTTTAGTCCGTTTCTTTTCGAATCCGTTATTTGTTGAGGCAATACTTCAGAAGATTTAAATCATTTCTTTCTGAGAAGTGTAGAGACTACTTGAATTGTTCTTGTGGTGTTGGTGTTGATTGAGATGTGTGGCCGATTATGTTAATATAAATCTGTGAGCTGTGTATATATATTGAGATGGAGTAGCTGGGTATAATGTGAGTCGTACGATGGGTTGTTATATATATATAATGGGTTATATTGAAACAAGACATGGTATGGTTTAGAATATGATGTATCATATCGGAAATATTATATGAGATATTTTGGGTAGTATATATTTTGGAGAAGTGTCTTAATAGTTGATGTGGTAGTAGAGTGATAATGAGACTTTATGGCGGGAGGTATTAAAGGATGAGTTGTGACCGAGGTAACATACGATATACCAGTGGAATTGTAAAAAGAATATGATAAGGTTATAAGTAAGGATCTGAGTTAGATAGATATTATTGATTATAATAAAATGTAAACGTAGGTTTGATGAAATGGTAAGTCGAGGTGGATATAATTGGTGAATAGAAAAGTTTTGAGTTCATTACGTTAATAATGTTTAAGTAAGGGTTCGGTGGTTGGGTGGGTTTATCTTAGCGATAAGTAATGGTTATTCTTGAGGATGTAAACTCTGGTTAATCTTTAGAGATGAGATGGATGAATATGGTTGAGAATTTAAGGGAGAACAGTTTATATCGGGAAGTTATTAAAAGTTCTGGTCTTGGAATTTGAAGTTGTTGAATGAGATTTGGTGCGATTGGGTGAACTTAAAGAATTAAGGTTAGTTGAGAGAGGAGGATTTTGGTGACATGTACTTATGGGATTGTAGCGTTGATCGTGGTGTAAGATGTTGATCTTTAAAACAATAAAATTTAGTCTTGTATACTTGGGAGTAATTGAGGATAAATAATATTGCGTTGTACATTTGTGGGAATATAATTGAGAGGATAGAAAGGTAATCGGCGTTGTAATAAGGTGAAAAATGGAAGTTTAATCTAGGTGAATGATAAAAGAAATTGTAATTTGGGTTGAGGTGGAATGTTTAGGTGATGAGTTGATAATAGATTTAGTAGTACGGAAAGAGAATACATCTTGCAACAATGAGCTGCGTGGTAGATAAATGGACTTATAATAGTGGGAATTGAACAAAGAGGACTTATCGAGTTATAAACCTTGTGGGAGCTTAGAATTTATGATGCTGATTGTGATTGTAGGAGTTGAATCGAAGTTTATTAAATGTTACGATTGGGTGTGTAGGAAGGGGCTGGCGAATAGGCCGATAATTAAATTAGGGTGTGAGAGATATTCACGAAATTATATTGGGCTCACTCCTGCGTTAAGTAAGTATAAAGAAATCATAGAACATAAATCAACAGATTAATAATTGTGAATTAAAAAGTGAAATTGTTAACAAACGTGTGATAGTGAAATTTGGTGTTGTGGTTGTGAATCTTGCGTAGTATGAGGGGATTGACAATAATTTGAGGTGATATATAAGATGTGAGTGTAAAGAGTTTAGGTGGTAAAATGTGATCATTGTCTAAAGATAAAGATATGATACTAGACAATAAGAAAAGAATGTCAACTGTCTGAGGACAATGCACATAGCCGTATCCGACATTTATATAATGCTGTTGCCGCTTTCAGATGGAGGAAACATACATTAACATAACATAATATCGTATCCTTTTCTGGCAGTACCGCCCTTATTTCGCCCGTAGAATATCACTATCCTTTTCAATGGGCTATTTTGTCGATCCTTTGCATACAATATCATGAAAGCTTAACATATGCACAACGGCTACATTGGCTAAACTTGCGTCTAATATGGTATTATTTTCTATGTAAACATTATGATGACAATCAACTGTCCTTAAACACTTTGACCACGACAAAGCCTTGATCACCATGGCTCAACCTGGCCTTCCCAATAACTATAACAACCCGGATAAGAACAACAAGGCAACAAGCGCTGCGCATTCACACAATATAGCGGCCATAATATACTCGAGTAAATGATTATAAAACCCTCTTACGTAATGTATCTACTTAAATATCGCTCACTCAGCATTTTACAATTTCACAACTCTGATAATAGATAAGTTCTTAACACGAGAATATATAATTCACATATCAATTTACCATATACTTCAACTTTCAGCGTAAATAATGTGATCGAGCAGTGATAAATCCCCACGCTTTGCTATTTTATTGCTTTTAGAAGCGATCATTCGATCCACCTTTCACGTTCAGAGTCTAAACAAAACACCGAAAGTATAATTACTACTAATTTTGTTATAAATTTTCTTTAAGCAACTTTTGATGCCGTTAATTGATTTAGGTGAAATATTCTTCAGTTAAACTTCAACGATAAACTAAGCGATAAAATTCATAACGAACTCTTAACTTTTAGGCCTGCTTTAACCAAATTCTAACACCTTAAACAATTCTAGTAATCCTAATTATCGACTTTTCAACTAATTAAACCGTTCTAACGACCTCTAATCAGAAACCCAACTATTACTGAAACTAATAAAAACTAATTTGACATATATTATTAAACTTTTAAACCACAATTTCACCTCTCTAACAACTATAATGAAACTCAGAAGATACTTATATCATTGTATCGTTTGAAAAAGTCAACCCAAAGTCAACTCAAAAGTCAACACCTAACACTACCCCGAGAATGGGGTGTATAATTTCTATATAATTTCGGCCTAGATAATAGTATATGCGATATTAACTGAAAATCAGTCAATGGTTAAAGTCAAGCGTCACCAAGCGTCCGCAGAATTTACCGTTTCAAGCGGCGTAATTTCAACTAAGAACAACTACTTTAAAGCCCGAAGTCAATTGAAGCAATAAAAGTCAGAAAAACCCAAAAGTCAACTTAGTCGAATCTGAAATACAAAAGTTTAGGCATTTTTTATTGAATCGAAGAGGATGATGAGGCTTCATAGAAAATTCAGGGGTCGAAACTGCCGAGATGGAGGAGAAATGGGAAAAAGAAAATCAAAAGAGAGGGAGGGTTGGTGGTTTAAGGGGAAGAGATAGGATTTTCTTTTCTTTTTGTTTTATTTACCCTTTCTTAAGCCTTGTTTGGTGTCTTGGCGGAAGAATATGAGGGAAAAGCGAGGGATTTATTCGGATGAGGATTAAACCGTTTTGGTTCATCTCTACAGTTAAAACTTTACCGACTATAAATTTCAACTTAACATTTATCGTACATAAAATATAAAGTGGTTGAGAATTTTTACGTTAATCAATTAATAATCCCGCATTTTAATTTTTAATTAACTAGTAGATTTACCGGTTTACAAAATGGAAACAAAAATGGATATATGCTTGGGCAATGACAGGCTCATGTCTGTTATATTTTCGAGAAGGTTACAAGGAAGTGAGGGAAGTAGAAACTTTGAGAGAGAACAGAGAAATTTTGAGAGAGAGCATAAGGAATGGTAGACAGAGAGTGAGGGAATGAGAATGAGTGATTAAAAAAAAAGGTTGAGGGTTAATGGATTAGGGGGGGTCGTGGACCTCTGGTCTCGAATGGGGGTAATGGATTGAGGCCGAAAGGGGCGGGCGGATTTAGTAGCGAGCCAGAGCCGAATAATTTGTGAGTTCGGCAAATCGTATTTTTAACGTTTGAGTCTCCGTTTGATTTTTGAGCCGAGACTCAAGGCGAGATGCCAAGATCGAATCGAGGCAACAATTCGTTTACAGACCTAAATATAAGAACACATTTAAAATATTTTACATAATTGCCCGTTTCTTCTCAAGCCACCCGCCCCCGCCGCGTACTCCTTACATTTACCGACAACATCGCCGCTCGATGACTCTTTCATCGCAATAAATGCTTCTCAATGATATACCCCTGCCGCTTGACAACGCTGCTCGACCTGACCACCCGTCCCAACATGAACTAAATTCGTTTAACCACTTGCGAAACTCCACTTTCGAGGAAATTCACGTCAAAATACAATCTTTTGACCCAGTCTAATAATTCGGGGTCGAGCGATCTGGATAGACAAATCCGAGTCAAAGAATCTAGATTAAACACGGGATGTCGATGGAGGAAATTCGGGGTTTTAGGAAAATTAATAAGGGAAAATGCTCACTGTCAAACTGACGAGATCGAAACATAGCATTAGTTGTTGTTCGAGTGGAAGAATAGCTCGTTCTTGGTTGTGATGATAGGGGTCATTTCTTCGATTGTGGCCTCAAATTCAATTGCAAATTTCAAGCTCATGCTGCTTCTGTGTTGTTTCTTCAAATGTAAAATATTTTAAATGTGTCCCCTATATTTTGGTTTAGTGTGTAAAATAATCATTTATAGGTCTACGGACTATGCCAGGAAAAACAATTAGTACAAGGATCACGGTAGAAAAGAATTGATAGTTGAGTTCTTGAAAAAAGTAGTTTGGGGACATCTGGCTAATTAGCCAAATCATTATTACAAGTAACTTAGAACATGGGTTAATTTTAAGATTTATAAATTTGATAAATATATCCTGTTAAAACTTGATAAATAAATCATTATTCGTAGAACTTTTTTAATCATATTGCTAAAGAACTTGATAAATATAATCAAAGAACCTCAGAATAATTTATATTATCTAATGGAAAAAGATAAGTTTGGCATTAATATCTATCATTATGCATATCATAAATGAAACATTAATCTCATTTATAATATAGTACATATATTATAGAATATTAATAGCATAAGAAACATTTAGCTATTAATCTACCTTTTTTACAAATGTTATAAAATATTGATATAAGCTTCATTTTTATTTTTATAATTCGATTATTTGTTATCATATCCTTTTGTTCTCACTCCAATATTTTCGCTCATGACATGTGTACCATCTATATTTCGTGAATTCTCTCATCTTTTAGTATAAGTTGACAGTCTTTAATCTAATTATTTACCAATAAAATTATTATATATTTTTTATAGCACTAGTTTTTCATTCATCTTTATGAACAAATAATTATAAATGTCTAAATATTTACTACTATCATATTATATGAAGAAGATATTAAGATTATAACAAGTAAATATAGTATTTTTTGTACTATATGATGAATACATAAAGATTGTAATAGACAGAGAATTTTTCATATTATATGTTTCTTCAATTTGTACTTAGTAAATGCTAATACTTGAATTGATCATCTTACATGCCTACATTATAATATCATTTATTAATTCAAAATATATTTATTGTATTTATTGCATTCAACTTTTGGTATCAATTACCGTCGTCAAAAAGTATAACAGCAACATATATCAATGAAGTAAATACATAAATATAATTATTTATTTTTAATATTATTTGTGTAACTCCCAAAAGGTGAAAATACAATTCACTTGAGTTCATGATAGAATCTCACCATGTTATGTTGATCTCAATTTGAGATAAGTTAATCTAATTGTGTTGGATAATTTTGTTACAAAATGAATGCGGAAATTATCAATAAATAAAGTATAAGCTTTAGTTTGATGATAGTTTAGGCTATCTTGATGAATAATATTTTATGAAGTTGTTGCTTGTTGTATGATGAAACTTTAAACATGGAAAAAAAGATCAAGAATTATCTTGATTAGTTGAGTGCAACTATGAGATAATTAATATATGGATTATTATAGCTACATAATTTATATGCATGAAGTGGATGTTAAATATGATGTTAACTATGAGATAAGGCAATTTGAAATAAATATACACATAATGTATAACAGCCATTTTTCTCGGCAGAAGTCTAAAGAAATGACAAAGGATATGTAAATGCTACAGTTGAGCATTCTAAAAGTAGTGAGTTTGTTTCTTATTATGGTAGATAAGAAATTACAAGATTTATATGCTATGACCCTTGAGTCGGCCATACGAGTGAGAGTCATTAAAATCGAACACCGAGTCACCCAAACCGATGGACGACTCCGTTTAAAATACAATTCGTTTCATCAAAAATGTGCTTTCGTTCCAATTCATGGTTTTAAAATTTATAATCCATCGGTGATGCTCCAAGCGACCAATATAAATATATACACAATATATCCCAAAGTAAAAGTAATGCAGAGCAAAACTAACCGAATGATACGTCTTGTAACCTAAATACAAAATGACTACCGACAAACTAAAGATTTCAAAGCAAACAACAATGAAAGCCCCGGTTAATGACACAACCATAAATTGTGAGGATCACCGGCCACCCGTGCTCACTAGCCACTGAACCTGCTCTCCAATGACCTCTTGGCTTGGCCACTGTCGACTGGCACAAATGAAATGCCTTCCCATGTAGCGAAAAGGGTGTGAGCTTAGTGAGCTTTCTGCGAGGGGTGAAGCTTGCCGTGCGAACGAGATAATCATAATTTAATAATCAAATATGAATAATATAAATACTCCAAGACTATCTAATCGGGTCCTCTGACCTTATAATTCCATGAAATCTGAAACATAATACATGAGGATATAATAGAAGGTTGACAACCACCCAATTTCGGAGAAAACAATAGACTTCAACAGCGGCTAAAACTCTAGTCATCAGGCCTCGCATCTCGTATCCCCACCCGGTATACCATCCTGTCTTTATATACCGATCCGTCTACTGCTTGAGAATGGACTAATCAATAATCACCCAGCAGCTTATACCGCGTTATAAAGGCCAAACACATACTTATTTATCTGCAAGTAGTATAGGGCCCACATCAGCAATCTTGCTTGCGACAAAGTGATCATGATCGCCATGGCTATACCCGTAGTATGAGGTGAAACCCTTTAGCGCTATCTTAGTATAGGGCCACCGCAAACCGATACCGCGTAAGCGATCAAAAGCGAGTCATACCTTGCTTTATGCCGTAGTATAGAGACCCCTTGAACAATGCACAAATAAGCGATCAAAGCAGAATCTCTGTATTTATACCTGAGGGCCCAATGGCCTGTTATACCGTGAGTATAGGGCCAATAGTGTCATATCCTGCCACAGGAGGAGAGTCACCTAATCACACAGTAATCCCGATGGTGCCCCACGATACTCGAGGCCTCGAGCTTCGTAAAGCTAACCCTTAACTACTGCCTCCCAAGCGGTAATACATTGTATGACCAAAGCGTCCATGATAAGTAAGTCGAACACAATCGCCAACAGGAATACACAAATCATAAGTGCCCGGCTGGTAAGAATAATCGCATGCTTATGACAATTACATGTATATCGTTCTCGTAATGGTAACACAATAACATGCATATCACAAATCCAAAGTGATACGTAAAGTAACACTGAGTGAGATAGTACTCGCCTCTGCTAGCTACCATGAGCCATGAAAGACAATCAAGGTAGCGCTTTTCCACGTCAGCGCCATGACACCAGAAAGTATGTCAAGACCTACTACTATACCGGCGTTAGAAGATATATAACGGAAACTCTTGAGGCTATCTCTAAACGGTCTAACATGACGGATAAACTATCGAATTATAATCCCGCCGGACACAACCCGTCGATTCCCCGCTAAATTCCATCTTATCACTTTCTGCTACAAATCAACTTATAAGTCATTCTAATTAATCATCAATTCATAATTAACAGCATACTCGAAATATCAATTATAACTAAATTTGGAATTTACTTTTTGACATAACATCCTTTAATCAATTTTTAAATCTACCAATTTAACATCATTAACAACTATAATAAGGTCCCAATATAACCTCTACTACATTTAAGGAGTCTTATAAAAATATCCACAAAAAGTCAATGAAACCCCAAAGTCAACTTCGACCATGCGTCCTCAGCTTGATCTACAAATCACGAATTCCAACACATATCGTCCTGAGACACCAACCAACTAAGATTTATCATAAAATTCAATTATGGAAAAAAGTCGGCAAAAAGTCAACCAAAAGAAAAATCCATAAAAGCTCCAATTTCTTACCTCAAATTATTGAGGGAAAGAAGCGATAGAAGTCTTGACCAACTTGAGGATGTTTATATCTGACAAAGTGATGAAATGGAAGAGAAATTTTACCAACTGTTTTGCTCAAGGGGGTTTCGGCCATATGAGGAAGAAGAAGAAAGAAGATGAAGTGTGATGTGTGATGATGTGGAGGATAGGTATGATTAGATATTTTAAAAAACTTCGAGTCGTTAAGTTTAGGTTAATTCCCATTATCGTGCTTAAATCTCCACAGACGTTCAAAAAATCAAGTATTCCATAGCAACCACTACTAAATTATAAATGAAATTCGACAAAAAGTTTTCTTAGAATAATATTATCATCAGAAAAATATACTATTCAGGGTCCGCGCTGAGCCGAAAAAATTTTTTTTTTTTTTTTCGTGACGGTTATTACGTATATAACTTTAATATTTCATTGAAATATGTTGATGAAGTATATAAAATCTATATTTGAATCCGGTCTCGATTTTAAATGCCCTCTCGAGCTGTTTTTCATCAAATAGAGACAACTTTCGAACTCTTCATGGAGTGTTCCGTTTTTTACTCTTTTCTATATAATAGGGGAAATTGTCTTAGCTTTCTTCGATCAGTTCGTCATTTTAAATCACCGGTGGTTTGATTTCTCTATCTTTTTTATCTGGGAGGCTCCTTTAAAAGACTCGCCTGAGGATTGACAAGCGATAACATATCCTCGCTCTTAATCATGGGCACACCAAGCCTACTCCCGGATGTAGGAATTTCATTCAAATGAAGTGGAGATGATGATCACCAGCTGGTATGGATGGCCAATGAGAACGTTATGCGAGGTGTTTGTTATATACATCACGGTGAATGATGCTCTGGTGGAGCATCCTGGGGGCCTCACCTATGATAGCATCAAGTTGATTATTCCTACAAGATAAGCGAGTGTCAGTGAAATAGATCACGGGGTATAGACAATGGGTTCAGGGGAGAGGAACGTCATGTGCCACCGGGTAAGTATATCTTCCAAACTTCCACGTGTCTAATAGCATCCGGGAGACAAGAAGTTCCTGATATGAGGATGATTATAAAAAGGATCGTCATTGAGCAACCTCGATCCCATAGCTCTTCTTCGAAAAGCTTATTGCTTCCTATGGAAATATGGTTGTCATCGGAGATAACACATATGCTCTCTCTTTAGCATGTTAATCTTGAATTAGAGTCTCTCGCTCCCATTTGATCCTCTATCTGATTCGATATGACCGGTTATCGAAGAGGGGCCTATCTTTTCACTTTGATCCAGTATTCTTGCTTGAGTCCACTTTGTCTTCTTGAAGATCTCTCGATTCCTTTTCACAAACACTAGTGTCTCGTCTAATGGGTTTCTCGATTTTAACCTTTAAAACATGACTTTCGTCAAGTGTCATCCCGTCGTCTTTAAATTACTCGGGTCTAGATTTCACAATCTCGCGTCTTAGATGGGAACTGAGCCTTTTGACATTTCGGCGACATCTTTTTTATCTCCATGCAGGCGTATATCCTTCCCTGAGGCGTGTGGCGGTGTGTAGGGCGAATATAGGCTTCTTATTCTTCACTTCTCTCTTTCCATGGAATATACATGTCTTCTAGCATTATATACTTAACCGTTAATTGGGATAATTGGTGTACGTTAGCTGCAAGTTCTAATATTAACTTTTCCTTCAGTGGTCCAAGTTGTATTCTTTGAAAAAATGAGATCATGACACCTTCTTTCGATGAATATTTGTCGATACTCTTTGGAAGAGTTAGATGGCAGTCAACATTTCTCGACTTGAACTCATTAATGTATTTAATCCTCATCGGCCACTATGGATCGTCGAAGACTTGTCCACTTAGAAAGGTCCACGATCACGCCAACAATCAATCAAGTTTGGAGGTTTATGGAATCGTTTCAATCTTTGCCCCCGACAAACTATAAATCTAAATTACATAGACATCGTCGTCAGCTAGAATGATAGTTGTGAATCATAATACTTTAAATGGTTATCGGGGTCTCTATCTCACGAGTCAAAGTCACTAGCTTGGCATCCACGAATCCTCTTGGCATACGTTCGTGTCTCAACCGATATGAGAAAGGAATGATGTTGTTATGTTTCGTTTGTCTCGGGATGGGGCGATTTCTTTTGATGCAGCGTTCAATTGTCAACAACTCAAGCCTAGCCACGATATCGCGCCCACAGGCTGCCTCTTATCTGAGCATTATCAACTTTGATACCCACTTTATGTCGGGTTGGGCCTTAACGTGATGGTTGATAGTAGGAGCCTTGTCGGTTGTTTCTTAACGAAGGCAAATAGGTTCACTTACTTGTGTTTGTGAGGATACCGGTTGTCCAGGTGAGCCGACTCAAATGATACGGACGTAACATGCTGCCCACTCGCAGTATGGTCAGCTAGAATAATAACTAGGCGACGCTTTGTCTTCGTGAGAAAGTTTATGGTGTTTCTTCCTTGACGTAATTTCGTATTTGATTTCTTACTGCGTGAGTATAACGATATCTTGTGCAGAGACTTCCTCTTTGCTTCTATCCATGTGTGTGGGTCTCAGCATGGCTGTTGTAAAAGTTAATCGCTGGTTAGTTAAGGAATTTTTAAATTGTCAGGATTCCTGAGACGGTGCTAATCCGTCGTAGGAACCGAGAATGCTAGTCTCGTAATTTCTTGAGTTATTTGGGTCGGATCACAGGGGTGAGGGCCTGGTCATCTATTGATTCTCTCTATCTTTGGATATTGGTTTAAAGTCAGGGAGGTATGGGTCGAGGTCCCAGAGTACTTCCATTCTTGAGCAGAGTTGTGACTCCGAGATTAGAGGCGGCTCCTTGTTCCATGTCTCAGGAGTGAGCAGAATGACGGGATAAACTGAATCGAATCGAGTCGATCATGTTGGTGAATCACCCAGAATTAGTATGAGTTAAGAGGAGTGGGCAGTAAATCAGATAAACATTACATCTAAATGATGAATGGAAAGAGGTAGTTAAAGAGAATTCCACTAGATATGGGTCTCACGATATTCACACATAGCATCAAGGTTTGACGTGTCCTTTTCGGATGGACAAGGCTTTAAGTTAGGTTTGGGCCTTAAAATTAGAGTTGAGCCTGCGAGTCCCATTGACTTATATCACTTAGTTGTCCACTACAATCCAATATTTTTTAAAAATCAAATTGTTGTTGATTGATTCGAAAAAAGTATTACAATCATCATCTTTCAACAATCATGAAAATCAGTTTAAAACAAAATAAAATTGATTAAAGAATAGATTGTAAGAGAAAGTAGCTATAGTTGCTGATAATATTTAGTACGAGTCTAAATTCAAATTCAATATTACATTATAACAGATGCGACATTTTTTACATGAGATCAGATCATAAAGTAATATAGATATTACAACAGCCGACCCCTACAAATATTTGAACCTAATTCAGTTCAACATTTCCTGTAGTTCACAAACTTTAAATCAACCATAGTCTCTAAACTTATCCCAGTTCAGATTTCATGTTTCACTTTCAGGATGATCTGACAGTATACTCAAAGATGAATTATCCTCGTCAATATGCGGTTGAACAGAACGAACAGGACTTGACTGAGTTTGACCCGCACCCAAACTTTCATCATTCTGTTTGTTCTCTTCTTTCAGCTGGGCTGGGAAACCAACGGACGGGCACCCTACTTCCTCCTGTTCCGCAATCAATACTGGCAGTTCCTGTGACTCCTTATCAACAGATTTTGCATAACCAGATGCTGCCAACTGAAACATTTGATGAGAAGGGTCTATATCATTGGTAAGTGGTTTATCAAGTAGACTAGAATTCACACACGACAGAATCTGTGTGTTTTTATCCTCTGAGTTTCGGATGGGATGAAATGGAAGTTTCTCAGAAACAGGAGATGAAATAATTTTCTCCCCGGAGAGGTTGCTCCTGAGGTCACTGCTCGTTCCAGTTAAGTCCTGTGAGATGAGTCCACATGCTCTGAGCTTCTTCTTTCTCCTTAAACGCTTACGTGGATCTTTCGGTGGGGAGGGAGGAGGCCCTGGGACAACAAAAGGGGGGATTTTGGAATTTTCATTTCCATATATTACACGAACTGATTGAGCAACTGCAGAGACAGCTGGTGGAAAGTTGGCTTCAGGGAGCCTTGGAGAAGCACTCACAGCCTCTCGAAGCCAATGCGGCAGTAACTTCTGATATGAACTACCCCCAGAGGCTTCATGATGTCCCTTTAAACGAGAAGAATTCTGAGCCATATAACTTGAAACAAATGTAGTTCTGCTAAATTCCGATTGACCTGCATTATTGTTACCATCTCGCAATAAGTTCAATGATCTATCAGGAAGACTTGGCAATTTACCAACTCTTGAGGCATTCAAAACAAGAGAACTTGAGTTTCTCAGATCAAGAGAACTTGAAGTACCCATTCCCAATGATGTCGAGAACAATGGGAACTCCATGAGCATAGACGAGGGAAGAGACCTATCAGAAGGTCCAGCACCAATGTCTCCAGGAAAACTCAAGAACTGATCAGCATTGCAAGAGGGAATATGTGGAACGGGGTTGTTGAGGTATGCAAGTTGGCTGGGTGGATCAGAATGACGTGAGCTGGATCCCAAGTTACCAATGCCCAATTTCATGTCCGTAAGATGTGTTTGAAATTTCTGGAGCCCCTTAAACTTATTGCCATGCAGGGCTCGTGCCATAAGTCCATCAGAAATTCCAGAAAATAAAGGTTGTCTAGGGTTCGGAGGATTGGACGCTGTAGAATGAGGTCCTCCATCCAGAATCTTCAGTTGTTCCTCTTCCCACCTGACAGACAAGTCCTGTGAAGTTCTAAATTTCAAAAATGTTAGCCTTCTATCTCGTAGCATGGCATCCCAATTACCACGACCATGTCTACGGACACCAATCCATAGGTTGTCAAGTTCATCTTCAGACCAGATATCAATGTTGGGATTTTTCCTGAATAGGCTGTTCGATCCAGACCCATTCCTCATCACAATGCTGTCAAGGACCCCCTTATGTTTCTCAGGAAATGATGTAAATGGAACGCCCATCTGACCTAATAAGCCAAGAGTAGAAAGCCTCTCTTGCTCTTGGTGATTAGATGTTGCACCATCATGACCTGCATAACTAAGATTTGGCATAAATGGAAGGCTAGGAGGGTGATTGTAATCCTGTACTCTTGACCCTAAAGATAAGCTGGGGAAAGACTCAAGGTTCAGAGGAGGCATGTTCTCAGTGTGATATTTATCTCTTGTCAGTAATGTTTCGCCAAGGGGTAGTTTGGGTAATGTCGTATTTTCTGGAAATTCAGGTCGACTGAATTTGTTGATGGATTCATTGTCAAGAATTTGCTGATGGGGCTACAAAAACATGGAAGAAAAATAAGAGTTAGCAACTTACTATAAATGCAGAGCTTTTGATGAAGTCAAAAGTAGACCGAATCTCCATAATGTGAGTTCTATGATAGGTATAATGGCATACCACTTTGAATGGAAGACGGCCACAGAGGATACTGCTCTTAAATTGCCGCTGGGAAGCATCATTGACTGATGGACCCAGTGATTTATCTGTGCCCGAGACATCAAACAAACCTCCTTGGCTAAAGATACCTGATGAAGCAGGAACTGCAGGTAACGGCAAGTTAGGTCCAGGATCTTCCCTTATTTGTCTGTTGTATGTTCTTGAGGGATTCCTCTGTGTTGACTCTGCTGGATCAGCATTAGGAGCGTAGAGACCCAAAACCGTTGGCAAGCTGTTTGGAATACACTTTCCATAGTCTGGGTGCAAGTGATGATTAATATCGGAAACGTAACAATGTTCCACATGAGTAGTAGATTTGGGCTTCAACTTCGTTCCGAATTTAATGGATGCATCTGCCTTATGTTTTTGCCCTTCAGAAGATTGAGCACCCTTACTTTTATCCACACCAATTGCTGAAACCTTCTCTTCAGAAAGTGAGCCATGAACTTGGCTGCTGGCTTGAGGATGAGTTTCATCAGTAGACTGATGTCCAAGAGGAAGACAAGTTTCACTCAAATTTCTCTTTGCCAGCCGCTCTTTCTGTCTAGCACGTAGTTTATCACTGTTGAAGGCAATATACTCAACTTAGACAGTCAGAAATAAGGGGACAGTAATTGGTTTTGTATCAGTTGACGACTTATCTTTCTCCATTAAAAAAAAAAATCTAACGATGGAAAGAAAGAAAAAGAACTATAAAAAGAAATCCGAAATCCAAATTTCTGCTTATATCAGCATCCTCCAAAATAATTAATGAATTAAATGGAAGTTAGGAAGTATTGACTCTCCATAAACAAGTACTTCATCCTTGACGTGTTGGCTAAATGAATGCAAGATACTCACTATTTGGTTTTTAGAGCCATTCCTGCTGGTGTATACACCCGGTGTTGCTCTCTTTCAGGTTCTGGTTTCGAATCCGGACCAGCCTGTCATGTTACATACGATAGCAAGCATTGAAAGGAAAGTTTAAATAAATCCAATCGTAGCATATTTGAGGATGATTTCCAAATTATTGGCTAGCTGCAGTACACAATGAACTAATCTTTATTGTTAACAACCAATCACTAAACCATTTCTCATATACACTGCTGACCCTCTTAACAGTATAACTTAAAATTATTACACAAAAAATATAAAGATACTCTATCGTCAGTCAAATTACACTACCTATGTTTACTTTATACATTGTGAAGTAACAGTAGTGGTGTTTGTAACCGCTCTTGTCGATTGAAGCTTGACCTCCCTGTTTCCACGGGGTAGGATGCGGAAATACTTCAGAGCCCCCATAACACGCCCAGCGAGGAGCCTCTTGAGAATTTCCTTATATACTAAGAATTTGATCAAGGGTGAAGAGATAAATAAAATCAGCCAGATTCTGCTGAATCAATGAATCTCAGCAGTGCATCCAGCTGTCAGCAGCGTGCTGTCTCATACTGCAAGAACTAGCTGCAAGTGGGGTAGGGAGGCATCGCATAGTTCGCTATGGAAGCTTGAGGGAAATTTGTTTCTGAAATGACAAGGCAAAGTGTGACAGTATCTCTTACTTAGGAATAGATAAAAACACGAGGAGTGATTAGCTGGCCCATTTTTATTTATTCCATTATATAGCAAAGCTAGAGAATAGAAAATCTTTGACTCCAGAGGACATGGAAATCTTTGACTCCAACAAAATTACAGGAGCAGCAATATTATTATTCTGAGACCCTGTCTACTGATTGCTAAAGCACTTCAGATTGTTTCGGCAGTTGTAAGAACAAGCCATGCATGCAGGACATCAATGAAAAGTATAGAGTGTGCAGGAGGATCACATATACTTTCTGGCCATACATATGCGCAACAGGAGAAAAATGCACGCGCAACAGGAGAAAAATGCATGCAAGTTATGCACTACCTCAGTTGGAGTTCCAGTAAAATGTGCAGCGTACTCTTCTTTGTATGTAATGGTTTTCCTCTGCCGTTTACCACGACCAAGATCTGCTTTAGCTTCAGACTGGTATGTCTCCCATCTATTTGATAATCATAGTTAAGATCATGCAAGCGACAGAATTAGCTTCAAGAACAATAAAAGCTATTACCCTAAATTTTCTCTTACTAGCATCGTATATCACTAGTTTTCCCTGTTCAGACATGATAGGAGCCTATAGAATGAAATCAGGCCAACACATGTGAGATTAAACACTTGCACCTAATAGAATCATTGAAGTACAAAGTCTTGAGAGTTGTTATTTTAATCAGCGAGATGCCTTGACTTTCAGACTGCAAAATCCTAGACTAGATAGACACATAAAGATCAATTTAATATGTGGTGACAGTGGAGATGCAATTCTCTCGGTGGGTAATGAATGGAAATTTGGAAGTATAATTAAAACCTAACCAATAAATGTGTAGTACATCACTGTTGTTTGCAAGAAACAACCCATGTTTTCTGCTCATGAGAAACCTAAACTAGAAATTAATGTTCAAAAAAAAAATTGATAAACCATTAGGTGAAATCAGGCCAACACATGTGAGATTAAACACTTGCACCTAATAGAATCATTGAAGTACAAAGTCTTGAGAGTTGTTATTTTAATCAGCGAGATGCCCTTGACTTTCAGACTGCAAAATCTAGACTAGATAGACACATAAAGATCAATTTGTATGTGGTGACAGTGGAGATGCAATTCTCTCGATTCAAGGTAATGAATGGAAATTTGGAGAAGTATAATTAAAACCTAACCAATAAATGTGTAGTACATCACTGTTGTTTTGCAAGAAACAGCCCATGTTTTCTGCTCATGAAACCTAAACTAAATTAATGTTCAAAAAAATTGATAAGCCATTAGGTGACACAGCCGCATTTACTTAGAAAATGAAGAGAATGCAGCCTCAGATCTCCATAACACCTCAAATGCATTATAGAAGTAAATAACATGGCAGCAAGGATGTGGAATGTCTCTCTCTCTCTCTCTCTCTCTCTCTCTCTCTCTCTCTCTCTCTCTCTCTCTCATATATATATAAGTGTGAGATGCAAATATCACTTTCAATTAGACACTAGGACTGCACACGCTTGGTGTATTTCCCCACCATCCCAGGTTCTGGAAGCAGACAAAGTCATACAGCAGCTTGGAAGCCACTAGAAAAGTTCCAGCAAAACGTAAGCGGAATGACACTTATAAATTTCGTTAAATAAAGAAACCCCTCACCTCAGTCGGAGAAGCCTGTCCCATTCATTTTCTTCAACAGCAGATGAATTCTCCTCATTTGTTTCAAAATTCTCTGCACTCATATCACTTGCTGAAGCTGGAACTGATGCAACTCCAGGTTGTTCTGCTTGATCATCATACAATTCTGCAGACTGATAGCAGCAAACATCACAATTCACTATTTCTTTATGATTCCCTTCTAAGTTTCATTAAAAGTAATGCCAGTGGCATACGACATATTAAATAGTGAACCAAGTTACAAGCGTCTACTCATAAGTGATATTGAAACAAGAACCATTACTAGCTGAAGGCAAGGTATATTTGTTAAAGAGGAGAGATGAAACCTAACTGTGATAAGAAACAATATAATAGACGGTAACAAACACACACACAAAAACACCTGGCAGACAGTTAACCTAAATAAATTATGATAACCTCCCCCTGTCAGATCATACATAATAGGTTGTCCGGGGTAGTTAAACCATCAGATCTACTAGAATATGGTGTTATTCAATCACAATGATTAAAGAAAGAAACATGGCTTCAACTATATGGTATCAGAACCTAATCACTCGAAAAGAAGATCCTATGATAAATCAAGGGTGCACATCAGGAAAAATACAGTATCAACCTTCTATATGATTACTCAAAATAGAATACAAGCAACGGCAATTTTTTTCATTCAAAATAGAATACAAGCAACGGCAATTTTTTTCATCACGAATGAATTCTTATTAAAAAATTCAGGCTTCTTCAAATTATTATCCAAATGGAATAGCAACAAGTTTTCTGTAATTTACTTATTCATGAGATCACAGATAAATACAAAAACAGACCTATACTCAAGAATTCCTCATATCTGTGAATGCTAACTGGTCAGTTTGGATTTGTTTTATCTGTGAGATTGTTATCATGACAGCATACCTATTTATGAAGCATGTGAGGTTGCAAGTTGCAACTAGCTGGTCACGTAGCATATGAGGTGCTAGAAATATTCAAAATGATAAACAGTGAACCACACACAACCTAGGTGCAGTCAAGTTAAATGTTTACTTACTGAAAACGCTGATAAGTTACTCATACCTTCACAGAACCAAGCATAGTATCTATCTCTGAGTCAGCATCGTCAGCTGAGCCTGAAGAGACAATTGTTCGGTCAAGCAACTTCAAAATTGTGTTTTCATCCCAGACAATCTTACTGCTGCTCTCTATACATTTATCAGCATACACATCCCCAAGACAACCAGTCCTTCGTTTATATTTCTGCTCTACTTCTGCAGCAATTACATCCTCACTGCAATGGTTTTCAGGTGCATCTTTGTTTGTCATGCTAGGAGAATCACTAAAAAGTTGATCTGTTCCCCAACGAAGAATATCATTCAATTTCTTTGGGAGTTCTGACTTATCTTCAAAAATTTGTTCAAGCATCAACTTCTTCTTTGCTAGTTGCAATATGCGTTCTTCAACACTAGCACGAACAAAGAACCTGAACACCAGCAGTGTATTTAATTGTCCAATTCGGTGTGCTCGGTTCATTGCTTGGAGATCCACATGAGGATTGAAGTCAGAATCATAAAGAATGACGGTATCAGCAGTTGCCAGATTGATACCAAGGCCACATGCACGAGTTGATAACAAAAAGACAAAACGACTTGTGTCTTGATTAAAACGTGATATTGCAGCTTGTCGTGCAGCAACAGAAACAGATCCATCAACTCTCTCAAAAGTTTTGGGCCCAAATTCAACTGTAAGGTAATCCTCAAGAATGTCGAGAAGCTTGGTCATTTGAGAAAAAATAAGTACTCTGTGTCCTCCTTTATATAATACTTTCAGCATAGAATGGAGAACAGTCAACTTTGCTGAAGCCTTTATCCGCATTTCATGAAGGAACTGCAGCGACCCAGAATCAGGCTCAGTCCCAGGTATGAGGTAAGGATGATTGCAAACCTTCCTCAGCTCCATCACAATATTCATCAACGACTTTGGCCCAGCCCCTTTTCCAATATTGCGTAAAAGATCATAATTCTTCGTAAGCATTGCACGGTAACACTCGGCTTGAATAGATGACAGCTCAACAGGGACCATCCGCTCGGTCTTGGGCGGAATTTGCAACTGAGCATCTTTTTTCAACCTCCGAAGCATATGAGGGGCAACAAGTTTTTTAAGCTCTTCCACTTTCTCAGAGGTGGTCAGATCATTAAACTTCTCCTCAAATGAAGATAGAGAAGGAAACAGAGCTGGCTGCAAGAAGTTTAGCAAGTTATGCAATTCTCCAATATTGTTCTGAAGTGGAGTACCAGTGAGCAGCACACGTTGCTGGAAAGAAAATGTATTGAGCAAACTAAAAAGTTTGCTGTCTTTGTTTTTTAGACGATGCCCCTCATCAACCACAAGAAGCTCCCAAGGTATGCTACGTAAGAACGAGCAATCAGTAAGAACCATTTCATAAGTAGTTAAAAGAACATTAAATTTAAAAGAAGCAGTTTTCTTTTTCAATGCATTTGCGTCACTTGTGTGCCACTCATATTGCCTGATTATTGCTCTTGCTTTTGCAGATCCATGATACTCAACAACATTAATGTCAGGAGACCACATAGCTAATTCAGTAGTCCAGTTGGGCATAGTGGAAAGAGGAACTAAAACTAAACTAGGCAGTCTTACGTTGAATTCAGAATACAGCGATGATATGAAAGCACTAGCTGATATTGTTTTTCCAAGACCCATCTCATCCGCAAGTATCACATTTTTTGATTTCTGCCAGCACTTACGCAACCAGTTTAGTGCTTCAAGCTGATGTGGATAAAGAACCCCCCCTTTCAGCTCTTTAGGCTGCTCAGTTAAAGAAACTATCTCCTTTTTATCTTTGCTCATAATTGCATCAACCTTAGTAATATGATTAGTCAAAGCCTGACATTCAAATCGATTAAATAAATCAACCAAGTGAGATGAGTTCTCAATCACAGGTTCATCTATTCTTTCCCATGTACATTCATCATAAGGAAGACCTGTCCATTTCACTAAAACTTCGGTTATACCATCCTTTGAAGACCGAGTAGAAATAACCCGCTGTGGCAGCTTCCACTGTTCCTCGCAGTAAGTTATCGTTTGGATCCCAAATTTGTGTTTGTAGTAATCTAGCTTTCTTTTAGCCAAAAGTTTCAATTCTGATTCTGGTATCCAGCTGTTATGAAGATGAGATTTGCCTACCCATTTGACTAAAAATTCATACAGAACAGGTACTTTATCTGCAGATGCAGATTCAACAAATGGTAGGTCCTTTATATTCTTATCTGGGGGAGCATAATTGAGCACAGGCATCTCAAGCTCCTTGGTCGCATTACTATTATATTGTTGTTCTAGGGTCATAGGGTGATCCCCTGTAATCATTCCTGCTGTATCTTCAAAAACATTTATGGAGTCATCTTCACTCTTAGCATTTGAAGCTGAAGGAGCAGGTCGGTCATTGCCGGTGTTCAATGAATCCATGCCACTCCCACATTTAGATTCTCTGGTCAATGATCTTCTGTATACCAGAAGTTTATCCTTTCTAGGATTGTCCTCCATTAGCTTCTCCATGACAATATCAGATGCAGAACATTGCTCATCATGGATAACATTTACTTCAGGTAGTTCATCAAAGGGCACACCGCCAGGATCTTCTTTAGAAACCTTAGTTTGGTCTTCAAGAACAAGTAATTCCTCTAGGACATTGTTAGCATCAATCTCTAGGGCCTTTCTCTTAGTTGTGACCTTTTCGCCTTGCACTCGACAACCCAAAACACGATCAACCTGTAATATTTGTAAAATAATATGAAATCAAACAATGTCCACCACAGTAACACAGCACACCCTTACAACTTACAATTTCCAGTGAGTTAAAAATAGCAGGAGTACAGCACAGAAAGATTGTTGAATCTTCTTTTTCCTTTTTCTCATTCTAGGGGAAACTGAAAGTGGAGGATTCATGGACTTATTTCTTTAGTTAAACCATCCACCTTTCAGATATATCCAAACATTTTAACTGACTCTCAAAAGAGGTACTCCAAATCCCCAATTTTATAATAATCTATAGTTTGGCCTTTTACACAATTTAAATAGCTTATAGACTCAAATAATTAAAATCAAACTAGTGAACAAATTTGAAGAGAGGAAATAATTAAAATCAAACTAATAGAATTTTCAACTAAGACATGGAATAATTTCCCCCCTGGATAACTGTTCATGTTCATTATTGTAAAACAAGCATGATTCATAAACGGCCAAACTCTTCAGCTTCTTCAAGTTTCTTGTAGATTGGTAAATTTTCATGAAGACTTTCAAATACCCGACCACATATATCATATTTTATGGGAATCCAGATAAAATCAAAATTCAATCATTTAAAACCAATGGATCAATAGAACTCTTTTCAATTCATTAAAAGTAAACCTAACCAAAGGCATCCATCATATAAAGTTGTGAAATTGTGTCACTTCTTCGCATTTCCATATTCACAATTGAAGTAGATTTACATAATTCGTTGCAGATCAAGGAATCCATATGTGAAAGACACAAATTTTAAACGTATCAAGAAATTTTCACTATGGAGTTGGACTAAAAAAAGCTGCATGCATAAATGGGACAACAATTATGTGCAAACTACTTTCTTCTTTGGGTGAAGTGAGTGTAGTTACAAATATGTATGAGTAAATGCACATCATGTTGAACTCTTTTTCCTTTTCAACATCGGTTTGTATATGTGTACATGGTACCCTCACCCTGTACTATTACAAAAGATATCAGACCTTTAGAGATTCATACCTCTTGAAGTTCAGTAGCCGGTATCGATGGTTCAAAATAAATTCGTTCAGCAACATCTAATTCATGAGATGAATGAGTTTCTTCATGTGGCACCATCTGCATAATATTTACTCAAATTGTAACAATAATAATAAAGCAAAAGAACTTCCTCCGTTAACTAGAGGTTGATTTTTTAGAGCTTTTCAAATGATTCAGAAAAGCAATTAATTGACTGATTTAGCCCTGATTAATTATTGTTGGGAGAGTTAAACAAAAGATAAAAGTAGGCTAACTAATAGGGATCAAGTGTAGTAGTAAGGTATAAAGATACTTTGAATTGTGTATATATCAAGCATATGTTACATATGTTATCAAGACACATAATGGCAGACACATCTCACACAATTTAAAATGTAAAGTTTTTACAGCATTTTTTATATTAGCTCAACATTTGTCCTTCAAAAATTTTGTGCCTTTGGTACTAGCTCTATACTAAAAAAAATTGCACATATTAAATCTACGTTAAAATTCCTTAAATTGGTTTGCCTTTTACATATTGAATATAATTGACAACTCTAAATTATGCAACATCCCTTCACTGCTACAAATGTTGATGAATTCAAAGTCCAACATTTATATGTAAATACAGGCATCAACAACCATGTAAGAGCTTGTTGACCATAATACATGAATCTCTTAACAATTGTGGATGACGGTAACAATGTGCAAAGCTGAAAACAACAAGAAAAGTGCATTAGAATGTTAATTCCTATCACAGAACAGAAAATACGTGGAGCTGGAAGTTAAAAATACGTGGAGCTCCTTATATATTCCATGTTCAATTTTGGTAACCTTCCATCTTCAATTTTGGTAACCTTTCTATCTTCAGAGCTCAAATGTGGTGTACTTCCTCCAAGTCATTTTAATTGATGTTTTCACGACTCGATGTGAATCTTTGACTATGAATTACTTTATATCCTTTATTCTAACGAATATAGAATTTTCATCATTGGATTTTTAAAAATATATCTTTTCATAATATTATTTTCTTTTAATTTTTCATAATATTATTAAAATGCTAGTCAAGGCTAAAACTTCGCCTCGAAAAGAGAAAATGTCGATTAAAATGAACTGGAGGGAGAATTAAAGAATAAGCTACTGTATGGGGAAACAAAAGTCTATTAGAGTCTTAATTCCTATAAACAGAAGGGAAATATTTGGAGCTGGAAACTACTCTGCGTTATATTGTCCACCTTTTAAATTTTGCTTTAGGAAATTTGTATTTTCCACTTTCACAGCCTTGATATAGCATGTAAAGAATCCACTTATAAATACTACTCAGCTAGCAAGTATGAAAGCAAGATTATTGATCCTCATGCAGAAAAAAGGAAGGGCAATAGCAGAACCTTTAAATCTAAGCCACAAGAAACAGTAAACCACCTCATCATTTAGCTGGACATCTGTAACTTCCGCAGAATCATCTCTTGATATGAATGTGGAGACCTTACGTGAAATTCCCCTACCTTTCCTTTGCAGCTTATGGGTTCCCAGAGTTGTAGCCTTCTCAGCAGATTCTATATTATCAGTTCTTGCAGCAATGTTTCCATTCTTAGGACTACGTTTCTTTTTCACATTGGCATCAGTTTTATGCTTGCTTTTCTTTACTTCAGGAGTGGGTGCATTAGTTTCTGGAGAAAGAATCCCAACATCAGACCCGGTTTCACAGCACAAATCAGGTTTTGCCTCAGCAGCATTATCATTCACCTTTGAATCATACGATATGATGAGGAAATCTGGAGACATGGGTTTCCTTTTGTTCACTTTGGGAGTGGATGCATCAGAAGCTTTTTCCTTCATCATTGATTCGGCAGAGATTGAGAGGACTTCCTCAGAGGAAGACATGGGCTTCTTCCCAGTTATAGAGTCAAGCAAAGTCTCCTTTGTCATTCTATCATGAGATGTACTGCCCATTCCAGAACCACCTTGGGATAAACGGCTGGGTTTAGACATAAAAGACATGTCATTTGTGGGACGATCCAGCTTCTTGTTATTGTCTTGTCTACTATACACTAACGACAATTTTTCTCTGCTTGGTGATCTCCTTTTACTGGGGATGGAACCCCCAAATATTGCTGGTACCTTGTTAAATCCTGATAATTCATCCATTAGTGTAGGTTTCTGGATGGTAATTCTGGTCCTTGCTCGTTTAATGGTTGACTCGAGATGGTTGATGGGCTCAGGTGAATCACTTTTACAACAGTTTGGACAAAGCCACTGGCCTACCGGGATACGCTTGGCACAATAGAAACAAAAATAGTATTAGGTTTTACCACAGATTCTTTACCTTATATGAAACAGTTCATCAGAAATGAACAGACATTGGTATCCATCAACTTACCTTAAGTGGAGGATCAAGACATTGAATGTGATAGGTTCTGGGACAGCTATCGCAACAGAGGAGGTTCCCACCAATATCGCAGACCACACATTCATAAAAGTACTAGATAAAAGAAAAATAAATAAATTTTAACAAAATTTAAAACAAATAACTTAAATGATGCCAAAGTATTATTGAACAACAGAAACCGAAAGAATCATCACCCACAATATACTATGCTCATCTTTCAAGTATTACATATGTCTAGAGCTAAGATATTAATAAAATATCATTATGTCAACACATATAAAGTTAATTCAATGGGAAATAAACAAATCCTTAATTCTTTTTCTTTTTTACCTAAGATTTTGTTTTCCACTCTCCTGAGTATCCCAAAGAAACTAATCACAAAGTAACAAAAATAAAACTTACCCCGTCATCACCTTTTTTCTTGACAGTACGTTGGCCAAGGGTAAGTTCATTGTTTAGATTCTGTTTTGATAAGGTTACTGATCCAGGTTCTACAGACTTGTTCTTTGGAGTCGTGTCTCTCCCACTGTAAACTTCTAAGCCATGTGGTGTCTTTCTCCTTTTGCGCTTCAAGGCCCAATTTTGATTAAATAGGCTGCTTGTCGTTCCATTACTCTCATTCATTTTTCAGCTCCTGAGTCATATGGTGAAGAACACATCAATAAAATCAGACTCACCGATGAAGAACTTATGGATGTATACCTTTGGAGCTTTTGCCCACTGAGAACTAATACTGATAAAATTTACATCACAAAAAAGTGACTTTGTAGTGCAAAAAAAGAGAAAATCAATAATTTATCACAATTTTTAATCAGATGACTACATAGACTTATGCATAGAGACAACCATCAATGGAATCAATACTATGACAAAATTTACAGCTAAAGAGTTAGTGGGTGTTTTGGTGAGCTTATTTAGATAGATTATATGCTACAATGTGCAATAAAAAACTTTACAACTTCGCCCAGGAGTAACATGAAAATGGTACTGGAAATAGGGAGCTCACTGTGCTAAGCAAGAACCGTTTTCTTATATAAGCTTCCAAAAAAGCTCTCCGAAACACCAGCTTACTAAACAATCAAATTACTACTGCAATAGACAGGAATAGAGTGGTCTAAAGAAATTCATGCCAGTAGCCAGTACAGTTTTTTAGCATGCAGGAATACTTTGGGGTTGCTTTGGAGTGGGAACGAAAGGTTAGATCACTATGAATAGAGATTTTTTCCACTTGTTCTTCCTCTTCATCGTGCAGGTCTATTTTGGGGTTGTTTTGGAGTAGGAGCATAAGGTCATATCATCAACAATAGAGATTTATCCGTTCATTTCAGATTGTAAACAAATCTTTATTAGCTAGGCATAGCAGTGAAAACTAGATAGCTTTAAGGATAGACTGCCATTTAGCATAAAAAGCATACTCGTAAGATTGTTTTTGCCATTAATGCCTCTTATTAACAGCTCCCGAAAAACATAAATGACAATTGTTTTGATTTGGTAAGGAAGCATGCTTCGAAGATTGAAAAATGGGCATTAAATAGAAATGTAACAAAGAGGATCCAGAGCCCGTGAATTGTATACAAATCTAAATCTTGAGTTGAATAAATACACCACAAAAAGCAGACCTTCCTGTTCCGGCAAGCAAAATGAGATAGGTTAAATTTATTACAACAGTGTTTCTTTTATGGGAACAGCACCACATCTAATAGGAAGACCAACTTATGATTAAGGTAAAATGTAATCACACAAACATCAAGATGATTAAGGTAAATTAATCAAGCAGTTGAGCATTAATAATAGTAAAAAACAGTAGCATAGGTGAAAAAATAGAGCAGAAACAAACCTGAATAAAGCATGGAGACTAGACGAACAAGGATTAAATATTTGTGATTAAAATCGATGGGTATTGGAATGGGCATAAAGAGGGGGTTAGGGTATGCGAGAGATGAAAAGGGGGCACGTAGAGAGAGAAGCTCAGCGAAAAGGATACGTAGAGCGAGAGAGCCTTAATATTATTATTATTAATATTAATATTAGTAATAATAAGGCGTAATAGTAGTACGGATTCATCGGGAGGCGCACAATGAATTGTTGTTGTTGTGGGGAGAAGCGCAAGCAAAAGCAACCTCCATCCAGCCAGATGTGCTCCACGTGGCATCTCTTCTCTCTGCTTTTTATTTCTCATTTCTCTATAGAGAGCTCCATGCCCATTCTTACTTACTCTGCGTGCTGCCATTGTATTTTGCATTTCGAAATGGCATCAAAGATCAATTGTTATTTCATTATCCTAATCCAACTTAGATGCCACTCGCATTTCTTGTAGTCATTGCGTGTATTTGACATGTTAAATCGAATCTTCTCTAATTTTCACGTGAATATTTTTATCATTTCATAAATAATATTCGCAAAATAAAACAAAGAATAAACCAATATCCCAAATTCTCGTCTTATGTCTCCTTTGTTAATGGTGAAATGGTTCCTAAGCCAATCAAAGTTATGTTTATTCGTCAGGATATGTTGATTATGAGTCTCTTAATCTCATCTATGTGTGAAGAAATTTTGCGAAATAAGAAAATAGTACTGATAATACATCAACAATCTACCCCTTTAGCTAATATTTGTAAGACAAAATACATACTCTTTTTAATCATACGTTTGCCCTTTTTTTACTCAAAAATTCATTCCATCTTACAACAAATGATGAATTCTTCAATTCATTATCACGACAAGAATGTTTAACATCAATGGAACCTTGACCAGACTATTGGCTCCAGAGATGTCTAGTCCACCTTGGAAATATCCATTGATTGACATAGTTTGATTAATAATTCAAATGTGAGCCCAAGAGTTCAATGTGAGTATCATATGTTGAAAAATAAGAAGAGGATTTAATACTTTATAAACTAAAGAGCTACTCCACCTAATACCAATTCGATTTAGGATGGTACTTTTTTAGGGTTATGAACTATATTTTCTCTCCTCTTGTGGGTGTGAGACTGAGCGGATCCAAGATTTTAGAAATGGGTGTTCCCAAATATTTTATGTTTAATCCATGAAAACATCTAATGAAACTCTAACAACATTATCGTTCAATATATTTGACACATACATATAATGATTATATATAGATCTAATTAGAAAATGTAAAGGATAATTGTTATATTGGTTGATGTAGTAAAAAAGAGAGAAATTTTGGTTATTTTTGGATTTGAACCCTAGTGTTCAGGGTAAACATGAAGCAACTCTACCATTTGTGACAAACTTTGCTATTAACATTAGGTGTTCCTGGGAATACGAGGAACACCTTCTGAATCCGCCCATACTTCATTGACACATACCCGTTTTGTGGATTTCCACAACCAATCAGAATATTAATTAAAGTTGTAATATGTTTTTTGTAGTAAAGTAAAAGAATTATGATTAATTTGTTAAGTTTTATGTTTGGGTATTCTTTATTATACTTACATATTTGGGTTGTTAGATTTTGTTTTGAGTTTGTTTCGCTAGATCGCTAGTAAATCAAGTAAACGAAAATGAAATATTTGAATCAAATCACTAATTCATGTCAACTGTTTATTACCAAATTGTTCTAAACTAAATAGGTACACTAGTTATTTATTGACCTAAAATCCTTCTTTAATTATTGAATTGTTATTACCTTTAAAAAAATCAACCAAACTAAAAATAGTATTAAGGAGTATTAATCTTATCAAAAAAATCACAAAAGCAAAAATAATAAGTATACATGAAATGATATTGGATGAAAAGATATTATATTGGCTTATATTTAAATGAAAGCTAATTATAATGTATTATAAATATTTAAAATATGTATGTGATACACATATCCATACCCAAAATATATAACAATACTCCCTTTGTTCCAATTTACTTGATTATGGCATGTGATAATATAGTTTAAGGATTTAGGATGCTCTTGTAAATTTTGTAGGTATCGATACCCGGTTATTAGATGTAGTTTATTGATAAAGCGCTTGATGTTTTTATATTAGCAGGTCGTATGGGCCTTACGTTTTCAAGGAATCCTCATGTGGACTATAATGTATGTCTTTATAAAGGAGTTATCTAGTGTTAGGGATTCATAGAGAGTTACATGTCACAATGATTTATCCGAGAGTTTGAATTTGTCCCAAGGCATATCACAAGATCCTTTAACTCCTGAAAATTTCTCTCGACCAGTTCGGGATTCTTATGTTGTTGAGCATCCCTTATGTTATTCCTATATGTGGAATAAACGTCATGATGTTCTTCTTGACACATCTAAATTTACATATGAGATAACAAATGATTACTTGGATTCGACTTTCAGTGAACTGGTGAATGCGAGGAAGTTAAGAGCGCTAGACCGGCCGGCTCCGTATTGGTACTCTGCCAAGTGTCAAGCCACCCTACTTGCCGTTTAAAAGCTGCTATAGCATACGTGGGGTATCGGGATACCGCCTCACGTGGCTGCTCCATGGCGACTTCTTTGCCCGCCTGACTCATTTCCCTCAAGTACCGGGGGGGTATGGGTAGAGTCTCACTCACAATCCTCCCGGACGGGCGATACTTCCACAGGGGTTTTCTCCTCTCAACTAGAGGTTGCTCAGCAGTGCTTGGATTACCTTTGGTTGCGATGGTCTCCGTAAGTCCTTGTAATAGCCACACTGCATCTACGGTGGTGTGAATTTCCCACCTCAGGCACGGTTCCTCCGGACCTCAAGTTGGCCCGGGTCTGGGTGTTAACGGGGCATCCTCCCTCTGATCGATGGAGCAGTTTATTCAAGTTAAGTCCATCATTCCCAAAACGGTTGTCATTCTCCCACTTGTTTCCATGTTAATAAGAATGAGCTGGGTGGTGACTTGCACAATGCTAGTCCCCAGTGGTCGCCAATGATGATCTGGTTCGATTTCAGTAGTAGGCGGATCACAAATCTTCTAAGTTGAACCGATGCGTCTTGGTACAAATGGAGTTCTGCCAAAACAATTACGGTTGCCCATGAAACACTTCTCACGATCAAGTCGGTAAGAGGTCGAAAGAGTTTAGTTTGAAAAAAGACAATTTGAGTCTCAGAGAGTGAACTTACATGGTTTGGCCTTAAGGTTTTTACCTTTTATAAGTTGTCGGTTGTTTACTTTGGTGGATTTTTTCTTATTGTATCGCCCGAATCGAGCCGTAGCGTTTTTTGTTTTTAACGTATTAAAAAGCATTAGAATTAGCTGGATTTTCTCAAGAAAGATCATTGCTTACTCTTCGGTAGCTCATGAATTTTTGTGACTATTGGCTGTTTAGTCGGGCGGCCGTTAGGTCACCAGTACGGAGTTATGGACACACAAGGCGTCTTGAATGAGCATATCAAACAAAGGCGGCGATATAAAGGCCCTTCTCGACTTTGGGAAAGCGTGGGAGCTCTATAAGCTGGGGGCTTTGTTCACCTTTGGATGATGGCTCCTTTATTATCGGTTGATTAAGAATTTGTGGCTCATTTAAGGGGTCGAGTAATTACAATCTTAATTGTCTTTTTAATTGAGTCGAATCATGCCGTTAGTCTTCAACGGTCTTTCCTTCTTACCCGAAATTTGGGCCAGCTCGGCCCCGCTGTATGGGCCTTCGCACTGCAGCCCACTCGTGAATCGAGTCCATTTATTCAGCTTGACTTGTTCTCTTTAATTTGAGAAGATTACGCCTTAGTTCATAATAAAACATGAAAAAACAGCAAGATCGAATAAATGTATATAAGCGAATTACAATATACATACATGCAATTCATACATACGTATGAATACAAAACACTTACAATACGCGGCCGGATGTTGTCAACTTTCTCTCACAGAGCGTCCTTTGGGTCCTTAGCACCTCAAAGGAAGATGCACTCCAATTAGTCCACTGCGAGAAGAGGGGTTTAACCACGCGTTGGATTTTCTAGAATCATGAGAGCAATTGGAGAACAAATTAAGTCAAAAGCTTGACTCAATTTGGCTATGGGAGAGAGGAGGGGCGGCGGCTATGGAGGAAGAAGATGAAAATGATTGTTAGGTTTTTCATCTTCTAAAATCTTTATAGCCTCTTCACACCAACCCAAATAACTCGACTCATTAACCAATGACCCAGCTTCATTAAACCGTTAACTCACCTAAATGCTAACGAGTGACTAACTAACAAGTCACTAATGAACTTTTCTAGTTAAACCGTCAATTGAACTAGCAAGTTGATTTACATAAATACCTCAACCACTCAACAACTCAACTCCGACATTATAGATTTCTTTCCCAACATCTTTTGGTATCTCCCTTCTCCCCAACAAATTCAACTACCCATCCATATCTTAATGTCTCGTTTCCAAACTTACGCCTTGAGTTCACATCCTCTATATACATTTACCCGGAGTGAAAAAATAAAATCTACCCAACTTCAATGGGAACCGCTATCCAGATAAACATCATCAAGTGTGTATTCATCAAATTTACTAACCGCTTCACTTCTTATGTCAGCTTACAACAACGAATACGATTCATCTCAACCTTCCCCTAAGGGTGCTCACACGCAGTTCGACGAAAATCTTCCAGGTGGCATCCTCAACAGTCAACGATCAACGAAAGAAGAAAAATTTAGACTCCACAAGAACACTCAGATATCGACAACCACTTTCGGCCATCTGTATACCTGGGCACATAACCACACGGGACACCCTGGCGAAACCCTAAGCTCGATACCAAAATTGTAACGACCCGCCCGAGGTTGTAGCCACGAGGTTAAGGTCATCAACAACTTTGTACACAGTCACCGATCGATGGATGACAACATAAAGACTTCATTTGACATTAATAATAATAAAAATACACTTTTTCTCCATCGTGGTGAACTAACAACATATACAATAAAACAACGAATAACATAATACAAATCCACCTTAATGATACAACTCAAAAGATACACAAGAAATCAATACAACATAGGAAAGTATATGGCAACGGACCCCTGATGAAATAATACAGGTCCTAACAATATACAAGTCGGCAACAACGGAGAAATAGTACGATGAGAATTCCTATGCTACCATGCAAATCTATGATATTCAATGCAGCAGCCTATCCAATCACCGGCTTCTCGACAACCTCGGCGTCGACCCCTTGAACCTAGGCATAAAACGCCCGCCCATAGAGAATAGAAATTCGGTATTAGGTAGTGAATACAAATACCACAGACTTGATCCATCACATATATTCATACTTATATATATAACATATGCTTATACATTAACCAGGCTACACAATAAATAACTGTTCACAAATCACATAGAGTTCTCTCATGCGATATCCACACCCAACACTTTATAACCGTCAACAGTGCATATTCATTTAAGAACTTGATCTTAGCACACAAAGTCATCAAATGAGAATCCACCTCCAAAATAATACACATATGAGGAATCCACCTCCACATAATTAGATGAGGCCTCCACCTCCATCCTCGACCGAGGCTACACCCTTCAATGTGCATATCGCACCAAACCTCGAATCACGGGGCTACCTGATATACACACCACGCCCAAACCTCGATGCAGGTCTGCATCCGCCAAATAACACACAAGGCAATCAAAAGCACATACGCACCTGACCACGCACACACCTGACACACAACCACACAACGCTTTGCATACTGCTGATCTCATAACATGAATCGCATATTCACAACTATCTCATAATACAAATCATAATCTCAATTATCGTAATATACCTCATAATCTCAATTATTTCATATGAATCATAAATCGGAGGTACACATAATATCAATCATAATCTCAATTATTTCATAATATGAATCATAATCATACAATACACATATCAGAATAGTCCCAAAGACAACACATGCAAAATATATAACATAATATATGAAAGGTCCCCATCGTGAGATTTGTACTCAACCTCGAGCCCAAAAGTAGTAATGATGACTCTAGGCCGGTCCTGGAAATTGCTAGATCAGTTCAACTTTCATTCAAAGAAATTATACATTATAACACATTCCGTAGAATAACCTCTTAACATCTATATAATCCCAGTGTTATACCCGATCTCATGATTCAAATTTACAACTCTTGCCAATCATCCTATCCCCAAAGATTGGTATACACTTTTAATATTCCAACATAACTACATTCTAATTGCCAACCGTAAAATCTTAATATTCGGTCATCTCCTTATTACCCCCAACAATAACACTTTAAGCACATTCCTAATCAATCCAACAATCGATTGACAACTAATTAATCCATTAAATCTGACCTCAATTCAAGCGCTAAATGCTATCTGAACTTTCCCAAACTTTCTCAACCCAATCTCTACCTATCCATATCCAAACCAATAATTCTATACCCAAAACAACTTCTATTAAGTCCTCTAACCTCATATTACAATTTAAAAAGTTAATTTAGAAAAGTCAATAAATGTCAACCCTCCAACACACCACTTGCTGCTTGATAATCCTCAAAATCACCGCTAATCCCTATATGATGCTTAGATAACATTTCTATACCATAATAAATTCAAGATCTAAAAGTCGACAAAATCCCATAAAGTCAACTCTTTAAAACTCAAGAAATATCTCAAAAGATTTTATCTTTCTTTAGATATGATAGGGGATGATGAGGAGAAACAAATCCACCACTTTGATCTTGAGTTTAAGTGACGACAATCGATATAGAGAGAAATGGAAGAAAATTTTGAGGGTAGAGAAGTGAAAATTCGGCTTGAAAAGAGGGGAAAGAAGAGAGGGGAATGGATGAGGATGAAGATAGTGGTGGTAGGTGGGATATTTAGAGGGAAGAAATTTAAGTTAGTCGGTTCGATTAATTCACCTTCCGCATAAATCTCAGAAACCGATTTCCACGTGTTATTCCCCGGCGCATATATTACACTACTCATCTCGCCACTCATCTCTGATCTACCCGATATTATTCCAAAATTATTTATACTATCTCGGGTCCGCCACAAACCCGAAATATACCAACCCGACCCGATTTGAATTCTCCACTACTCAACCTCAGAAATTTTTAATTTCACCAATCTCCACCGAGAAACTTATATACTATCGACATAATATTGGTAAGGAATGAGTTACTACAATTATTATTATACCTCTCAAGGTTGTAATAGAATTCCTTCGATTACTCAATGTATAAGACATTGTGTGCGGTTAACCTCCCATTAACCTTTAAGAAACTCAGGGTCATCTTCATCTTGACCCACTTTTTGATTTCAATCAATATATCAAAGATGAAGATTCTAACTCCGTTATTCTATACCTCGAGTTTGCAACTTGGATGCGATAATAAATCATTTTCCTTCTTGTTCTCGTTTGAGATGTAAGTTCAACTAACAAATGTCAAGTATCCATCATCAACGGTCATTACTTAGGAACATTCTTTGGATCCACTCACTTAAACATGCGTATTCTGACATGGATAATCAATAAGGAATGAGTTTGAAATAGACATGAGCATAGTCAAGCAATGAATACATTCAACTTGGTCGAAACCAAATGTTTGATTCATTTATGACTATGTGTTCATTTAATGGAAATATATTTCTTACTTGATGAGTCGCCATCTAGAAGATAAATAAGTGAGTTATATATTTGACTTGTATTCAATTCTATTTCACTCACATGACCTCAAGTCATCTATAGGAGCTCGATTTAGTCATAACATCATGTATCTTTTGCATTAGACTTAGCAATCCATCGGGTGTCACATAATATTCTGATATAGCGAAGAGTTCTAACTTATTTGGTTGTGTCTCCTAAGGAGCCCTTGATACATTCAGTTGTTATAAATATAACTATAAGTAAAGTAGAGAGAATGAGAGAGGAAGAGAGATTTTATTCATATATATACATAATACATAGGGTGCCTATTTATAGGCTTCACAAGTGATAGAATTGACAAGTAACTCTTCCCTATAATCTAGCTAAGTGATTGACATCCACTAATTAGATAACTATTCATAACACTCCCCCTTGGATGTTCAATCATAAGAAACATGCCTCATTAAAACCTTCTAGGAAAAACCCGTCCGGGATAAAAATCTAGTGAAGGAAAAGAGTGCATTATTCTCAACATACAGCTTATAATGTTGCCTCATTAAAAACCTTATTAGGAAAACCTATTTGGACAAAACCTCGATTTAAGGAAAAAGAGTACACGCTGTGCTCCCCTCATGACCACATCACTCGACATCCCTTAGTCGACGTAGTCCCATGCTTTTGGATAACTTTTCGAATGTTGAGGTAGGGAGTGATTTAGTGAATATATCTGCCAGATTATCACAAGATCGAATTTATTGAAAATCGATTTCACCATTCCTTTTAAAAATCATGGGTAGAGAAGAACACCAATATATTTTGTTCTATCTCATTTGATATGTCATTCATTTAACTGTGCAACACATCTACAATTATCGTCATAAAGATCGTCAGGACCAACTTTCATATGATAAATCATAAGTAATATGGATCTGCTGGATCATAATTCCCAATCAACACATTCACAACTTTCTTCGTGAATTTTAAGAATTGTGCATATCTGAATGATGTTGCGATATAGCTTGTTTTATATATCACCATGAAATATGTCACCAGAAATAAATAGAGATCATCTATGTGATCCTCCAATCAAATCATATAAGTATCATGCATTAACATAAACAAATTCCTATAAATTAAATAGGTTTAAAAGATACTTATATATGGTTCTTCAAGACCATATAGATCTTTTATATTTTCTCAATATTAATGGCTAATGTTTACATCTGGTGATATTATAACCGTTTGAATGTTCAATGTGACTAATCTGAGGTATCAAATTCCTTCTTCAAGAAGTTTACAACTCTTCAAAGCTCTTCAAGAGTTCCAAAATATTTAGTCATAAACATAAATGGTCATTTTCATAAACTTCTCCCGATCTTTACATGTAAATACAATGCCATGTAAGATCATTCGTATAACCATCTTTTGTTAAATAGTCACTAGGAAAACCCTATGGGATAAAAACCTAGTAAAACAAAAGACTATATTTCTCTTTAGATATGCTTCAAGTAATTGTCTCATTAAAAACCTTACCAAGAAAACCCAGTGGGAAAAACTTAGTGAAGGGAAAAAGAGTACAATGCATATCGTATCTCCCCCTGATGAGATCATCATTCTATATCATATCTCCCCCTGATGAGATCATCAGTTTAGATTATTCAAGTAGAAATCCAAATAACGCTACAAGCGTTTGTCAATGTATGTAATCATGTATTAGTTGTAAGCAATACATTAGAATTGAACGGGACCAAGTTCATATCTTTCAAAGCGAGATACTAGTTATGTCCTATGAATCTCATTTGCTTGAGATGAAACATTTTATCATGTTTCATATATATTTCAAAGTTCAAGTGACTCGCATAAGGAGTCATACCATCACAAGGTATTTCTTTCCAAATCCATTTGTAGACTTATTGTCTAGCAATTGAGAACTCTGCTAGAGTTTTCTTGCACTAACATATTCATGATAATTTAGTCATTCAGAACTCTTCTAGAGTCTATAAGTTATAATTGGATCTTCAGTAGTATCATGACTATTCAGGTCATCAACATGATAAATAACTCAATCATTAATATGTAATATCAAAACCAACATACAATTGATAATTCAAATATTTCATGTCGCGTAATAAGCGGAAATAAATAAATCATATATAATCCACATAAGACATAATATAGTCAAACTTAAATATGTGGCCTCTATCGATAGACTTGGCATATTCATGCAATATATAAAATGTAAATGAATATCTAATAATGCCAGTTCAAACTTGTAATCCATCTTAAGGATGGCTTTAAATATATTCAAATATTTCTCATACTAACTTTGATGAGTTAAGTTCGAGAATATAAATTTGTGCACTCTTACATCATAAAATATGTGCTTCTAGCATCATAAATCTTTATATGTGTCATGTATACCTGCTAATTTCTTAGCATGTTATATCATAAATCAAATGCGCATATCAAGAGGTTATATTTGTTGCTGCAAATATTTTTGATACCTACATCCAAGGTGTATGCATCACCTTATAACTCATTTAGTGCTTTTGGGTATAAGACAAATCATATGTCATTTATTCTCACAGATATCAATACTTCTTGCACTAGTATCGTCTTCATTAGACTTCAAATCTAAATTTCTCACTTACATCATGAGTGAGTTTCCTTACTCTTGATTGCGTCTTTTCTCTTTGGCCATTCATAAACATATTTCTACTCACTCAAGGAGATGAACTTATGATCCTCGTATTACTTTCATCATATAGAACTCTTCATTATGTTCAATTCCATTGTCGACCAATCTTTTCCATGGTTCCTGTATTCATGATAATTGAGATCTCGTTGCATTCATGAATTTTAGTATGTAGATGTCAACAAGACATTTATTATATCTTTAACATATTCATGAGATATATTATTCATCTATTTCTTCTGGAAGTAATCATCTTATAGACCATCTTTAAATATTCTTCTTTTAGAATTTGGATGGTGGAACTATTTGACCTACAATGGTTCTTGAGGACCTTCAACTTTCTATTTAGTGTTTACAAGCTATTATATAATTTCAATACTATCTTGAGGTCGGATATTTATTTGGTAGTGAACTTACGGTTCATATTATCCTTAATGACCTTCTGAACTTGAGGTTCATATTTATTCATCTTGAGGATGCATTATGGCGTAGGGATATTTCATTTCAAGATATTCTATTTTTGATTGTATATTCTCTCCTCCTGATGTTGAAAACATTGATACATTTCAATGGAAACTTACTTCAATTCTATAGATGTTTCCATTACTTTAATTACATACCTTCCGGGTATAATAGTATATGGATGTATATACCTTTTGGGTATAATAAGTATTCAAAAACCAACATTTGTGCATACTCTTGGTAATATACGATACACGTATAGTGGAGGAGTAAAATATTTGGTTTACATTGACCAATTATATTGGAAGAGTTCTATGATGGTGGCTTGATGCGAACAAGTGACACTACATGTAATAATATTTCTCAATGATCAATTGGCGGTATTGCATGTAATTCAACATGCCCCCAACTGTCTACTGAGAGTTTACAATATGTATCTCACATAAAGTCTTTAAACTCAATAATTTATTGACTCTTTAATGAGTCTCTAATCAAATTTCAATAATTATTTCGCATCATAACTCATCCGAGATGGTCCCTGACTTGATGTTGCGAATAATCAAACTTTGTTTGATAGAAGTTTGATTATTTGGCATATGTCAACTCTTAGACCTCTCGAGACCCTTGACTATGGATCTATAATTTGCATTTGTGCCTTAAAACTACAAGGCGTCACCATCTTCATCTGTGGTTTCGATGGTAACGAGGGATGACCCTAAAGGGAATCCACTAATGTGGCACCACCCTCAACTGCGCTTGCGGGAACCCGATGGTGAAATAATATTCAGTGGTAAGACCCAAAGGGGGTATCCACGGATGTGGCACCACCCCAACCGCGCCTATGGGAACCCGACGGTGAAATCAGAGTCGGTGGGAAGATCAAAGGGTATCCTTGATGTGGCTCCTTTTGACTTCGCTAGCGTAAAACTCATTAGTCAAGACATAGTCGGACGAATAATATAAAGAGGCATTCACGGATGTGACTCCACCTCTTTCATAATCAAATTTAGATCCTTTGTCAAGATTATCCGCAAGTATTTAGAACTAGTCTTACGGACTCCAAAATACATGACTTTTTAGCCAGTGTATTCATTTAATGAATCCGATAGTGATTAAGTGAATTCCTACTGGGATAAAAATGGACTATAAATGTGTCCAGTCTACCGATGGTAATTTAATGAATTTCGATGATAGATAAATATGGACTAGAACTGAGTCCGGATCAACCGACGGTGAGTCAATAATGAATCCCGACGATAAATAAATATAGACTAGAAAATAATAAAAACAATCATGTTGTTTATAAAAGGATAAAATATTAAAGATAAAACTTCAAATGAATTTTATCTCATGTATCTAATTAAGGTTTCAAATTCTAATGAAACATAAAGTCTCAATTTTCGAAACCTGATTAATAAAAAAGAAACATATACGATTATTCTTTATTGTATTACCCAATTGATAATGCAAAAGCGTGAAATACGATTATTCTTTAAAGTTAACTCATATTCCCAAGAAAAAATCACAATTTATGAAGCTTCATAATTCATATTTACCGTACTCCGTATCTTATACCAACAATGAAAAAGAAATTATTTGGTTGATAAATTGGATTACTATGAAGTATATCAATCGGATTACTATGGAGCGTATTACATAGTATAAATAAAGGGTTCAATAATAAGGAATAACGGAGTTAGAACTCATATTTATGAATTTAATATTTTGCAGACGACATGACCATAAAATCAAACATGTGAATCATTAACGAAAACATATACTACGTTATATAAATACTAATTAAGTAGGGCGTGCCATACAATTGAATGATTAAACATAACTCAACTAGGGTTAGGAGAATCGATCGTGCTGATAACGTGTTATAAATATAACTATAAGTAAAGTAGAGAGAATGAGAGAGGAAGAGAGATTTTATTCATGTATATACATAATACATAGGGTGCCTATTTATAGGCTTCACAAGTGATAGAATTGACAAGTAACTCTTCCCTATAATCTAGCTAAGTGATTGACATCCACTAATTAGATAACTATTCATAACACAAGTCATATATTTAATTCCACTCTTTATACTCCATAATGAAGATACTATACATACAATCAATTATAATTCTATAGTACATGAAAATAAATACCAGATGCCTTCCAGTTATGTACACGATGACATAGTCTCAACATTAGACCCCGTGTTGAATTATGTCTACATCAGTGACATAACACCAACTTGTCCGTTTGAGACATTTCAAAGTTTGTTTGTCAAACATAACACTTGAGTTGTCTCACAGTTGAGTATGAATAAATTTAATTTAAAGGTAGATGCAACAACTTTCAATATGTGAATTTATTCCATTCATTGTGTTTCAACTACATTGAACACAATTCTTACTTGTATCATTCAATGAACATGTCTGGGTAGAATGAAAGTACTTTGAAAGATTTTATCCATTATGTTTAGCTTCATTAAACACAATTCTATATTCACGTGTCCTTACTTATTCACACTTTCAAGATCAAAATGATGTCTCATTCTTTGGATACTACATTACTTATGTTGATGATACTTAATTTAGAACTTGATAGTATTTATACGGTCCTTCCCATACTCTTATCAAACTCGAATGTATTGTTAATGACTTATATTCTTGATTAACTTGCATGTGAACATACAAATCCAAGTTTAATGTACCTCCCACTAAGTCTAGTAGAGTTATTTCCCGATTATCTTCTTGAATTAAACATATGTCTTGTTAGAGTCATTTTCACAAGTGTCACTCAATTGTTTGTTATTCAAAATATCATGTCTTTCATAAGACATACAGGTTCAAAGAAAATAGTTTGAGGTTTCAACCATTCATGGATGATTTAAACTGTGTGCTCTTATAATGTAGTCACCTATCATTACATAAGAGCTCAATTATCTTTCTTTGTACCTTGTATTCTAGCTACTACTATACTTGGCTCGTAATCATGATCAAAAGCCATGTGAGTCAAAACAGTGTCTAAGACACTGGCAATTTAGCCATAATGACATTACAATTCTGACAACAAATCATTTGAGATATGAGGTTTTATCAAACCTCTTTCTATTTCTTAAAGGTCTATCTGGTTATACAAACCACAAGCTTATGTTTCATAACGATTTATGAACAAAGTTCATCTCGTTGGTGAAACTGAATACCAATGACATGTCTTGAAATGTAGATACACAACATTCAAGATCATCCAATAGTGTTCTCATTCAGTTATAAAAGAGATTAGATAAATTATTTAAGACTTGTATGGTGGCTAAGAGACAATATAACATATTAGTCTTCATAGCATCATCACCTTTAATTGAGATCAGATCAATTATCTCTCGATTTACATCACGTGGCGTTGTTTACTTGAACCTTAGTTGATTCACATGATTAAATCAAGCAACAAATAATTGTGGTATTTGTTGCTTGTCTTCTAATAACTTGAGAGAAAATGCATTTAGCATTCATAATACTATATTACCACAAGTTTATGGATTTCTTCTTGCTTGTTTTATTTCACATAATAAAGTTATCTTTTAATTTACCCAATTAATGGTGGCGAATAAGCAGTCTTGGTGTGCCAATCATGAAGGGAAATAGCACAATCATAGATAGTGGGTCAAAAATATCTAACATATTACAATAAATTGTAAATATTATACCCATACTTCAAATCTCACAAAATGTACAAGGTATCCAAGATCCATTGTGGTTGGAATCCAAACAGTGACACTACATACATTTTGAATCGTATGATAGTAGAATTAACTAATCAATTGTGTACCACGTACATACTCCAGTAATATCATGAAAATAAAACAAATAATACACATTCGAGGAATATATGATATGATCCTAAAATTGAAAATAGACCTATTACAACACTCTACAAGTGTAATACTAATATAAAACCTATTTGACATTTTACAAAATCACGGTCTTGTATTCTTCAACCACAGGAAACTTCCAAGTTCATCAAATATGCGTCATTTGACACCATCTAATGCCTCCACGGCCAGTACATTTGTTACTAACTAACTAAGATAGCACGTGAGACTTTGTGGGTAAAGCAAATAAATAAATGAAATAAATAAAATACGACTCGACTTGTCGTTTAACTTGAATAAATGGTAGGGCCGTATTTAAATAAAATACAAAACTAGGTCATATCAAAATATCCTCTTTCCATTCCCATTACAATGTATAATGCAAATAATTAAATCACATAAAATATGCATTCAATTTAATACATTAAATGGTATGAAATAAATGACTCATAAAAGTCATTAAGCATTTTTAATACAATTAAGTATGAATGCAATAAGTATGCAATAAACATGTCATCAATACATAATAAACATGCATATCTGAAATAATATAAATATTACATAATAAAATGTACTTAATAGCCAATCAACACTAATTATGAGGTTGAATGAGTACTCTTAATTAAATTCCAAATTTTAAATATATGATTGACAATCATATAAATAATTTCTGTTTTATTTTACAAATCAAAATCAATCACATAAATATATAATTTAAATGTGATAGAAAATTAATTTAATCTCAAAATTATATCCATGAAATATATATAATTAAAATATATTGAATTTATATATATTTTGTATCCAACAGATTATTAAAATAACTATTTCATATATAAAATAAAATAAATAATTTATTACAATAATCATTTCATATAAATGTAATAAAGATAAACCCGAAAATATTTATACACACATATTTATATTTCTTCGATATTATTAATGACTATATCCCCGAATAAATAAATTTATACAATGATAAATAATGAAAGAGATTAATATTTATTATCACCAAAATTATTATTACAATTATCATAATAATAAAATGATAATAATTTACAAAAACCTAAATTAATATTTTTTAAAATGAAGTGGGTTTACAAAGCCCAACCGCCCAAAAAGAACACGGTATCGCTGTGCATGGCGGCGTGGTCGGTGGGCGATTAATTCCGATTTTTCGATTCAATTCAATTGTTTGGAAAAAATAATTTGAGGCCTTAAACACATCAAAAATTCAAACCCACAGACATTCACAATGTTATTAGAGAATTCTAATTTGAAAAACTAATTTACCAAAATTAATTATGATTAATAATCTAGAAATCAAAAAATTGTTTTGGGACACTTAATCTATCTAAAATTGAAATCTTTTGGGAAATGGTTCGTCCTTAGATCTAAAAAAATTAGGTTTTATTTTGAACATTTAAACACCTCAAATCCAGCAAAAACATTTAGATTTCAATCAAAACATGTTTTAAATTCTTTCAAATTCATGAAACACAAATCTAAATTCAAATCATCAAAAACATAAACATGATGAACTTGAATAATGTATAAAACATATATTTATTCATGGATCAATTTTCATAACATATATTCATGGTCAAGAATATATAAACATGAAAATGATATAAAATATATTTATACAACAAATTTTATATAAATGTAATCGAAATATATACAACTTAAACATGCTCATGATGCCACTGTTGGAAAATTATGCAACTAGTTCATATTAAAACATGAACAAAAGCGCTTAGTCGAATAAATGTATATAAGCGAATTACAATATTATACGCCACATAATTAAGTATACTATGAATACAAAATTACTTACAATACGCGCCGGATGTTATCAATTTTCTCTCACGAAGCCTCCTTTGAATTTGCTTAGCACCTCAAAGAAGGAAAGTACGCCAATTAGTCCACACGGTGGTTGAACCCCTGCGGTGGATTTGCTAGAATCACGAGAACAGTGGAGAACAAATTGATCAAAAGCTTGACCAATTTGGCTAGCCTGGGAGAGAGGAGGCGGCTATGGAGGAAGAAGATCAAATGATTGTTGGGTTTTAATCTTCTAAAATCCTTTATATAGCCTCTTCCTTTTTTAACCGAATAGCTCATTTCGTTAACCAATAGATCCAACTCGTTAAAACCGTTAACTCACTAAATGCTAGCGGTATTAACTAACCAAGTCACTAATGAGCTTCTCTAGTTAAGCCGTCAATTGAATTAGCAAGTTAATTGATTGGTTTAAATCATTGATACCCAAATTATCTCTTTTAGAAACTAAACTCTTCGATCATAACTTGATCATCGGGTGTTTCCGACCGAGACAACCGGTCCTTGTTTTATAGAAACTATTGGACGAGGCGTTTTAAGTTCAACGAAAGATTTTTATCCGAACACTACCGAGACGGGACTGAGATCATCACCAATTTTTTTGCATTTATATTCTCAAAATTAAAGACACACTAGTTAGGTCGGTTCAAACTTTACATTCAGGTGCAGCAGACATGTCATCTGTCCATATAACCACTAGGTTTTGTCAATTTTTTGCTACCTTAAATATTTTTCTAGTATACTCAAATGACTAATGTACACTTTTCGTAGAATTTTTGGGATGTCCTTTGTAAGGCTTCACCCTTGGTTCTTTCAAATTGTAGTTGTTATGATTTTCAATAGTTATCACATGATTAACTAAACTAGGGTCTTTTTCAATTAACTCGATCGCCACCTCAAGCCTCTTCTTTCAAGGAGAAACCATGTTTGGATCCAAACAACTTCCAACATTTGGTACAACTACATGTGCTTCAACATTCACTGTTTTCTAAAATGTGTCGATCAATGACAAAGGATACTATTAAGGTGGTTGATTGGCTATGTTTTTTGCATGTACAATTGTCAAAGACAGATGGTTGTAGCTACTTGTATTATTATCATTGGCGTATGCTACAATTTGAGATCCGTTGTATCAATAAAAAAGCGGAAATTGATTAGTGTAATTATTCTTTTTTGTAAAAGGAATGTATATGATGGTGTGAACTCAAACACCGACTGAGAGGAAGGTCTAGGGAACATTTCATTCTTGGAAAGGATCAAGACTTCATTACTAAATATGAAAGGAAAGTTTAGTTGATTGAAGATCCTGTTCGATTGTGTTCATATTGTGTCTACGCCTATTTAAGCTTCTCTTGTGGAGTTTGAGAGACTCACTTTTACATTTCATCAAATATACTTTCAGTGAGGAAAAATATTTTAGTGTCATATGCGTATGCTAATTGTGCTTGAGCTTATCTATATAAAGTTATAGCTGATGTACAATTGTTCTTAACACTGTTTTAGAACATTTCTTAGATAAAATTCCACATGATGATCGGGTATAGTGGTGTATAAGTGATGATTCTAGAAGTCATGAGGAGCCTACAACTTCTTATATTGATAGAGTATAATCGGGCAATGAGAATGAGGAGCGATCAAATAAGTCCCTCTTTGTAATACCTTATCATAGTACAATCCTTCGTTGGGCTTTTGCCCCACAAATTAGGTGCACTTTGAACTGAACTAGGTTACCATCTCGTGGTGTTCTTTTACTTTATATACACTTGTTTTTATCGGTTTTCATTCATCAATTATTATGTCATTCCAAGTGTTGTTAACTCTTGGGTCAACAATGTTACTGTGTGAATCTACGTTTACAATTTTAATTGGTATCAGAGAAGGTACTCGACTTGATTGAGTGGGATATGTGTAAGCATAGTTTCATGGAAGGAATCAAGGAAGGAGGTTCAATTAGTCATCCTCCTCTGCTGGATGGGATTAACTATCCATATTGGAAGGCAAAAATGATTGCCTTCTTGAAATTTGTCGATACCAAGACATGGAAAGTTGTTCTTACTGGATGGTCAACACCAACTATTACTCACAATAATGGAACAATTGTAAAAGCAGAGGTCGATTGGACTATGGCCAAAGAAGAACTATCTCTGGGAAATAATAATGGTCTTAATTTTATTTTTTGTGCCATTGACGCCAATATGTTCAAAATGATCAGTTCGTGAAGGTGGCTACAGAGGCATGTGAAGTATTACAAACGCATACGAAGAAACTGAAAAAGTCAAGATGTCAAGATTTCAACAACTTACCACATGATGAAACTCTCAAGATGGAGGGGGATGAAACCATTACTTCATACAACACTAAAATCAAAGACATTGCGAATGAATCATTTGACTTGGGGGAGACTATGAGCAATGAAAAATTTGTGAGAAAGATTCTCAGAACACTTCCCAAGCGGTTTGCTGACAAGGTAACCGCCATTGAAGAAGCACAAGACCTAACTACCATGAGAGTGGATGAGTTGATGGAAAATCTGACCACCTTTGAAATGACTTCCGATGAGGGTGAGTCTCGTAAGAAGAAGGGATTGCCTCTAAAGGCAACCACTGAAGAAGCAGACAATGAGAATTTGGCTGAAACCATACACATGTTAGCAAAAAAATTCAACAAAACTCTTTGGAGGTTCAACAAGAAACCTTATGGAAATAATGAAACCTCTAATGTTGGTGATCGAAGGAACAATATATGGAAAAACCAGAGCAAACATGGAAGAAATTATGGAGGAACAAGTCAATCAAACAAATCTAAAGAAATTTGATGTAGAGAATGTGAAGGATATGGTCATATACAAGTAGAATGTCCCAACTATGTCATAAAATATTCCAAGAGCTACTACACTACCTTGACTGATAAAGAGTTTGATGAGGAAGAACCACAAGAGGAAAAAGTTAACAACTTTGTTGCATTCACTTGTCATATTTTTGTTGAAGATAAAAATGTCAATCAAAATATTGTTGAAACCTTGACAACAGACGACAGTGTTGATGATGGGGAACCGACCCCAAAAGAATTAATAGAGAATTGCCAATTACTGTTCATCAAATGGTCCAAATTGACAAAAACTTCCACCACTAGTGAAATAGAAAGAGGATGGTTGCTGAAAGTTAATAATGAATTAAAAAAGTTGGTTGATGAGCAAAAGGACAAAATTTTGGAAGCTGGAAAGCTGAGAATTAAAAAGGCTCTACAAAGGAATCGGGATGATAAACTGAGCGATGTGTTGGAAGAGATCTTTACGAAAGAGAAAGATTGCGGTGATAACTCTGAGATTGGATTTACTGAAGGTGACATACATAAAAAGGTCAAACAAAAGGTTGTTGATAATCTTTCCCACCAATATAGGGAGCATTGGTAGGTTTAGACCGTTGTAAGGCAGAGGTTAGTTTGCGATGGCGATTAATGCATTAGACTTGTTTATTGTATTTCATTGAGAGATACAGTTGCCATACTTTCCTATGTTGTATTTAGATTTCTTGTATCTTTGAGTTGCTTATCATTAAGATTAGTTGTATATGTTGTTCGTTGTTTTATTGTATATGTTAGTTACGATGGACAAAAGTGTATTGTTTTGTTTATTAATGTCAAATGAAGTCTTTTATGTTGTCATCCATCGATCGGTGACTCGTGTACAAGTTGTTGATGACCTTAACCTCAGGCGGCCGACTCTAGTGTCTGAGGTTCCCCTAATATTAGCGTAGGTATGATTTTGTTTAGAAAATGGGGAGCTATTCTAATGCTTTTAATATGCGAAAACAAAAAAAGCGTCGGCTTCGATTTGGCGACAACAAAAATGCATTTTTTCTTATTAAATACGAGTTTTTTAGTGGTCCCCTAATATTAGCGTTGGTATGATTTTCTTCTTTTTCGATGTTCCCCTAATATTAAGCGTAGAGTATGATTTCTTTGCAAAATCGAACAATTCTAATGCTTTTTAATCTGTGGCGAAAACAAAAACGTCACGGCTCGATTCGGCGACAACAAAAAATGCATTTTTTAATCCGTGCGAAAGTTTTTTGATGGTCCTAATATTAAGCGTTGGTATCATTTTGCTTGTTTTCGATGTTCTCCTAATATTAACGTGCGTATGATTTCTTTGACAAAATCGAACAATTCTAATGTTTTAATACGCGAAAACAAAAAACGTCACGGCTCGATTCGGCGACAACAAAAAATGAATTTTTTCTTATCGGAATCCGGAGGAGTTTTTTCGATGTTCCCCTAATATTAGCGTAGGTATGATTTTCTTATTTTTCGATGTTCCCCTCATATTAGCGTAGGTATGATTTTCTTTGAGAAAATCGAGCAATCTAATGCTTTTAATACCCGAAAACAAAAAACGTCACGGGTCGATTCGGCAACAACAAAAAATCCGTTTTTTCTTATCCGAACGGAATCCGTACGAGTTTTTTTCGATGTTCCCCTCATATTAGCGTAGGTATGATTTTTGTGAAAATCGAGCAATTCTAATACTTTGTCGCGAAAACAAAAACATAACGGCTCGTTTCGGCGATAACAAAAATGCATTTTTTCTTATCGAGCGGAATCGTGCGAGTTTTTAGATGTTCCCCAATATTAGCGTGGGCCCTTGGTTTTATTTGAAAATCGACCAATTACAATACTTTTAATGCGAGAAACAAAAATGTCATGCCTCGATTCGGCGACAAGAAAAATGCATTTTTGCCATTCGAGCGGAATCCGTGCAGTTTTTCTCGATGTTCCCTAATATTATAGGTATGATTTTTAATGAGAAAATCGACCAGTCTTTAATATCGAAAATAAAAACTTCCGATTCGGCGATAACAAAATGCAATTTTTCTTATCGAGCGGAATGCGTGCGAGTTTTTTCGATGTTCCCCTAATATTAGCGTAGGTATGATTTTCCTTTGAAAATCGGCTATTCTAATATTTTTAATGCGAAATAAAAATGTCACGGATGATTCGGCGTGGCAAAATGCATTTTTTCTTATCCGTGCGAGTTTTTCGATGTTCCCCTAATTTTAAGCGTAGAGTATGATTTCTTTGACAAAATCGAACAATTCTGAATTCTTTTAATACGAAACAGCGTCCACGGCTAGATTCGGCGACAACAAAAAATGCATTTTTCTTATCGTGCGAGTTTTTCGATGTTCACAGTAATATTAGCGTTGGTATGATTTTCTTCTTTTTCGATGTTCCCTAATATTAGCGTAGGTATGATTTTTACGTGAAAATCGAGCAATTCTAATACTTTTTAATATGCGAAACAAAAAATGCATTTTTCTTATCCGAGGCGGAATCGGTGCGAAGTATTTTACCGATGTTCCCCTAATATTGGCGTAGGTATGATTTTCTTAAATCGAGCTATTCTAATACTTTTAATGCGCGAAAACAAAAAATGTCGCGGCTCGTTCGGCGACAACAAAAATACATTTTTTCTTATCGTATGAGTTTTTGATGTTCCCCTAATATTGGCGTAGGTATAGTTTCTTTGAAAAAATCGAACAATTCTAATAATTTTTAATGCAGAAAAAAAAACGTCACGCATCGATTCGGCGACAACAAAATGAATTTTTTCTTATCGAGCGGAATCATGCGTGTTTTTCGATGTTCCCTAATATTAAGCGTGGGTATGATTTTTTGTGAGAAAATCGAGCAATTCTAATACTGTCTGTGAAAACAAAAAACCTCTTGGCTCGATTCGGCGATAACAAAATTCATTTTTCTTATCCGAGCGTAATCCGTCTGATTTTTCGATGTTCCCTAATAATATTAGCGTAGGTATGATTTTCTTTGAAAATGGAGCAATTCTAATGCTTTAATGCCGAAAACAAAAAGCGTCATGCCTCGATTCGGCGACAACAAAATGCATTTTTCTTATCGAGCGGAATCCGTGCGAGAGTTTTTCGATGTTCCCTAATATTAGCATAGGTATGATTTTGCAGCTGAGAAAAAGCAGCTTGATTATAATACTTTAATGCAGCGAAAAAAACCACAACAACTCGGTCGGCGATAAGAAAAATGCATTTTTTCGCATCGAAGCAGAATCCATCTTGATTTTTTCGATGTTCCCTAATATTAGCGTAAGGTATTATTTTCTTTGAGAAAATCGAGAGCAATTCTAATGCTTTTATCTGTGAAAACAAAAAACGTCGTGCCTCGATTCGGCGACAACAAAAATGCATTTTTCTTATCCGAGCGAATCCCGTGCAGTTTTTTCGATGTTCCCTAATATTAAGCGTAGAGTATGATTTTTCTGTGAAGCTTGGCCGGTTATAATACTTGAATGCAGCGAAAAAAGCCCTACTTGACTCGATTCGTGATAAGAAAAATGCATTTTTTTCTTATCCGAGCGGAATCCATCTGAGTTTTTTCGATGTTCTCCTAATATTAGCGTAGGCAATATTTTCAACTGAGAAAATCGAGCTATTCTAATACTTTTAATACGCGAAAAGAAACGTCATGGCTCAGGTCGGTGACAACAAAAATGCATTTTTCTTATCCGTATAGAGTTTTTTGATGTTCTCTAATATTAGCGTAGGTATGATGATTTTTGTTTGAGAAAATCGGCAATTCTAATGCTTTTAATACCCGAAAACAAACAACGTCATGCCTCGATTCGGCGATAACAAAATGCATTTTATTATCGAATGGAATCGTGCGGGTACCGATGTTCCCCTATTAACGTGAGTATGATTTTCTTTGAGAAAATCAAGCTATTCTAATGCTTTTAATGCGAAAATAAGATACATCTCGGCTCGATTCGGTGACAAGATAAAATGCATTTTTCTTATCCGTGCAGGTTTTTTCGATGTTCCTAAGATTAGCATTGGTAAGATTTTCTTGTTTGTCAATGTTGCCTAATATTAAGCGCAGAGTATGATTTTGTTTGAGAAAATGGAGCTATTCTAATGCTTTTATCTGTGAAAACAAAAAAGCGTCCGCGACTTCGATTTAGCGACATAACAAATGTATTTTTTCTTAACGCCAAATGCAGAGTTTTTTTCGATGGTCCCACAATAATGCGCGTTGGTATGATTTTCTTGTTTTCGATGTTGACCTAATATTAGAGTGAGTATATTCTTTGACAAAATCGAACAATTCTAATGCTTTTAATACAGCGAAAACAAAAAAGCGTCCGGCTCGATTCGGCAACAACAAAAATGCATTTTTCTTATCAAAATCTGAGTTTTTTCGATGTTCAGTAATATTAGCGTTGAGTATGATTTTCTTATTTTTTTCGATGATCCCTAATATTAGCGTAGGTATGATTTTCTTTGAAAATCGAGCACTTCTAATGGTTTTAATACGCGAAAACAAAAAACGTCACGCGTCGATTCGGCGACAACAAAAATTGCATTTTTTTATCGAAACGGAATCCGTCGAGTTTTTCGATGTTCCCCCTAATATTAGCGTGGGTATGATTTTTTGAGAAAATCAGGCGAATTGTAATACTGCATGCGAAAACAAAAAACCTGCTGACTCGATTCGGCGATAACAAAACATTCATTTTTTCTGTCGAGCGTAATCCGTGCGAGGATTTTTCGATGTTCCTAATATTAGCGTAGGTATGATTTTCTTTGAAAATCGAGCAATTCTAATGCTTTTAATACCCGAAAACAAAAAACGTCACGGCTCGATTCGGCGACAACAAAAATGCATTTTTCTTATCCGAACGGAATCCGTGCGAGTTTTTTTCGTTGTTCCCCTAATATTAGCGTAGGTATGATTTTATGTGAAAAAGCGAGCAATTATAATACTTTAAGGCGAAAAAAACCAAAGCGGCTCGGTCGGCGATAAAGAAAAAATGCATTTCTTAACCGAGCGGAATCCATGCGAGTTTTTGATGTTCCTAAATATTAAGCGTAGGTATGATTTTGTTTGAGAAAATGGAGCTATTCTACTGCTTTTAATACGCGAAAACAAAAAACGTCACGACTCGATTTGGCGACAACAAAAAATGCATTTTTTCTTATCCGTACGAGTTTTTTTCGATGTTCCCCTAATATTAGCGTAGGTATGATTTTCTTTGAGAAAATCGAGCAATTCTAATATGCTTTTAATACCGAAAACAAACAACGTCATGTCTGGGTCGGCGATAACAAAAATGGGTACTTTATTATCAGAAGAATCCTTAAGGAATTTTTCGATGTTCCCTAATATTAACGTAGGTATGATTTTCTTTGAGAAAATCAAGCTATTCTAATGCTTTTAATACGCGAAAATAAAATAAGTCACATTTCGATTCGGTGAGAAGATAAAATGCATTTTCTTATCGTATGGGTTTCGATGTTCCTAATATTAGCATTGGTATGATTTTCTTGTTTGTAAATGTTGCCCCTAATATTAGCGTAGGTATGATTTGTTTGAAAATGGAGCTATTCTAATAATTTTAATACCTTGAAAACAAAAAAGCGTCACGACTCCATTTGGAGACAACAACAAATGCATTTTTCTTATCAATCTGAGTTTTCGATGGTCCCCTAATATTAGCGTTGGTATGATTTTCTTTTTTTCGATGTTCCCCTAATATTAGCGTAGGTATGATTTTCTTTGAGAAAATCGAGCAATTCTAATGCTTTTAATACGCGAAAACAAAAAACGTCACGGCTCGATTCGGCGACAACAAAAAATGCATTTTTTCTTATCCGTACGAGTTTTTTTCGATGTTCCCCTAATATTAGCGTTGGTATGATTTTCTTGTTTTTCGATGTTCCCCTAATATTAGCGTAGGTATGATTTTCTTTGAGAAAATCGAGCAATTCTAATGCTTTTAATACGCGAAAACAAAAAAGCGTCACGCATCGATTCGACAACAAAAATCGTTTTTTCTTATCGAGAGCGAGAATCGTCTGATTTTTGATGTTAGCCTAATATTAAGCGTAGGTATGATTTTTTGTGAGAAAATCGAGCAATTCTAATACTTTTAATGGCGAAACAAAAAACATAGCGACTTGTTTCGATAACAAAAATGCATTTTTCTTATCCGAGCGAAATCCGTCGCGAGTTTTTCGATGTTCCCCTAATAATGGCGTAAATTGTTATGATTTTATTTGAGAAAATCGAGCAATTCTAATGCTTTTAATACCGGTAAAAAAAGTCATGCCTCGATTCGGCGACAAGAAGAAATGCATTTTTTCTTATCGAGCGGAATCCGTCACCAGTTTTGTCGATGTTCCCCTAATATTAAGCGTAGGTATGATTTTAGAGAAAATCGAGCAATTCTAATACTTTTAATATCGCGAAAATAAAAAATAGCAGTTCGATTCGGCGATAACAAAAATGCATTTTTTCTTATCGAGCGGAATCGGTCTGAGGATTTTTTCGATGTTCCTAATATTAGCGTAGGTATGATTTTCTTAGAGAAAATCAAAGGCTTCTTCTAATACTTTAATGCAGCGAAAACAAAAGATGTCGGCTCGATTGGCGACAACAAAAATGCATTTTTTCCTTATCCGTGCGAGTTTTTCGATGTTCCCCCTAATATTAGCGTAGAGTATGATTTCTTTGAAAAAATCGCGAACAATTCTAGCCAATTTTAATGCGAAAACAAAAAACGTCACATCGATTCGCCAACAACAAAAATCCATTTTTTCTTATCCGAACGGAATCCGTACGAGTTTTTTTCGATGTTCCCCTCATATTAGCGTAGGTATGATTTTTGTTGAGAAAATCGAGCAATTCTAATACTGTCTGTGAAAACAAAAACATAACGGCTCGATTCGGCGATAACAAAAAATTCATTTTTCTTATCACGAGCGTAATCCGTGCGAGTTTTTGATGTTCCCCAATAATGGCGTAGGTATGATTTTCTTTAGAGAGAAAATGGAGCAATTCTAATGCTTTTAATGCAGAAACAAAAAACGTCATGCCTCGATTGACGACAACAAAATGCATTTTTTCTTATCCGAGGAATCCGTCACGAGTTTTTCGATGTTCCCCCTAATATTAAGCGTAGGTATGATTTTTACGTGAGAAAAAGCGAGCAATTATAATACATTATCACAGCGAAAAAACCTATATTTCGGTCGGCGATAAGAAAAATGCATTTTTTCTTATCGGAGCAGAATCCATGCGGGATTTTTTCGATGTTCCTAATATTAGCGTAGGTATTATTTCTTTGAGAATCGAGCTATTCTAATACTTTTAATGCGAAAACAAAATGTCATGGCTCGGTTGGCGACAACAAAAATGCATTTTTCTTATCGTATGAGTTTTTTCGATGTTCCCCTCATATTAGCGTAGGTATGATTTTCTTTGAGAAAATCGAACAATTCTAATGCTTTTAATACCCGAAACAAAAAACGTCACGCCTCGATTCGGCGATAATAAAAAATGCATTAACATTATCCGAGCCGAATCCGTGCGAATTTTTCGTGTTCCCCCTAATAATATTGCGTAAAGGTATGATTTTCTTTAGAAAATCAAGCTATTCAATGCTTTTAATCTGGCGAAAATAAAATAAGTCCACATTTCGATTCGGTGACAAGATAAAATGCATTTTTCTTATCCGTCTGGGTTTTTGATGTTCCCCTAATATTAGCATTAGTATGATTTTCTTGTTTGTCAATGTTGCCTAATATTAGCGTAGGTATGATTTTGTTTGAGAAAATGGAGCTATTCTAATGCTTTAATACGCGAAAACAAAAAGCGTCACTGACTTCGATTTGGCGACAACAACAAATGCATTTTTCTTATCCGATACGAGTTTTTCGATGGTCCCCTAATATTAAGCGTTAGTATGATTTTCTTGTTTTTGATGTTGACCTAATATTAGAGTAGGTATAGTTTCTTTGAAAAATCAGGAACAATTCTAATGCTTTTATCTGCTTGGCTCATCACGGCTCGATTCGGCAACAACAAAAAATGCATTTTTCTTATCCGTCTGAGTTTTTCGGTATTCGTAATATTAGCGTTGGTATGATTTTCCTTTATTTTTCGATGATCCCCTAATATTAAGCGTAGGTATGATTTTCTTTGAAAATCGAGCGCCTAATGGTTTTAATACCCGAAAACAAAAAGCGTCACGCATCGATTCGGCGACAACAAAAAATGCATTTTTTTATCCGAGCGGAATCCATTACTAGTTTTTTCGATGTTCCCCTAATATTAAGCGTAGGTATGATTTTTTTGAAAATCGAACAGTGCCTTAATACTTTTAATGCAGCGAGAAACAAAAAACATAAACTCGGAATTGGCGATAACAAAACATGCATTTTCTTATCCGGTAATCCGTGCGAGTTTTTCGATGTTTCCCTAATATTAGCGTAGGTATGATTATTTTTGAGAAAATGGAGCAATTATAATGCTTTTAATACCCGAAAACAAAAAACGTCATGCCTCGATTCGGCGGCAACAAAATGCATTTTCTTATCGAGCGGAATCCGTCGCAGTTTTTCGATGTTCCCCTAATATTATAGGTATGATTTTACGTAGAAGCAGCGAGCAATTATAATACTTTATCTGGCGAAAAAAAACCTAACGGCTCGATTCGGCGATAAGAAAAAATGCATCTTTTCTTATCGAGCGGAATCCATGCGAGTTTTTCAATGTTCCCCTAATAATGCGTAGGTATTATTTTCTTTGAGAAAATCGAGCTATTCTAATACTGTCTGTGAAAACAGCGTCATGGCTCGGTCGGCGATAACAAAAAATGCATTTTCTTATCCGTATGAGTTTTTTCGATGTTCCCCCTAATATTATTAAGCGTAGGTATGATTTTCTTTGAGAAAAATCGAGCAATTCTAATACTTTTAATACCGAAAACAAACAACGTCATGCCCACCGATTGGCCGATAACAAAAATGCATTTTTATTATCGAGCGAGTCCGTGCGAATTTTCGATGTTCCCCTAATATTAACGTAGGTATGATTTTCTTTGAAAATCAAGCTATTCTAATGCTTTATCATGAAAATAGATACCTCTCGGCTCGATTAGGTGACAAGATAAAATGCATTTTTTTCTTATCCGTGCGGGTTTTTTCGATGTTCCCCCTAGCTATTAGCATTAGTAAGATTTTCTTGTTTGTCAATGTTGCCCTAATATTAGCGTAGGTATGATTTTGTTTGAAAATGGAGCTATTCTTGCTTTTATCTGCCGAAACAAAAAAACATCCTGCATTTCGATTGGCGACAACAAATGCATTTTTCTTATCCCAGATGCGAGTTTTTCGATGGTCCCCTAATATTAGCGTTAATTTGATTTTCTTGTTTTCGATGTTGACCTAATATTAGAGTAGAGTATGATTTCTTTGAAAAATCGAACAATTAATGCTTTTAATGCGAAAACAAAAAAGCGTCACGGCTCGGTCGGCCAACAACAAAAATGCATTTTTTCTTATCGTCTGAGAGTTTTTCGATGTTCATAATATTAAGCGTTGAGTATGATTTTCTTATTTTTGATCCCCTAATATTAGCGTAGGTATGATTTTCTTTGAGAAAATCGAGCACTAATGGTTTTAATGCCGAGAAAACAAAAAAGCGTCACGCATCGATTCGGCGACAACAACAAAAATGCATTTTTTATCGAGCGGAATCCGTGCAGTTTTTTCGATGTTCCCCTAATGACCAAGTAGGTATGATTTTTTTGAAAATGAGCAATTATGGCTTTTTATCTGTGAGAAACAAAAACAAACGACTGATTCGGCGATAACAAAACATTCATTTTTCTTATCGAGCGTAATCCGTGCGAGTTTTTCGATGTTCCCTGGCATATTAGCGTAGGTATGATTTCTTTGAGAAAATGGAGCAATTCTCATGCTTTAATACTGACACGTCATGCCCTCGGTCCAAACAACAAAATGTTTCTTATCGAGCGGAATGTAGGTTTTTGATGTTCCTAATATTGCTTAGGCATGATTTTTACGGCCAGGAAAAAGCGAGCAATTATAATATACTTTATCTACAGCGAAAAAAAAACCTAACTGACTGATTGATAAGAAAAATGCATTCTTATCGGTAGGAATCCATCTTGAGTTTTTTCAATGTTCCCTAATATTAGCGTGGGTATTATTTTCTTTGAAAATAAGTATTCTAATACTGTCTGTGAAACAAAAAACGTCACGGCTCGATTCGGCGACAACAAAAAATGCATTTTTTCTTATCCGTACGAGTTTTTTTCGATGTTCCCCTAATATTAGCGTAGGTATGATTTTCTTTGAGAAAATCGAGCAATTCTAATGCTTTTAATACCGAAACAAACAACGTCATGCCTCGGTCGTGATAACAAAAAATACATTTTATTATAAAGGCGGAATCGTGCGAATTTTTAGATGTTCCCCTAATATTAGCGTAGGTATGATTTTCTTTGATAAAATCAAGCAATTCTAATACTTTTAATACGCGAAAATAAAAAACGTCCCGGCTCGATTCGGCGACAACAAAAAATGCATTTTTTTTTCTTATCCGTGCAGGTTTCGATGTTCCCCTAATATTGGCATTGGTAAGATTTTCTTGTTTGTCGATGTTGCCCCTAATATTAAGCGTAGGTATGATTTTGTTTGAGAAAATGGAGCTATTCTACTGCTTTTTAATCTGCGAAACAAAAACGTACGACTTCGATTTGGTGACAACAACAAATGCATTTTTCTTATCCGTCTGAGTTTTTTTCGATGGTCCCCAATATTAGCGTTAGTATGATTTTCTTGTTTTCGATGTTGACCTAATATTAGAGTAGGTATGATTTCTTTGAAAAAATCGAACAATTCTAATGCTTTTAATGCAGCGGCTTAAAAAGCGTCGCGGCTCGGTCGGCAACAACAAAAATGCATTTTTCTTATCGGAGTCTGAGTTTTTTGATGTTCTAAGTAATATTAGCGTTAGTATGATTTTCTTATTTTCGATGATCCCCTAATATTAGCGTAGGTATGATTTCCTTTGAAATCGAGCACTAATGGTTTTAATACCGAAAACAAAAAGCGTCATGATTCGGCGACAACAAAAATGCATTTTTTTATCGAGCGAGGAATCCGTGCGAGTTTTTTCGATGTTCCCCTAATATTAGCGTGGGTATGATTTTTTTGAAAATCGAGCAATTGTAATACTTTTAATGCAGCGAAAACAAAAACACCTGCTGCCGGCTTCGATTCGGCGATAACAAAACATTCATTTTTTATATCAGAGCGTAATCGATGCGAGTTTTTTTCGTGTTCCCCTAATGGCGTAGATCATGATTTTCTTTGAGAAAATGGAGCAATTATAATGCTTTAATACCCGAAACAAAACGTCATGCCTCGATTCGGCGACAACAAAAATGCATTTTTCTTATCCAGAGCAGATCAAATGCGAGTTTTTCGATGTTCCTAATATTAGCATAGGTATGATTTTACGTGAAGCGAGCAATTATAATACTTTAATACGCGAAAAAAAACCCTATGACTCGATTGGCGATAAGAGAAAAATGCATTTTTCTTGTAGAGCGGGGAATCATGCGAGTTTTTTTCGATGTTCCCCCAATATTAGCGTAGGTATGATTTACTTTGAGAAAATCGAGCTATTCTAATACTTTTAATACGCGAAAACAAAAAACCTCACTGTCGATTCGGCGACAACAAAAATTCATTTTTCTTATCAGAGTATGAGTTTTTTTTTTCGATGTTCCTAATATTAGCGTAGGTATGATTTTCTTTGAGAAAATCGAGCAATTCTAATGCTTTTAATACGCGAAAACAAAAATCGTACGACTCGATTCGGCGATAACAAAAAATGCATTTTTATTATCCGAGCGGAATCGATCTTGAATTTTTTCGATGTTCCCTAATAATGCGTAGGTATATGATTTTCTTTGAAAATCAAGCTATTCTAATGCTTTTAATCTTGAAAATACAAGATACCTCTCGGCTTCGATTAGGTGACAAGATAAAATGCATTTTTTTCTTATCGTCTGGTTTTCGATGTTCCACCCAATATTAGCATTGGTAAGATTTTCTTGTTTGTCAATGTTGCCCTAATATTAGCGTAGGTATGATTTTGTTTGAGGAAAATGGGCTATTCTACTGCTTTTAATCTGGCGAAACAAAAAAGCGTCACGGCTTCGATTTGGTGACAACAACAAATGCATTTTTCTTATCCGTCTGAGTTTTTTCGATGGTCCCCTAATATTAGCGTTGGTATGATTTTTCTTGTTTTCGATGTTGACCTAATATTAGAGTAGGTATGATTTCTTTGAAAAATCGAACAATTCTAATGCTTTTATCACGAAACAAAAAAGCGTCACGGCTTCGATTGGCAACAACAAAAAATGCATTTTTCTTATCCGTCTGGTTTTTGATATTTCGTAATATTAGCGTTGGTATGATTTTCTTATTTTTCGATGATCCCCCTAATATTAGCGTAGGTATGATTTCTTTGAGAAAATCGAGCACTAATGGTTTTTATGCCGAAAACAAAAAGCGTCACGCATCGATTAAATAGCAAAAATGCATTTTTTTTTTTTTATCGAGCGGAATCCGTACGAGTTTTTTCGATGTTCCCCTAATATTAGCGTAGGTATGATTTTTTTTTTGAGAAAATCGAGCAATTGTAATACTTTATGCGAAAACAAAAAAACATAACGACTCGATTCGGCGATAACAAAACATTCATTTTTCTTATCGAGGCATGTCAGATGCGAGTTTTTTCGATGTTCCCCTCATATTAGCGTAGGTATGATTTTCTTTGAGAAAATGGAGCAATTCTAATGCTTTTAATACGCGAAAACAAAAAAAGCGTCATGCCTCGGTCGGCGACAACAAAAATGCATTTTTTTTCTTATCGAGCGAGGAATCGTCACAGTTTTTTTCGATGTTCCCTAATATTAGCATAGGTATGATTTTACGTAGAGAAAAACGAGCAGTATAATACTTTAATGCGCGAAAAAAAAAAAACCTACTTGACTCGATTCGGCGATAGAAAAAATGGGCACATATCAACGGAATCCATACGAGTTTTTTCGATGTTCCCCTAATATTAGCGTAGGTATTATTTTCTTTGAGAAAATCGAGCAATTCTAATACTTTGTCTGTGAAAACAAAAAACGTCATGGCAGCTCGATTCGGCGACAACAAAAAATACATTTTTTCTTATCCGTATGAGTTTTTTTCGATGTTCCCCTAATATTAGCGTAGGTATGATTTTCTTTGAGAAAATCGAGCAATTCCAAAGCTTTTAATGCCGAAAACGAAACAACGTCATGCCTCGGTCGATAACAAAAATGCATTTTTATTATCGAAACGGAATCCGTGCGGTACGATGTTCCCCTAATATTAACGTAGGTATGATTTTCTTTGAGAAAATCAAGCTATTCTAATGCTTTTAATCACAGCGAAAAATGAATACCTCATTTCGATTAGGTGACAAGATAAAATGCATTTTTCTTATCCAAAATGCGGGTTTTTTCGATGTTCCCCTAATATTAGCATTGGTAAGATTTTCTTGTTTGTCAATGTTGCCCTAATATTAGCGTAGGTATGATTTTGTTTGAGAAAATGGGCATTCTACTGCTTTTAATGCGCGAAAACAAAAAAGCGTCACGCATTCGATTTGGTGACAACAACAAATGCATTTTTCTTATCGTCGAGTTTTTTCGATGGTCCCCCTAATATTAGCGTTGGTATGATTTTCTTGTTTTGATGTTGACCTAATATTAGGTAGGTATGAGGGAATTTCTTTGAGAAAATCGAGCAATTCTAATGCTTTTAATACGCGAAAACAAAAAACGTCGGGTCGATTCGGCAACAACAAAAAATCCATTTTTTCTTATCCGTACGAGTTTTTTCGATGTTCCCCTAATATTAGCGTAGGTATGATTTTCTTATTTTCGATGTTCCCCTAATATTAGCGTAGGTATGATTTTCTTTGAGAAAATCGAGCAATTCTAATGGTTTAATGCCGAGAAACACAAAAAAGCGTCATCGGTCGGCGACAACAAAATGCATTTTTTTTATCCGAGCGAGGAATCCGTCTGAGTTTTTTCGATATTCCACAATATTAAGCGTAGGTATGATTTTTTGAAGAAAATCGAGCAATTAATACTTTTATGCGAAAACAAAAAACATAGCATTTCGATTCGCGATAACAAAAAATTCATTTTTTTCTTATCCGAACGGAATCCGTACGAGTTTTTTTCGATGTTCCCCTAATATTAGCGTAGGTATGATTTTCTTTGAGAAAATCGAGCAATTATAATGCTTTTAATACGCGAAAACAAAAAACGTCACGCTCGATTCGGCGACAACAAAAAATGCATTTTTCGCCTCGAGCGGAATCCGTGCGAGTTTTTTCGATGTTCCCCTAATATTAGCATAGGTAGATTTTCTGTGAGAAAAAGCGAGCAATTATAATACTTTATCACAGCGAAAAAAAACCTATGACTCGATTCGGCGATAAGAAAAATGCATTTTTCTTATCAGAGCGAATCCATGCGAGGATTTTTTAATGTTCCCCTAATATTAAGCGTAGGTATTATTTTCTTTGAGAAAATCGAGCTATTCTAATACTTTTATCTGAAAACAAAAAACGTCATGGCTCGATTACGACAACAAAAAAAATGCATTTTTCTATCCGTATGAGTTTTTTCGATGTTCCCTAATATTAAGCGTGGTATGATTTTCTTTGAGAAAATCGAGCAATTCTAATGCTTTAATACCGAAAACAAACAACGTCATGCCTCGATTCGGCGATAACAAAATGCATTTTTTATTATCGAGCGAGGAATCACGTCTGGTACGCGATGTTCCCCTAATATTAACGCGTGGGTATGATTTTCTTTGAGAAAATCAAGCTATTCTAATACTTTTTAATACTGGCGAAAATAAGATACCTCTCGGCTCGATTCGGTGACAAGATAAAATGCATTTTTCTTATCCGTCTTCCGGGTTTTTCGATGTTCCTAATATTAGCATTGGTAAGATTTTCTTGTTGTCAATGTTCCCCTCATATTAGCGTAGGTATGATTTTTTTGAGAAAATCGAGCAATTCTACTGCTTTTAATACGCGAAAACAAAAAGCGTCCGCGACTTCGATTTGGTGACAACAACAACAAATGCATTTTCCTTATCCGTCTGGTTTTTAGATGGTCCCCTAATATTAGCGTTAGTATGATTTTCTTGTTTTTCGATGTTTCCCTAATATTAGCGTAGGTATGATTTTTTTTGAGAAAATCGAGCAATTCTAATGCTTTTAATACGCGAAAACAAAAAACGTCACGGCTCGATTCGGCAACAACAAAAAATGCATTTTTTCTTATCCGTACGAGTTTTTTTCGATGTTCCCCTAATATTAGCGTAGGTATGATTTTCTTATTTTCGATGATCCCTAATATATTAAGCGTAGGTATGATTTTCTTTGAGAAAATCGAGCACTTCTAATGGTTTTAATACCCGAAAACAAAAAAGCGTCAACGTCGATTGGCGACAGCAAAAAATGCATTTTTTATCGAGCGGAATCCGTACGAGTTGTTTTCGATGTTTCCCTAATATTAGCGTAGGTATGATTATTTTTGAGAAAATCGAGCAATTGTAATGCTTTTATCTGTGAAAACAAAAACATAACGGCCTTCGATTCGGCGATAACAAAACATTATTTTTTCTTATCGAGCGTAATCCGTGCGAGTTTTTTTCGATGTTCCCTAATATTAAGCGTAGGTATGATTTTCTTTGAGAAAAATGGAGCAATTATAATACTTTTAATACCCGAAAACAAAAAGCGTCATGCCTCGATTGGCGACAACAAAATGCATTTTTCTTATCGAGCGAGGTCCGTGCGAGTTTTTCGATGTTCCTAATATTAGCATAGGTATGATTTTACGTAGCGGCAATTATAATACTTTGTCACGAAAAAAACCCTAACGGCTGATTGGCGATAAGAAAAATGCATTTTCTTTTCCTATCGAAACGGAATCCATGCAGTTTTTTTTCAATGTTCCCCTAACTTATTAAGCGTAAGGTATTATTTTCTTTGAGAAAATCGAGCTATTCTAATACTTTTAATGCAGCGAAACAAAAAAGCGTCATGGCTCGATTAGTGACAACAAAAATGCATTTTTTCTTATCCGTACGGGTTTTTTCGATGTTCCCCTAATATTAGCGTAGGTATGATTTTCTTTGAGAAAATCAAGCAATTCTAATGCTTTAATGCCGAAACAAACAACGTCTACTTTTCGATTAGCGATAACAAAATGCATTTTTATTATCAGGCGAATCCGTCTTAATTTTTGATGTTCCTAATATTAGCATAGGTATGATTTTCTTTGAGAAAATCAAAGCTATTCTAATGCTTTTAATGCAGCGAAAATAAGATACCTCTCGGCTAGGTCGGTGACAAGATAAATGCATTTTTTGCTTATCCGTGCGGGTTTTTTGATGTTCCCAATATTAGCATTGGTAAAGATTTTCTTGTTTGTCAATGTTGCCCTAATGATATTAGCGTAGGTATGATTTTGTTTGAGAAAATGGAGCTATTCTACTGCTTTTGTCGCGAAAACAAAAAGCGTCCGCGACTTCGATTTGGTGACAACAACAAATGCATTTTTCTTATCCGTACAGTTTTTTCGATGGTCCCACAATATTAAGCGTTGGTATGATTTTTCTTGTTTTCGATGTTGACCTAATATTAGAGTAGGTATAATTTCTTTGAAAAAATCGAACAATTCAATGCTTTATCTTGGCGAAAACAAAAAGCGTCACGGCTCGGTCGGCAACAACGAAAAATGCATTTTTTTCTTTATCGAGTAAAGTTTTTTCGATGTTCAATAATATTAAGCGTTGGTATGATTTTCTTATTTTGATGATCCCCTAATATTAGCGGTATGATTTTCTTTGAGAAAATCGAGGCACTTCTAATGGTTTAATGCCGAAACAAAAAAGCGTCATGCATCGATTCGGCGACAACAAAAATGCATTTTTTTATCGGCGGAATCCGTACGAGTTGTTTTCGATGTTTCCCTAATATTAGCGTAGGTATGATTATTTTTGAGAAAATCGAGCAATTGTAATGCTTTTAATCTGGCGAAACAAAAACATAACGACTCGATTCGGCGATAACAAAACATTCATTTTTCTTATCGGTAATCCGTCGCGAAGTTTTTTTCGATGTTCCCCTAATATTAGCGTAGGTATGATTTTCTTTGAGAAAATCGAGCAATTATAATGCTTTTAATACGCGAAAACAAAAAACGTCACGCTCGATTCGGCGACAACAAAAAATCCATTTTTTCTTATCCGAGCGGAATCCGTCACAGTTTTTTAGATGTTCCTAATATTAGCGCCAGAGTATGATTTTACGTGAGAAAACGAGCAATTATAATACTTTAATGCAGCGAAAAAAACCTACTTATTTCGATTCGGCGATAAGAAAAAATGCATTTTTCTTATCCAGAAACGGAATCCATGCGAGTTTTTTTTTCAATGTTCCCCCTAATATTAGCGTAGGTATTATTTTCTTTGAGAAAATGAGCTATTCTAATACTTTTAATCTGGCGAAAACAAAAACGTCATGTTTCGATTCGGCGACAGCAAAATGCATTTTCTTGTCAGGTATGAGTTTTTTTCGATGTTCCCCTAATATTAGCGTAGGTATGATTTTCTTTGAGAAAATCGAGCAATTCTAATGCTTTTAATACGCGAAAACAAAAAACGTCACGGCTCGATTCGGCGATAACAAAAAATGCATTTTATTATCGAGCGGAATCCGTGAGGATTTTTAGATGTTCCCCTAATATTAACGTAGGTGTGATTTTCTTTGAAAATCAAGCTATTTAAATACTTTTTGTACTTGAAAATAAGATACCTCTCATTTCGATTCGGTGACAAGATAAAATGCATTTTTTTCTTATCCGTGCGGGTTTTTTTCGATGTTCCCCTATTAGCATTGGTAAGATTTTCTTGTTTGTCGATGTTGCCCTAATATTAGCGTAGGTATGAGTTTTGTTTGAGAAAATGGGCTATTCTAATGCTTTAATGCGAAAACAAAAAAACGTCAAACTTCCGATTTAGCGACAACTACAAATGCATTTTCTTATCCGTCGTTTTCGATGGTCCCCTAATATTAGCGTTGGTATGATTTTCTTATTTTTCGATGTTGACCTAATATTAGGTAGGTATGATTTCTTTGAAAAAAATCGGAACAATTCTAATGCTGTCTGTGAAAACAAAAATACGGCTCGATTAGGCCAACAACAAAAAATGCATTTTATCTTATCCGTACAAGTTTTTTCGATGTTCCGTAATATTAAGCGTTAGTATGATTTTCTTATTTTGATCCCTAATATTAAGCGTGAGTATGATTTTCTTTGAGAAAATGAGCACTTCTAATGGTTTTAATGCGAAAACAAAAAAGCGTCGCGCATCGATTCGGCGACAACAAAAAATGCATTTTTTTATCGAGCGGAATCCCGTCTGAGGATTTTTCGATGTTCCCTAATATTAAGCGTAGGTATGATTTTTTGAAAATCGAGCAATTGTAATACTTTTAATGCAGCGAAAACAGCTTATAACGCGACTCGTTCGGCGATAACAAAACATTCATTTTTCTTATCCGAGCGTAATCCGTGCGAGTTTTTCGTGTTCCCCCTAATGACAGCGTAGGTGTAATTTTCTTTGAAAATGGAGCAATTATAATGCTTTTAATACCCGAAAACAAAAAGCGTCACGCGCTCGGTCCGGCGACAACAAAAATGCGTTTTTTCTTATCCGAGCGGAATCCGTCACGAGTTTTTCGATGTTAAGCCTAATATTAGCGTAGGTATGATTTTTTGTGAGAAAATGAGCAATTCTAATACTTTTATTGCGAAACAAAAAACATAACGGCTTGTTTCGTAACAAAATGCATTTTTCTTATCGAGCAGATAGATGCGAGTTTTTTTCGATGTTCCCTAATATTAAGCGTAGGTATGATTTTCTGTGAGAAAAATCCAGGCAATTCTAATACTTTTAATATGCGAAAATAAAAAAAGCATGTGGCTTTCGATTCGGCGATAACAAAAATGCATTTTTCTTATCGAACGAATCGGTGCGACTTTTTGATGTTCCCCTAATATTAGCATAGGTATGATTTTATTAGACAAATCGACTATTCTAATACTTTTAATGCGAAAACAAAAATGGCGGCTCGATTCGGCGACAACAAAAATGCATTTTTTCTTATCCGTGCGAGTTTTTCGATGTTCCCCCTAATATTAGCGTAGGTATGATTTTCTAGTTTTTAGATGTTCCCCTAATATTAGCGTGGTATGATTTCTTTGACAAAATCGAGCAATCCTAATGCTTTTAATGCAGAAAACAAAAACGTGACCCTCGGATTCGTGACAACAAAAATGCATTTTTCTTATCCGAATGGAATCCGTACGATTTTTTTTCGATGTTCCCCTAATATTAGCGTAGGTATGATTATTTTTGAGAAAATCGAGCAATTCTAATACTTTTAATGCAACTTGAGAAAAGCAATGCTTGGCTCGATTCGATAACAAAAATGTATTTTTCTTATCGAGCGGAATTCGTCTGAGGATTTTTTTCGATGTTCCCTAATATTAGCGTAGGTATGATTTTCTTGGAGAAAATCGAGCTATTAATCCATTTGTCTGTGAAAACAAAAAACATCACGACTCGATTAAGCGGCTTGACAAAAATGCATTTTTTCTTATCGAGCGGAATACGTGCGAGTTTTTGGATGTTTCCTAATATTAGCTTAGGTATGATTTTCTTTGAAAATCAGGCAATCTAATTCTTTTAATACGGAAAACAACGTGACCCCTCGATTCGGCGACAACAAAAATGCATTTTTCTTATCGAATGGAATCGATGCGATTTTTTTTGGATGTTCCCTAATATTGGCGTAGGTATGATTTTTGTGAAAAATCGAGCAATTCTAATACTTTTTAATCACGCCAAAACAGAAAGCGTAGCGGCTCGATTGGCGATAACAAAAATGCATTTTTAACATCCGAAACGGAATCCGTCTGCGAGTTTTTTCGATGTACCCCTAATATTAAGCGTAGGTATGATTTTCTTGGAGAAAATCGAGCTATTCTAATCCTTATCTGGCGAAACAAAAACATCACGACTCGATTCGGCGACAACCAAATGCATTTTTCTGAGTTTTTATCGATGTTCCCACAATATTAGGGTTGGTATGATTTTCGTGTTTTGGATGTTCCCCTAATATTTGCGTAGGTATGATTTTCTTAGAGATAATGAGCTATTCTAATACTTTTAATGCAGCGAAAGCAAAAAATTTCACGGCTCGATTCGGCGACAACAAAAATGCATTTTTAACATCCGTCTGGCGGTTTTTCGATGTTCCCCTAATATTAGGCGTAGGTATGATTTTCTTGTTTTTCGATGTTCCTAATATTAGCATAGGTATGATTTCTTGACAAATCGAACAATTCTAATGCTTTTCGATAGTACAAAAATAAAACATCTGACTCGATTCGGCGACAATAAAAAATGCTATTTTTCTTATCCGTACTATTTTTTTAGATGTTCCCCTAATATTAGCGTTAGTACTAGATTATCTTGTTTTCGATGTTTCCCTAATATTAGCGTAGGCATGATTATTTTTGAGAAAATCGAGAAATTCTAATGCTTTTAATACCCGAAAACAAAGCGTCGGCGCATCGATTCGGCGACGACAAAAAATGCTTTTTCTTCATGTCGAGCGAATCCATTATGAGTTTTGTTTATGTTCAATTAATATTAGCGTAGGTATGATTTTACGTAGAAAATCGAGCAGATCTAATACTTTTAAAAGCGAAACAAAAAACATAGCGGCTCGATTCACCGATAACAAAAAATACATTTTTCTTATCGAGCGGAATACGTACGAGTTTTTTCGATGTTCCCCTCATATTAGCGTAGGTATGATTTTCTTTGAGAAAATCGAGCAATTCTAATGCTTTTAATACGCGAAAACAAAAAACGTCACGGTCGATTCGGCGACAACAAAAAATGCATTTTTTCTTATCCGAATGGAATCCGTACGAGTTGTTTTCGATGTTTCCCTAATATTAGCGTAGGTATGATTATTTTTGAGAAAATCGAGCAATTCTAATGCTTTTAATGCAGCAGAGAAAGCATGCTTGGCTCGATTCGGCGATAACAAAAAATGCATTTTTCTTATCCGAAGATGGAATCCGTCCGTTTTTGGATGTTCCCTAATATTGGCAGGTATGATTTTTGTGAGAAAATCGAGCAATTCTAATACTTTTAATCTGTAACGAGAAGCGTATGACTCGATTCACAGGCGATAACAAAATGCATTTTTCTTATCCAGTGAGATCCGTCTGAGTTTTTCGATGTTCCTAATATTAGCGTAGGTATGATTTTCTTGGAGTAAATCGAGCTATTCTAATCCTTTTAATGCAACAAAAAACATCCGCGACTCGATTCGGTATGACAAAATGCATTTTCTTATCCGTCTGAGTTTTTCGATGTTTCCCTAATATTAACATTTGTATGATTTTCTTCTTTTCGATGTTCCCCTAATATTAGCGTAGGTATGATTTTGTTTGAGAAAATGGAGCTATTCTAATGCTTTAATGCGAAAATAAAAAATGTCACGACTTCGATTCGGCGTGACAAAAATGCATTTTTGCTTATCCGTGCGAGTTTTATCGATGTTCCCCTAATATTAGTGTTGGTATGATTTTATTGTTTTTGGATGTTCCCCTAATATTAGGGTTGGTATGATTTTAGTGTTTTTTGGATGTTCCCCTAATATTTGCGTAGGTATGATTTTAACGACCCGCGGGTATTTGAGTTGGGACCGTCACCAACTTGTATAATGGAGTCTGCTTGATGGATAACAAATAAAATGACTTCTTTTACATCATAAATAAAACAATATAACTTCGTCCGTCAATTGAACTAACCAATAGTACAACAACATTGAAACTCATAATATAAATACCACGTCAAACAATTTGTTATACAACTTCAAGTCAATAATAAAGAATTATAACCAGAAACTTCAAAGAAGATAAAAATATATTTGTTGGGGTCTTCAAGCCACCATCGCCGTCTTGTAGAATGCCAGCAACTACTCGGCCAATGCATATCAGGTCATTCATAACAACCTAGGCATAGAAAGCGCCCGCCCATAAAGGGAAAATAGGAAGTCGGCTAAAAAATTTGAGTGAAAATAAATATACAGTTAACCTACTGATCCTTACGAATAAGAAAATTTGATTCCCTCACTATTTGAGAGAGAGACTATATACCCAGTATTATTTATAGGTTCTTGCCACAAATAAAACTTTCCTTATTGGCTTTAACTAACTTACCGATAACCAGCATAACAACACTCACGATTACACAGCAATTACAAGAGGTATTTCTCTATACATTATCTTTAAAGTATAGCTAATTTAATATAATATACACCTCAAACACTATTAACTGACATATTGCCTCTACTTAACTCATGCATATCTGACTCAATCACTTATCTTTAGTTCACTTTAAAGTACTCACTCCCCATTTGTCTTACTCTCTATGAACTAATGTTCCTCATAAGACCTTCCAAATATATGCATTTCTTAATATGGTAGGTAATATATCTTGAATCCGAGATGACCTAAGTCACCAGTTATATTTCGTTTTCCATTTAGTATCTGAACTTGTTACCTCCGTGAGTATCGGAGTAGTTAGATCGGTACTTATATTCTGTACATTTGAATCCATTTTTCACATATATATATATAAAATATCATCAACATCATCGGCCAATTAGCATAAACAGTTACTAATTTGCACTCCTAATGTTCTCATTCAAGAGTATCTAATTAGCCACTTAAGATATAGAACATAAAATGAATAAAATACATGTATACGAGGTCTCGGATAAAGTCATACAACATAATTCCCACATGAGAGTGCGGACATAACACATGATAACATAATAGAGGTTCCGATAAGCACACAATCACCCAAATGAAATGCAGAGACTCAACAACGACTAAAACTCTAGTCATCAAACCTCCTATATCTCATGCTCCCCCACCCCGGTATACCCAAATGTCCTCTAATGCGCATATACTCAATCCGTCTACTGCGGGGAATGGACAAATCAACAATCACCTCGCACTTATACCTTGAGTATAAGGCCAAAACACACACACTTATACACAAAGTATAGGCACACCGCACTTATACACAAAGTATGGGCACGCGCACTTATACACAAAGTATAAGGCCACGCGCTTATACACAAAGTATAGGCACACCGCCTGCGCTATACGTAGTATAGGGCACATCAACAATGCACACGACCAAAGTAATCAAAGAGTCATACCGCTTGGCGCTATACATGATATAGGGGCTGGAAACACATGCCTTCTCGTAGTATAGGGGCCAAACCGCCGCTATCTTAGTAGTATAGGGCCACCGACAATGCACACACAGCAAAGCGATCAAGAGAATCATACCGCTGCGGCTATACATTAGTATAGGGCCAAACATACGCTACCGTAGAAGTATAGGGCCACCCCTCGACAATACCACAACCAGCGATCAAAGAGAGAATCATACCGCCGCAGCTATACCGTAGTATAGGGCCAAACCGCCGCAGCTATACCGTAGTATGGGCCACCTGGAAACAATGCACCGCGACAAGCGATCAAAGAGAATCATACCGCTTGCTATGCCGTAGTATAGGGCCAATGGCGTCACATATCACGCAGGAAGGAGAGTCGCCTAATCCTAGTAGTCCCATAGGGTCATATCCTAATACTCGAGTCACCTGTGAAATCATATGCTCCATCGAACGCCTCTCAATAACCAACTACTTCTTCAACAGCCTTAAAGCATACAGCTAATACATCACACAATGCGTAAAATCAATCACAACCGCCATGAGGCCACATAAATACCACAAGTGCCGACAAAGCCCATAAATACCACAAGTGTAGTCAAAGCCACATAAATGCCACAGTCTTGAGTCAAGGCCACATACAAGTGCCGTCAAGGCCAATACATATCTGAGAAATATAAGTTGGAGTTCGAGGCCATCACTTACCTCGAGCCGGCCTTGATACTGCGAGGAATGAGTCACATAATCATATTAGGCTCACATGTCGTACAACCATTACATGTATACCCGTTTCCCGTAATCATATCCACGAGGACATATACACCATTCACACATAATTATATTACAAAGACACAATACACCCTTTACACATTATAATACAAGGGCAATTTTACCATTTGAAAAAGTACATAAGGTAATACCGTGAGATAAGTACTCACCTCACGCGCTACCGTAAAACTTCACGAAAAGACAATCGAAATTAGCCCCGCCCTTTTCCACGATCAGCGCCCTAAACAACACCGGAAAGTATAATCAAGACCTACTACTATATACCGGCGTTCTAGAAGATACGCCAACTCTTAGGGGAGCTATCTCTAAATGGTATAACCCAGCCCCGGATAAACTATCAATTATAATCAGCCAGACCTTGACCAGTCGATTCCCGCTAAATTCCATCTTATCACTTTCTCATTACAAATTGACTTATAAGTTATTCTAACTAATCATCAAGTCCACAAATTAACAATCTATACTCCGAAATATCAATTATAACTCAACACAGATTTACATACTGACATAACGCCCTTTAATCAATTTAAATCACCAATTTAACATCATAACAACTATAATAAAGGTCCCAATATAACCTCCTACACACTAAGTCTTATAAAAATATCCATATAAAAGTCAACCGAAAACCTAAAGTCAACTTCGACCATAAACGTCCTCAAGCGATCTCTAAATCACGAATTCCTAAATAAAATGCGTCCCTTGAGAACCCATAACCAACTAAGATTTATCATAAAATTTAATTATGGAAAAGTCAACTAAAAAAAA